>OX377614.1:3252367-3574867 GCA_947397855.1 Thelaira solivaga
CATTAGTTGACAACTTCTTAGTTTTAGCAAAATAATAAAAAAAAATTAATAAAACGAATCATTCGTATACAACGTAAGATGACATACTCAAGCAGACTATCACACCTATCGGCTGCCTTTTTTTACTCTGTTAGTTAACATTGATCAACAATCTTCAACCTTAACTACTAATGCGGGTTTTACACTTTAAGATTTTCATTGGATTTTGAAAGACGAAAATCAAATGGTATTTGATACGAAATTTCAAAAAAAATTTAAAAATAATCCAAAGTAAATTCTGAGTATTAAAGTGGTAGATTACAGCCTCCCCTTTAAAATGATATGTGTTTTCTAAAAAAATTCACAAATACATTTAGGAGAAATTGTATTCCCAGACTGATAGCCTTATCCATTGGGTCCCATTTCTTAAGATAGAAGGCTTTGGCCAGAATTCAGTACATATGTGAAGAATAGTTTTTTATCGCATGCAATATTTTTAAAAAACGTATTTATCTCACACACATTAAAACCTTTATAAATATAATGAAATTGTCAAGGGAGTGATTGGTAAGTTGTATACAATTTTCAGAGCTTTATTATGAAGAAATTGTAAAGAGTTTTGGGCATTATTGTTCTTGTTATATACAATAGGCACATGCCAAATGTGGTTATATCAAACCATAGTAAATCCTAAGCTATGATTTACAACTTAACTTGTGTTTAAACTTGTATAGTGTTCTCATTGCTGAAGCTATCTTATTCTTCATATCAGAAGAGTTGCTTTGTAGCGTGTTTTCTTATTTTAATTAATTGCATAAATCGAGGCTAGTTAGAAAACATTTTATCAATTTTCATAAATTATTTTTCTTATTTTAAAACTAATGATCTCATAGCAAATATGATTGATGTAAATAAACTAAAAATGATGCCTTTAGCTTGCGTTAACACTAACTGTAGTTGATTTCAAAATATTGAAAACCTTGTAATTTTTTTTAATAACTAAAGTTTAGCAAGGATGGAAAGTTGTCCATAATCTTGCGATTCTAGTTGATGGCCGCTTTATGACCGCCCTATAAATCAACCTTTCAACCAATACCGACTAGTTACAAGTAATTTTATTCGTCAAAACCATTATTGAATACATGATTTTTTATAACAATTTTGAGATTTTGCTTAAAAAAAAAAAAAAAAAAAAAAAAAAAAAAAAAAAAAAAAAAAAAAAAAAAAAAAAAAAAAAAAAAAAAAAAAAAAAATTATTAGAGTTTTATTGGACCTTTTTCTTTTATATAATATGACTATTTTATTAAGCCAGAGGTCTTATTTTTCAAAAATTATTACATCTCGCTTCAATTCAAAAAAAAAAAAAAACTGTGCGGAAAAATCGTCTAATTTAAACAGATTTTCAGGAAAACACTAAATTTTCTCAAACGTTTGATGGTGTGTTTTCTCTAAAAACAAATAAAATTTTAAATTTCCATCCCTGCTAATATGAAACTATTTTTTATTTTTATATATTAATTATGTATTTTTTTTTTTTTAATTTATTTAATAAGTAATTTTTACAACGCCAAGTACTCGTAGTTACAAATAAAATCTGTCTCAATGTTGAAACAAATAGACACTTTTTGTTTTCTTATAAAAATCGAATCAAATCACTTGATAATGCAATCGTATCAACAATTTGAAATAACCTTACGGCCTTCGCATTTACTTTATTAGAAAAATATTCAAAGAAATACGTAATTTGTTTGTCGATTTAATAATAAACGAGTAAATATTTAATGCACAAAATTATGTTTGCTTTTTTAATAAGATTAAGCGAATGTTAGAAAAACACACAAATAAATGTACTTTTAATGGCAGGCAGACAGTTAGTCAAAGTAAAGGAATTTTTTTTTTTTTTATTTTAAAAGTGGCGTTTTACGAAATAAGGCCCCATAAACATTCATTCATGCATGTGTGAGTGCATGTCGAAAAGATTATTTTTAATAAAATACAAAATGGTTTTATTTCTTAACAACATAATTAACAAACATGTGTGTGTGTGTGTGTGTGTTGTAACAAGTGTGGTCCATTTAATGGAAAACATTTTACGTATGATAGAATAGACTCTGTCAGAATTTTATGTTTGTTCGTTAGAGTTCTTTAAGTTTTATGGTTTTGATAAATTTAACCAGAATTTCCTTTCTTCTTCTTAAGTTGAAATAAAGCGTAGGCTTGCAGAAGAATCTTTTTCTTGGCTTTTTATTTCTTAAAAATTAAATTAATGCTAAAGACAAGGTTTTTGTTTTAATTTAAATGTAATTTTTTAAGAGGCTTTTACTACAAAAAAGGAAGGTATTTGAGAAGAAGAACACAAATTGATTAATAACAAGTTAATTCATAAAAAAAATAAATCTGTAACTGGTATAACAAATTTTGTTAATCAATTTATGAATTTTATGCCCAAACAATACAACTTCATTTCCAAAGTTACCACTTTAAGTAAAAATGGCTTAACATGAAAAAATAGACACAAAATATGACACCAAGTCAGCTAATTTTGCAGTCAAGTTATACAGCTACATAAGCCTTTGAAAAAACAAAAAATAAATTACTGCAGTACAACCCTACAAGAACAGTGACGCTCAATTGATCTGTCATTTGACTGACATTGGTGATAGAAATATCTCTCCTAGCGTAGAACAAAGTTTCTATCAAGTCCTTAAGGGCATTGTGAAAAATCTAATGGGAAATTTGTGTACGTGTGATTTTGTGTCTCTCTCTTACACATGGATCAAATGAATGTCAACATGAGTATGTGTTAGCTTCTATCACACATTTCTGGTAGGGAATTTTGACCCCAGGTTGTACAACTAAAAAATATAAAAATTTTTGAATGTTACTGAAAACCAAGACAAAACTTCATACAACAAATCCTTAAACTTGACAAGTTCATGTACAAGTCTACAAAAGTTGTGTCAACGGTTGCAAAGTATAAGTTTTAATATTTGCTAGTGTTGCAACAAAACCTTTAAAAAATAAAACTTTTGCTGTAGAGGTAAGAACTAAATGAAAAATAAAGAAAACTAATGACTTTCGTAATGTTACAAACTGCAATAACTGCACCCAGAGTAAAAATGACACCATCCGTTGTCACAATGACAACAAACGGTGTTAATAGTGTATCGACCACCCTTGTGCTCACTTTGACCCATATTGGTATCAGAATGGCACCGTACTGGTGGCGAAATGACACCATACCGGTACTTTTTTTCTAAGTTGACAGCCAACCGTTGTCGATTTGTACACGCTTGTTAAAAAATTGAAAACACTCGTTGTCAACTAAATGGACAAAGGGATGGTGTCAAAATGACCACATACTGCAACACGATTTTTGGCTCAGTGTAAAAAAACCTAAAAAAAAATTTATTTTCTTAAGCGCTAAACAAATATTTAAGTCTGGCTTCTATAAATTTTATTGCTAAACTAAAATAGCCAATTTGTTAGCCCCTTTTGGTGAAATAGGCAGATCAGTCGAAGCGACCTATGGAGGTTATGTAACGAAGTAAAAAGGAGACAGACAAGATACATATTGCTTCACTGTAATACTTTAATTTAAAGCAGTTTTTGTTACTTATGGCATCACTAGCTATAACCGGCTGGGTCACAATAACTCTATTTTGAATGCAGTGACCAAGTGAATTCTAATTCTGCTCATTGTTTCCTTTTTTATGAACCTAAAGATTCTCAGACATGAGGATTGAGTTTTGAAGAATTATTTCGCAAAACAGTTTTTCAACAAATTTAATTTTAAAGTAATTTTTTGGTGCTTAAATTTTCTGGCAAAACAAGTGTTATTGGGAAGCAACAACATACGTTGTGTAAATTGCAAATTTTTAATAAAAAACAAAAATATTTAAATTAATGTAGGTATGACGGCAAACAGGCAGGCTTTTATTATCCTTTTGCTCATTGAGATGTAACAAATTTGTTTAACACCACTTTACATAAAAATATACTTACGTTTGCATGCAGGCACGTATGAATGTAAGCATGTACTCGTGTGTATGAAAAATTTTACTAAAAAAAAAACAACAACAAAATAGGTATTTAAAGATAAACAAATGAAAAAAACAACATCATAAATTCACTTTAAATAAATTAGAGAGAGATAGAGAGAGAAAAAAAAACTAACTAAACCATGTAGCCAGTCTGTCAAAGAAAATTAAAAAAAAAACAAGAACGACAACAGAAAAAATAGCAAAAAGAGTTGTAAAAACATCAAAGTATTCGTTCATTGTTGTTTATCGTTGTTCGTCATAGTAGTCAATGATGAAATCTCAAACAGTAGAGGCAGACGGACAGATAGACAGACAAATGTAATACAACAGTGTAAATATACCGGCAGATGAATGTACACAAAAAGGACAAACTGAAATTACAACAATACATAAAAACACAGGAATCAACAACAACATCGACAACAAAATGAAAAGAAAACATTGCAACAAAAATTGCTACAACTGCAACAAACAGCAAAGTTAGTTTAACAAAAGCAATTAAGATTTTAAATGCGTATGGCACACGTAGAGAAATAACAAAAAAGAAAACACACATAAATAATAAATGATGGAGCAGAGTGATAGAGCAACCGAACCAACCAACTATCCAACAAAACCAACCAAACATTCGATAGACAGACAAACAGAACAGCACAGATAGACAGACATAAATACACCAACAATTGCATTCATTGTTCTACGGGTTGAATAAATTCATAAACCATTAACAACAAAAACAACCATACAAGCTGAAACGAATTAAATATTGCTTTCATAAAATTTATTGAATTCTATTCTAAGAAGATTCATTGAATTTCATTCTGAGAACACGGACCTTCAGCAGCAGCAATGGAAATGTAAGTTAGAGAAATAAAAAAAAAATATCTAATTCAAACTAAAATGAGAATCAAAACACAACTTCAGAATTTTGCTTTCTTGACAAAATCAAATCTGTTACAAAAAGACGTTTCTCTTCATAAATTTGTTGTTTACTCGTAAGACAAAATTTTAAATTTAGAAGAAGCTTTTTCTTAAAAGAAATTTTTTTTTAAGAATATTTTTCCTAAATACAAAAAAAACTCTGTTTTAGAAAAAAAAAATTTTCAAGAGAAGAAAATTTTGTTTTAGGAAAAAAATATGTTACATTTGAAGATTCCCGTCCCTGGCTACACAAACGTGTAGATAAATTTAACATTTTTTGAAGAGAGAAGTTTAAGTGAAATCCCAAGGCACACATATGTATATGTCCTATTACTAAGGACATAAGCTTTGTATGGACATAAGAAATACATTTTTATGTTATTTTGGGACAAATTATCATATACCGAAAACTTTGAAATTCCTTGGGACTGAAAGGGCTAAATAACAGTATATAAGTTTAGCAGTATAACAGTGCAACTATTATAATGTAGTATAACAATATAGTTGTATAACATTTTGCAGTGGCAATATAATATATAATAGCAGCCTAGTAGTACAACAGTATAAAAGCATATCAGTCTAATAGTGTACCAATATAACAGTATAATATTATACTAGGAATAGTGTGAGAGTATAATACTATGAAAGTATAAAAGAATAAAAGCATTTTAGTAGAACAGTATAAGAGTATGACAGTACAATAGGACTATTTTGGACTCAGTGACCAATTAACTTGTTCCCGCTCCTCATTCTAATGACAGTACAATAGTTAATAACAGTATTATAGCATCAGTAAATGACTATAACTATGCCAGTATAAAAGTATAACAGTACAAGAATATTACAATAGAATAGTATGATAGTATACCAGTGTAGTAGTATAGCAATATAACGGTTGCACTAGTATAATGGTGTAATAGTATAATAAAAGTATCACATCATAATAGTAGAATATTATGGTAGTATAACAGTATCTGGTATATTAATATGATAGTATTTATAGAAGTTAATATTATTAGAGTATGATAGTCTACTATTTAGTATACCATTATAACAGTGTAATACCATATTAGTGTTTGCATGTACATGCACATTAGCAGACACTGAAGTTATAGTTTATCAAAACCCTACTGTAACGTATTGAAGGGGAACTAGAGAACAAACTCAAACGCCCACCATAAATGAGTTTGTTTTATTGCAAAAATTTTAACATCAAATAAAAATAACAATAATGAAAAATGAATTTAAGCTGATGTGTACTGAACGTCAGAGATCCATTGAAAAAAAAAATTTATCATTTTATTACCATCATACTGGTTGGTTGGTTGGTTAGTTGGCTAGCCGTTGTTGTTATTATTGTTTGCTGTTGTTTGATAACTTCCCAACCAGTCAGCCATCCAGCAAGCCAGTTACAAGGACTACTTAGGTTGTTGCCAATTAGTGTTGTCATGATTCTTTTAATCGGTTATAAGTTAAGTCTGTTTCAAAATAACGAACGATTTCTTTTTCACTGGCTACAACAATAGTTGAAAAGGAATACTTACTTAGGCAAACACCAGTTGAAAAAACTTGAACTATTTTCAAACCGGTGAGACGTTTAAGCTCTGCTACTGAGAGCAGAAAAACTTAGTTTAAGTTTTATTAATAAAGTAATTAATTTATAGTGTATTTAAAATGCAATTAACATTTAATTAGTTGTTTTTAGCTTGTATGCATTCTTTCTTAACGCTTCTAATCGCTTTAATTTTAATTAAAAATTAATTTTTATGCTCCCTGAAAACTGACTGCTTTGTAAAAAACCAAACGAAAAAAAAACTTGTTTTCAAGTTCAAATAACCGACTATCTCTAAAAGTTTTACATACTCTGCAGCCAAAGTGTAAAATGGTAAAAAGAACGGCCAGTAAAAAAAGCAATATTGTAATAAAATAAAAGCCGTCACTTGTGTGCAAAATTAATGGTATTTAACAGACACTCGCATATTGTGCAAAGACTGAGAGGACAAGTCAGGGCAAGACTACAATTTACTGCTACTCCTGACGCTGATACTGATGCTGATGCTAAAGAGCAAAACCATCAAACACACTCGTCGTACACATGAAATTTGCGTCCTTTCCAAACATAAAATTCTTTATATACCAGCAACAAAAAATGTTTTTGTGTGCAAAATTTACAGCAAACTGAAAAGAGTGTATGTGTGTGTGTGTGCAGAATATTGCGTGGTAGTAAATAGTAAGTGCGAGTATAAATGTACATACATAAGTACGTTATCATCAGCTTATGATGTTATGTACGAGTACTACACATTAAGTAACAATTTAATATTGTTATTGTATTTGTAAATACATAATGCTCTTCTGTCTTTAGTTATAAAACATGGATGGATGGATGGATGGATGGATGGATGGTTGGACGGATGCTTTGATAAAATTATTTGAAAGCATTAAATTCTCTACAAAAAAGGAATATTTGATACATTTCTCCATGCAAGTGTAAATTTAACAAAGTGCTTTCAAATAAAGAAAAAATCTACAAATTTTTTCATCTTTTACTTTTGTGTGTTAAAATCAAAATTTAATTTTGTTAAAACATGTGTCTGGTTGTATATTTTTCGTTGCTGCTTTTTGGGAAACCAAATGTACATATCTACTTGTCTGTAAATGTGTATGTATTAAAAAGTTAGACAGCCAGTGTTTGCTTTAAATATTCTGATTATAAGGTGACCAAATGTAGCGGTAAAATGTCTTATACCTTTAGCAATTTATTATTTTTGTAAAATTTTAAATTTGCTATTGAGTGTTTTTCTTTTTTATATAAATTTAGAAAAATATTATGTAAAATTAATAAAATTTATTTTCCAGTCACATGAAATGAAATTAGTTTTAATTGTTTTGCGTCAATTTCTAATTATGTATTTAATAGTATGTCGACGTATTTTTCTTAGGAACTTTTCGGTGATCTGATCAAGTCTTACTTACTTATTTCAGAAAACAGCTTAGCATCCTACAAGCTTCGTAGTATTAATACATTTTTAAACTTTGATGTCTAGGATAAACGCTTGCAACGTTTTATTAAGTTATTTCAAGTTTGCCCTATACAGAATCATGTTTCTGTTTAAAGACAAAATGATATGCCGACAATAGGATCACAGTATGGCGAGTATTAGGGCATGTATGAAGTTTTTTAAAAAACTATATAAATTAGTCAATTTGAATAAAATAATTTTTAAAAATAGTTTAATACATTTAAAATTATACCCAATACTATAGCATTACAGCTTGTTATCAGAATAGCACCATGATAATTTATGAAATGAACACCAATTTGAATAAAGGAGCAACATTAAACTGCCCACTACTGGCACATTTACCCTATATGATTAGCCTCTTCCTTATTATGGTCACTTTAAAATTTCAATTTATCAAGTGATTATAATATTTTGGGTGTTTTTATTTATCTCCAGATTTATTTATGAATTTACCGACAATAAATAGTACTGTAAATATGTATGTACATGTAGAATATCTGCAAATGGCTGAGCTGATCCCAGCAAACAAAATCATAATTTTTGACTAATGCCAACTAAAAACTTTATAATGAAATAGTACAAAGCAAGATGACATGCATACAAATACTCACAAGAAAAATGTTTAATGAGTTTTTGTCATTTTTCACGACTTTAATCATAAATCGATACATACTTACATATGCGAGTAAGTATGTACTAGGTACAATGTTGAGCATCTATTTAACAGTAGGAATACTGTTCACATTGACTGTAAACATGGCAAACTGACTAAAAACTTGTTATAGCCCTACGAACTGATCACAATTTTTTTTTTTTTTTTAGGTTAAAAAAAAAAGTAAAAATAGAATTACCGCAATAGCAATTCATTTGAGTTGACAAACAAACACTTTCGAAATAGAGAAACAGACTCTTAATTTTATTCTTGAGCTACGTACGTTTCATCCTCTTCCTTATTTTCCTCTATACAGGTATCACAAAGGGACCACGTCAGAGGACCAAGTGTTTTCTTTCTTTCGGGCGACCTGTTTAACTTACATACGTTTCATCAATCTCAACATTTTCATCTATCAAAATCTTTCATCGCCTTGTTTTAGAAACTAATTTTCTTTGATTATCAATTATGCTGACTTACTCGTAAACGCGTATAAACCGCACACCCGCCCACCCTCACACACACCCCCCCATAAAACTATTGATATTTGCAAACCTTTATAATGAAATTCAATATGCATTGCATGTTTAAAAAAGTAAAAGAGAAAAGAAAAAAAGATATTAAAGTAAAAGCCTTATTAACATGTCCAAGCTAAATGTTTGTTGGGTCAATGTAACCGACAGCACGCATACAAGCATCTAGTGCAAAACATTTATAAACATTTTTGAACTTCCGTGTTGTTAAAATTGAATTTCCACACACATATGCACGCAAATACATTCAGTCTAATCAAAAATAACAACAACATAAAAGCATACACACAGGCATTTCGAATATTTCTATTTCACCAATTCCTTTTGCTAAAATGGCAAAAATTAGTGTGAGCGTGTGTGAGGGTGTGTGTTGAAATTGTTGTAGGTAAGTAAGAGCAACAAAAAAACAGCAACAAGAATACTAATAAAAAAACAGTTTTACTAAATACTGTGGAGTACTACATTACAACCAAACAAACAAGCAAAAATTTGTATGTAAATAGAAAAAGGAACAGAAATGACTAGGGTAAGTGACAGAGAGAGAGAGAGAGAGAGAGAAAGGAAAGAAAATACTAAAACATGCGGTGCACGCAAAAAAATCAATAATTTTACAAACGGCTCACGATTTTATATGCAATTATTTTTTCAATTGAATATTTTAGATTTTTTGTCATAAAAAACTGTTATTTTTATTGTGAAATTAATGACTATAATAATTTATTTAACAGAATAAAAAAAAAATGAAAACAAAACAATTTTGTTTAATATTAATACTTCACAACACTATGCGTTTATTTTGTACACCTTTACTACCACTAATACTACATACAAACAGCCAAGCACACGTATCTTCATATGTGTGTGCACAAATGTTTATTTGTTTATGTGTATGAATACTTTTTTACTCTCTATCTGTCAGTTTATTTTAAAACATGCAGACACGACTTTTTTTATTTTTCACTCTTTAATTTTCTTGGTATATATTTTGATTGCACACTATTTTCTTACCTTTTGTATGTGTTTAGTTTGTTCTGTGTATGAAACGGGCCCCAACTTGTAAAAGACGTTGAAAGAATGTTAAATATAGATGAGATAGAAGAGAAACCAAAGGGATCGGAAATTTTTGTGTGCACAAACTGTCTGATATTTCCAGAAGTAGAGGAATGAATACTCCAACTTTTCTGGGAAAACTTTTAAGCAAAATATCTATTTTAAAACTTTAGCTAGCCCTTTTGTATAGCTGTGTATTTTGCATACAATTACACGTTTATACTTTTTCTCACTTTTGTCTGTTGTTTCAGCTGTAGTAGATATTTATAGCTACACACTTTACTAGTTAAAGTAATTCACACTTTTCTTCTTAAAATAAAATACACATTTCTTTTAATTTTCTATATCAAATGGTTTTCGTATAACTTTTTTTTATAATTCTTGGCAATTTCTCTCTAAAGAAATTATGCCTGTTTTCTTAAATTAAAATTCACTTCTTTCTTTGCTTCCTTTTAACTTGTCTCGTATTAAAAAAAATAAATAAAAAAATATATATACTCGTTAGAAACTACGCGTACAAAAGATAAACGTAGTTGTTGGAGCACGCACAACCCGCAATTGAATGGCTGGTAATCAAGTCGAAAAGTAAATGCAGCTATAGTAGAACCAAACAACTACTATAAAATTACACACAACTACTAAAATAGCAAAAAGATAAAGTGCTCGCGCTCTCTATCTCTCTCTTTTCTTTTCTTAAAGGGAGAAAATTTATTGTTTTTTCATTCACTTCTTATTTTTTCTCCCTGCTTTTACTTTTACACCAACAACTCTTCATAAAATTCCTTTTATTTTTATATATTAACAGCTTGCATCCGAAAATTCCAGTGTATTTTATAAGTTTTTGTCATTTTTTTTTTAATTTGCTATAAACTAAAAATGTTCAGTAAATTACTTTTCTACTTGTTAACAGCTGTTACCAACTAAATCTCTATTAACTTTGATAGCACTACTTTCTTTATACTAAATAAATTGTAGCACTTTGCAGCACTGTATAATTTGTGTAGCCATTGGTTTCAATCTCACTGAACGTACTATAATCAGCTGATACTTCCTTAGTTCACTACATGAGACTGCTGCTCTAACTGGAAAATTGGAATTAGCTTTTTAATTTTAATTAAAGTTGAAAATATGCTTACAAAAATATTCCAAAAGTAAACTTTAGAATAAAAATTAGTTAATGCATAATGAATTACTTGTTAAATGTACTTCTGTTTCATTTAAATTTAGAACCTGCCAAACACTCAGCAGCTACGGCCAAATGATGTTCACCCGAGAAGCACACATCTTTAACAGAAGTATTTTGAAAACTAAAGTCAGGTGTCATTTTCCTAAACCCAAGGAGGTGAAGCGCATAAAAGTTCATGGATGGGAGACCCGCATGTCAACACCAAATGGCCGCCGAATTTTAATGAGACGTATTTTGAAAGGTCATTATTATTTGTCACACTGAAATGCTTTACCAAAATAAGTTTCAATTAAAGTAAAATTTTTGAAATTCTCTGAAAATGTGTTACTTATTAAGGATAACAGAAAAGAAAAATGATATACAAAAATTCGTGTCCGAATGCCAATCATGTACATATCTTCCTAGCGGCTAAACCTTAAACATAGTATGTTGAGCCCTCTAGCACAAAATTTCACGTGTCTACTTTAGCCGCCCACCTATTTTTGTTTTTGACCACTAAGAAAAAACCGATACGTGTGATTTTTTCAAAATTCTATATTAATGCTTTTTCTTTTTTATAAATATAAAAAACAAGGAACATAAAAAAGGAGCAAAGCAGTTCAACCCAGCGATTTGTGTTTGCCAATTAGGAATTTACGTGGACGATGATAGATTTGTTTAATGGCTTTGGAAGCATTAGCTGCTACTGTGTTATAAACAAATGGTGCTGTATTCTTTACTCTGGGACCCTGATTAGTAAAAATTGATGTGGGTATAGCAAATTCACCAATAGCTAGACAGTTCAAATTTTTCAATAGAGTATGATCAAAAGCAGGTATCAAATACAGCTGCTGGATGTGCTCATCAATAGATCTTACGATTCCTATAACAAGAAATGAAATTTAGTAATAAATAATTCACAAATTAAAATGCTTTACACGACGTACCTATGCCTAAGCATTTTAACGGTTCGGACTCTCCTTCATATTGACATAAATAGACTAGATTTGCTTCTACAGCGTGTATCAACTGCTGTCTTGAGACTGAAGGGGTATTATCCATTAGATTCACAAATTTTAAGTCATTTAAAGAAGCGCTTTAGAAAAAGATTAAAAATTATCTTTTATTTATTTCTAATTCATGCTATGATAGAAGTAACTTACCTAAAAGGTGTCACATCTGTTAGCCACTCGGCATGTCCCTTTAGGGCTTCACTTAAACGGCTTAAAAACATGGCAAAGCGCATATCTTTGGCACTCATTTCCCAGTCTTTCTGATAACGTGACTTTTGTTCAACAGCCGACTGCCAAACATGTAAACGATAATTTAATTTATCTTTCAAATGGTCGTCTTCATCATTGCATTCTTTTGTAAACATAATGCGTGTCACATTATTCAGTACATGGGGATATAAAATGCTATCAAAATTATTAATATCACTATTACTTTGCAACTGTACTACATCAGTTAATGGCAGTTCTTTAGCAATTATAGAAATAAGTTCTAAGCCAAAGCCTTTATTATAGCCCATGGTGTTTATTAGCCAAGGGATTTCTTTGTACTCCTCTTGGGCTTTGCAGTCAGCAATTAGCCGGCGTACTGCGGCCAGATATTTATGAGCACACAATGTTATGTTAGTGTGACCAACTGCATACGATATTTCAGGTTGCAGATTTAAAAAGAAGCCGGGACCCAGTAAAGGTTGTTGAATAGTTATGCTCGAAATTGTTTGTGGTATGAAAACTTCTGGCTGCCCAATATCCAAATCGATTAGTAGTATTTTTTGAGGTAAATGACGATTAATTAAATATCTTAATAAAGTAGACTTTCCAACGCCTTTGCCTCCAGTCAACATGACACAAGATTTCGTTGTTAAGCTTAATTGCTGCCACTGTTTGGGTAAACGCAAACATTTTTTTTCCAAAGTGGAAGTATTTATTATGCAACGCAATAAATATTCAGAGTTATATAAAAATCTATCTTCATTGATGTTGTTGGGAAATACATTCTCATTCATGAACTTTTTAAATTGTTGCACCACCTTCTTGCGGCTTTCATTTCGTTTTAATAAAACCACTGCATCAGTTTTGCAATCATATAATGTAGCAATTGTTTTTAAATCGGCTAAAGCAAACTTTGGTTCATAAGCTTTTAAGGACTCTTTTAAAATTTCTTTTGAAATTACATTTTTTGGAATTGAGGGAGAAATTTCTATCACGCTGCAGCCTCTAGGAGAAAATATTTCAACTTCAGTGTTCACAAGAAGTGGATGACCATAAACTTCAACAGAACCTGCCAAAAGGGTTAGACGCACTGTACCATAAATACAAAATGGATCTTTGAGAAGAACTATAACCAAATTTGAATTAAAAGCATTAAAAAACTTTGTTTTGGATTTTATAATTTTTGGCATTTGTGAAGAATTGTATTTTTCCAATTGTAACTCTTCTATAGACTGATCACCTTGACTTGTACTGATGTTTTGTGAATGCTCTGATTCACAATTTTCTACTGATTCATTTTGGATATCATTAGCTTTAGTAGAAATAATCCTTTCAGGCTTACATGTTTCATCATCAACTATTGGCGCGCTTATTATACAACTTTTAGTTCCTAAATCGACGTTTTTATAAAGTTTAAGTGAGGGTACTTGACTGATATCATCATTTGGCCTTGTATCGGAGATTTCGTTTGAGTTATCTATTCTGTTTGTATATTTACAAGCTCTTGCATCAATAACATCCACACTGTGTTTTGTGTTCCAAACGTCTTCATCTATACTACTATCACTGTTACATCTATTATTTCTTTTATTTAAGTATTTTTCATTAATGTCTTCCGATGCAATAGTTTCTTCATCATCAGAATTGACTTGTATATATTCACTGCCCAAGCTTACTTCATCCATAGAATCATAACTTTCTTCTTCACTAAGCTCTTCTTCATTGGGATTATACAATTGAAAACCATCTGCATCGACAACCGGAACTAACTGTGGACAATCCTCCGAATCACTTGATGAGTTGTCTTTATCAATCACTTTTAAAGCTATTCTTTCGCAGTTTAATTTTAACAAATTTTCTTTTTGATAAGCTTTTGGCTGTTCTATAACTTTAACAATATGTTCACTCTCTATTTCCACAATTTGGCTATTTTTATCTTCATTGTTAAATGAAACATTATCTGAAGGTTCCAAATTACGTTTTATAGCAGTCCCTTAGTAGAAAAAGAAAGTAAAAAGAAACTGAAAAGTTGCTTTAGAAAACAAAACTTACCTTTATGTATAATTAAATCTTCTTCAACATGTTCTGGTAATTCATAATTCTCATCATCATCACTTTCTTCTTCACTGTAACCTAAATAGTCGGTATAGTTAACAAAATCTTCATCTTCCGTATCCCAGCTGTAACGGTCTTCTTCCTCGTCAAAGCCATTTTCATAAAAATCATATTCGTCCTCTTCAGAGGAATCATTAAAATAATCCTCATCATCACTGTCGGAGAAATCTTGTTCGGTGCCAGTTTGATATTTCTCTAGACTTGCTAGATTAGGTTGAGACTCCTCCATACAATAATCATTATCCAGCGAAGTAGACGAACTTTCATTATCAAAGTAACCACCATGTACAAAGCCTGTCATGTTATTGAGATCATATTCATCTTCACACTGTGTGAAATTAAAATCATTTTCTGATTCTGTTTCAGAATAAATTATGGGGTCACGATTCTGTGTAGAATGTATAGACGTTTTGTTTGCCTTATTAATTTTTTTCCTTAATTTTTGTTTCTTCTTACACGATTCTGTATTAGATAATTCATTTGATGTTGGCCGTTTTTTTGCTTTTTTGTCTTTGACTATCTTTGTATGACTGTTACCAACAATATGAGTATCTTTCAGAATTGGTGCTTGACATGATTTTGACTTATTTTGCTGTGCCTGATTACCATTATTTGTGGTTTTAATTTCTTGCTTCTCTTTGTTTTTATGAGTTTGTGTCGCCGCAAGCTTTTTCACTTTTTTATTCATTTTGCTGCCCTTTCCTTTTTTTGTAATATTGGAGTTAGATTGCTGTTCTTTGGAATGGTTACCGTTAATATTTATTGTTTGGGTATTTTTATTTTTTTGTATTTTAGCTTCTGTATTTTTATCATTGTTTAGCATATGAGCTGAAATTTCGGATTTCTTTTTACAATCATTTCCTTTGCTCGATGTATTCACTTCATTTACTTTTAATGAATCTCTTGATTGCTTTTGTTTATTTTGGGAAAATGGTTTCTGTTTTGTATTCTTACTATTATCTTTATTCAGTTCAATTTGTTTTTCATATGATTTTCTGGCGTTGTAATCAATGGCCGGCTTAATTTCTTTGTGCTGTTTTGTATTTTTATTTGTTATACCGTTTGAAGGATCTTTAACAGTTTCTGCTTTTTGGAAAAGTGTTTGCAATCTTTTCTTTAATTTTTCTTTTTCTTTATCTCGTGCACTCATTTTGTGAAGATTCAAAAGGATAATTTAGCCAAAGAAACAAATCTACTTAAGCAGGAACTTGCACAATTTGAATTGGTTTGACAGACAGTAGCACGTTTTGTAAATAAATTCCAATACAACAAAACTAATTCCAGTTGGCTGTCTTGGAACCAAATTGAATTACCGGCAACACGTTGCATCAATGATGCCAAATGATAAAATTTTTCTTTTTAATTTGAAGATATGTTTTGCAATGCTTAATAGCTCCGTATTGTTATATTTGGGATAAATAAATCAAGAGAAATTTGCGTTTCTTATACATTTCCGAGCAACATGTTACGTTTGTGGTAAAATTTCATTAAATTATTAATTTGTTGGAAATTAATTAAATTTATTTCTAAAATCTCCAAAATAAGTAAATAATTTAATCATGGCAATGCTATGCTATGTACAAGGAACACGTCTCTTTTTAATAGTGGCAGTACTTTTAGCATTACGCCATTTTCTTTTTTTCTTCGTTTAACATCGGATGTCAAGGCGTTGTCATCATAATTTTTCAGTAGACTTTTTGCATTAAAAGAAGAAAATTTAATTTTTTTTATTTAGCTTATTAAAAAAAAACAGAAAAAGTGCTTGAATATAAAACAAATTACGAATATACTGTGAAAACAGATTTAAAACTCCTTAACGTATAAACGAATTTGTTAGAATAAACTGAACTGATTTCTTTTTTTTGCTTTACGAAAGGGTATCAAACAAATATAAAAATGTAGGTACCAAAGAATTTAAATAGAACCAGAATGATTTATTTAGCAAACCAAAAGACTTTCTTGATTTAAAATGTGAAAATTATAAAATTTTTTTAGAAATTGTGCATATGAGAAAAGTAATTTTTTTAAAAAAAGAGACTTAAATGATGATGGTACGGCTGTAAAAGAGTATGTGGATATGTGCGTTGGAACATGTTTATGTGCGTGTGTGTGTGTGTATGTAATAAGAAACAACAATAAATCTGAATGATTAAGGTGGAATGTATACATCGGTTTTCATTATTTTCTTAAGGGATGAGTGGAGGACAAAGGGAAAGGCTAATTTATATACAGGGTGTAGCCTACTGTTGCTCGTGTTTTTTTAAATTGAAATAAAAATATTTCTTGGATTTTTTATACATACACAAATACATTAAATTGCTTATTTAAAAGTGTCCAGAAAAATAATATACAAAAAAAATTATGATGGTCTTAAAAATTTTCAAACTTGGTATTTTTGTACTTAAATTTTTGATGGGATATTTTAGAAAATAAAAATTAAAAACAATTTTTTTGTTTACGAAAAAGTGCCAATTGAGACGTCAATGTACTACAAACGCACAAACGGCCAATGATTATTATTGTGTGTTCAAAAGAGTGATGGCAAAAAAGACATTTATTAATTTGGAATAAAATTTGTAAACAAAATAATATTATTCTTGGATCAGTCGTTTTAGAATATGGGAAAGATTTAAAAGTTATGATAAAAGGAACAATAATAACGTTTATTTTCGTCTGTTTCTATTTTGTCATCAACATCTTGTTATAGCTGTGTTGCCATATTTCCATACGTGAAATCGATAAGAATTACGACTGTTTGTAACAAAAATTATAAGCATTTTGCCAAATATTAAAAATAAATAAAAATGTCTCTATTTTCATCATGTTTTCCTAATAACAGTGGGTGTTTTCTTACTTAATTAATTGTAACATATAAAATGTATTTAAAAAGTTTGTAAATTTATTTTGCATTTTTAGAACCAATGACGACGATTCGCAAAAAATTGGTCATTGTTGGCGATGGTGCCTGTGGTAAAACCTGCTTGTTGATTGTTTTTAGCAAAGATCAATTTCCTGAAGTCTACGTACCCACTGTTTTTGAGAATTATGTGGCTGATATTGAAGTGGATGGCAAGCAAGTAAGTCTCATTTTATCGTTTATCTGGTGATTGTTATTAGATACGAGTTACTTATGTATGTGTATACTGATAGCATTTAAAGTTATATTTTCTTGTTTTTGTTTAATATTTTCCAATCGGTATAAGAAATTTTAGAATGTGAAAACCCGTGCATGCTTTATACATTTTGTCCCAAATTTCTGGGAAGATTAATGAAAAATCAAGTACTAAAAATCTAATATAAATGATCAGTTACTGATGCTTTTACGCTGTTCAAATAGGGTAAATTGTCAATATCCTGATGACTATAGTAAACTTGGGGGTGTTTTTAACATAATTAAATTTATTCAATATTTTGATTGTAAGTAATCAATGCAGTGAGACTGCTGAATCGTACTACGCAGCAAACATAATTGAAATAACAACTAAAGTACTGTTTGATAAAATTAAAAACACAATTTTAACAAGGATAACTGAATTGCATTTTGTTCACTTGGAACGTATTTTAAACCTTTTTTTTTATTTGAATTTTTTTATTTTACAAAATTAAAAGCAATTTCGTTTATCAATTTACGTTACCTGTTCCATTTTTAAGTTTTATAACCAATTTTTTTTTAATATTTTTCTGAAATTTTGTTTTACATGGCCAAATTTTATGCAAATATATAAAATAGTTCTAATATTTTGTAAAATCAACACATTATATTTTCGTTTAACATCAAAGAATTTTTAAAAGCAACACGAATGAAAACCTGAAACACAGTTTCACAGCCAAAGCACTTTTTGTGAAAGAAAATAAACATCAAAATGCAAAAGAATCTGAAAAGAAAATATACAGAAATTAAAATAACAATAACCATAACACACCATATACAAAGTAGTGCGCAGACAACTTTATTAAAATTCAGTTGCTTAACTAGACACAATACAAAAATTATGAAAAAACTAGCGATACCACTCGCAATATAAGAAACCATTTCACAATGCACAGTGATGCTTAGTCTTGAAGGTAGAACAGGAGGCTTTTAATTTATAAAGTAAACATGTGCTACATACATACATACATATTTTATAAACACTCAAGTATGGTGTGATTGTACATGTATGATGCACTCTTAAGCTATTACATAATTGTCTACGTTCTTTTGTAATATTATTAAAAACTGTCTAAAAGAAATTATTAAGTCATTTTTAAAAATAACAAAGTTTCTTCAAACCTTAACCTTAGCATTACTAACAACTCACATGCCTAAATCATTGTTGTTGTTATTATTATTTTGCGTTTTTTTTTTTAATAAATTGAGTCATAGCTAATTTTTTACTCACTTACTTCATCCTAAAGTAAACAAACCGCATAAAATTTTCCTCTCTTATACACAAATAAATAGAATTTATCTGATCATTTTCTACTACGAAGTAGAAAATAAATTGTTGGACTTCAGAGAGTTAATAAAATAAAATTTTACATTTCTTTGCTTTAATTTAGAAAAGTTGTAGTAAAATAATTTTTTTTTAATTTTTTAAAATAAAAATATAAACATTTTAAAGTAGAATTAGATAAAGAGATGTAACAGTATGTTATCTTGGCTTACACCTTGCTGCTCGCAGTATATTTGTATAGAAAAGAAAAATAGTACAGATAGCAAAAAACAAATCTTTTATATCTTCTCTACGATAGTTACGAACTTCTCTGCTACCACTGATGATTAATACTTCTGGCATTTCCTCTTTAATTGCAAATATTCTAAAATATTAAAATAAATAAATATAATATTATGTCTGTGTGTAACACTAGATGTATTCACACCAAGTATTTTAACAATTAATGTATATTTACAGGAAATTTTAGCTACAAAGCTTGATTGACTGTTTTTTATAATTGTAAACTAATATATTGTGAACAACTGTGATGCTATCTCAAATTAAAAGTTGGAACCATTTAGCGACAGCTGTTCTACTCAATTGTAGAATTTGATTTTCATAGTGTATTTCTGAAGTGTGGTAGAAAATAGTAGGATAGTGCATTTTGTTGTTGTGAGTCAGAAAAATTGCTACATTATTTTACCTTTGCCTTTGTACACTCGATGTGAAGGGTGAACTGCGCTATTGTACCTATAATATTGGATATTTTATCATTATTTGTTTATATGGGTACAGTATTGTTTAGATACTTATTTATTATCATATACTGATTATTTATTGATGTTTTTATTAACAATATTTTTATGCTATCATTTTTTTGAAACAAAAAATAACAGCGACATCAACATTTTCAGCATATATTTTTATATGTAGTTGAATTTTATTATCTGTTTGTGCTTAAACAAAAACAAACATATATGTATATGTATGTATGTTTATAAATTTTTTATACAATTTAATTTTCTTTAAGGTTGAGTTGGCCCTCTGGGATACAGCTGGTCAAGAAGATTATGACAGACTTCGACCACTCAGTTATCCAGATACAGATGTTATTTTAATGTGTTTCTCTGTTGATTCACCAGATTCATTAGAAAATATTCCTGAAAAGTGGACACCAGAGGTAAATACTTGTAAATGTTAAAATTTATGGAAATACTACAATTTTGTTTAACATTTTTCTCTTTTTGTTTGTAATTAGGTCAAACACTTTTGTCCAAATGTTCCCATTATTTTAGTGGGTAACAAAAAAGATTTAAGAAATGATCCCAATACTATAAGGGTAAGTAGTATTAAATCTACAAAATTGTATATCTGAAAATAATTTTTAAAAATTTGATTGGTTAGGATCTTTCAAAAATGAAACAGGAACCAGTCAAGCCACAAGAGGGTCGTGCTATGGCTGAAAAAATTAATGCCTTTGCTTATTTGGAATGCTCGGCCAAGTCCAAGGAAGGTGTTCGAGAAGTTTTCGAAACTGCTACTAGAGCTGCATTGCAAGTTAAAAAGAGGAAGAGGACCAAATGCCATTTGCTCTAAAAGAGTTTATTCAACTATGCAAACAAAAACAACTACCAACAGCAACAACAACAACAACAACAAAAGAAATTTACTTGTAATACCAACAAACAAACAAAAATCTACACACAACAAAATAATTAAATAGCACATGGAAATTTATCAAAAAATTTAAAAAAAGATACATACACATATGCAAACATATAACGACATCAAGGAAGAAAAAAAGATTTTTTTTAAATAATATACTAAAAAAACGTGTTAATTTTATGTGTTTTTATTTTAATCAAGCCTCTTTTTTTATATTTATGTTCTCATAAATATTTTATGATTCCAAAATTATGTTTATTTTAATTGCTTTTATTATAAAAAAAGGAGTTTTAAAGAAAGTTTATAATATTTTTTTATTTAATGTATTATTTTAGTGAAACCAGCATATACAAAAGAAAGAAGAAAAACATCTAAAACTCATGCATTACAAATTCTTTAAAAATAATTTACTTCTTTGAAACAAACTTGTGAAAAAAAAAACTAAAATATAAAATAATTAAGAAATATACATACATTTATATTTAATATAAAAACCACACAAAAAAGCAGCCGCTTCAACGTTTTTCTTATTTACAATTTTTTTTCGTCATCTTTAAAGCAAACGAGTAGATTTTGTATATTTTTACAATAAAAATAAAGATAATTTTATTTTTATTAACCACCTATTTATTACACAAACATAACTTGTTTTGTGCCGTCGTATATACAATAAAAAGAAATGTTATTTTCAAATAAAGAGAAAAATATAAATATTCTAACATGTGTAAACGTTTCTCCAGAACTAAAATCAAGAAATAAAAAAATTACTATACAAGATAAACTGATATTTTTTAATAACATGAAAAAATTAAAAAAAAAATACATTATAAACCGCCAATATATTTAAAAAAAACTACAACAATTACCACAAATAATGCATTCATATTTTTTCTTGATAAAAACAAATAAAAAATCACAATACATTTTTCTTAAGAAAACCCTTGTAAAAAATATCAAAAATTTCATTAACACCTCCAAGAACTATTTATATATTATACGAGTATAAAAAACACAATTTTATATAAAAAAAATCTTAGCTTTTTTATAATTTGTTTTTTCAATTTAATTTAGCATTAAAATTTTTATTTAAATGCCTATTGTGCTGTTTTACATTCTAGGTTCTTTTAATTTTTTTTGTGTGTCTGTTTTATTTTTTTTATTTATTTTTTTGTTTATTTTTTTTTAACTATCAAAAACAAATATTTTGAGTTCTTTTCTTTATGAGTGTAATAAAATAAAGTTGGTGTTCGTTTTTTTTTAATTAAAAGAAAAAAATTCAAAAATCTAAAAAAAAAACAATTTTTTTTGTATTATGCTTTATGCGTAATATTCCTTACAATAAAAACAAAAAATATTTTACTAATACATATTATATAATTAAAACAAAAAGAAAAAAACAAATAAAAAACTTGAAAAATAAAAATAAAACGAACTTGTTTTTGTTACTTAAAAAGGTGTCGACAGGGCTGAGTAGAATAAATGATTCCAAAATCAATAAAATATATAACTGAATTAATTAAACGAATTTTCAAAAAATAACAGTCCATAAGTCAAATTTATATAAAAATAACTGCCACATAAAACCGTTAAATTTAACGAAAAAATCGTCAACATTTAAGTTTATCACGAAATCTGGCAGCATTATTCATAATGTGCGTATTTTTTTTAGTACAAAGCCGGCAATCAAATCGAGTGTTTCTATTGGGAGTTAAAATATTTAATTTAATTTAAAGAAATTAATAAATTCAAGCAATGCTTGTATAAAAGATGATATTGAGCTTGCCAACAAAATTTTGATAAGTGCTAAGCCCAGTAACTATTGGGAAATTATTTTTAACTTTAGTTTTTTCTTAAGAAGATAGCGAATGTCAGTAAAATTTAGTGTGTGTGTGTGTGTGTTTGACAAACTAGGGCTTTCATTAAAATATTGTAAATGGCATAGATCGCAAGGCGTAAGAAAACAGGTGTTTAATTGTTTTTATTTCCAGGACTTCTGCATGAAGTTTTACAGACCCTACTTAATTTTTATTGCAAGCTCCTGCTTTCATATAAAATTTTACCTTTTAGACAGCACAGTTGATCTAGTCTGTCGGTCTGTCCCTGTTGATGTTGCAATAAAAAGTGCCTAGAAGACATGGTACAAAACAGTTTACTAATTTATAGGAAATTTCAATGTGCAGGTTGCTATTAAAATTCAGCCCTAGCGGTATATAAATGTCACTACTTTCTCTATTTATTTACCATTTTTTTGAGTATATTTTTTGTGCAAAACAAAATTTAAATATTCAGTAAAATGTCGGCAAAAATTTTCTCATTAATTTTAGTTTTGTTGTTTTTAATGAAAGCAAGCATACGTGTGTGTGTGGCTGTTAAAGATTAAAGGCCTGTGTACTAAAAGTTAAAATACAGCAATGGTAATTATAATCACATACAAAGAGGAATGCCAGAGCGAAAGAAATGTATAAAAAGTAAAAACTAAAATAATTTTTTTAAAATTCAACTTAAAACTCGTCAAAATAATGAAATCTGGCAGCGTAATTTAAAGCGCTTGCAATTTTTTTTAGTACAAAACCGACAATCAATTGGAGTGCTTCTATTAAAAGTTAAAATATTTAATTTAATTAAAATAAATACTTCAAATTAAACAAATTCATTCCAAACAAAGTTTTGATAAGTGCTTTACCCACTAACTCTTGGAAAGTTGTTTCAAGTTTAATTTTCTTACAAAGAAAATGAATGTCTGTAATATTAAATGTGTTTTTGGTTTCTAATTGTGTGCGTTTGACGAACTGGTGCTTTCATTAAAAATTTTAATTGCCATAAATTGCAGGTTGTAAAACAACAGGTATGTAACTGCTTTTCTTTCCAGGACTTTCTGTTACAAAATTATTGTAAAATAAGTGGTGAGAGTTTTATAGTTAGCTTCTTTTTATTTAAAAAAAAGAGTCCCAGGTTACATACAGAATTGAACCTGTAGAGCTGTACAGCTTTATCAATTCCAAGCTTAATATTTGTATCTATTTCTCCAATATTTATTAGGTAAAGGCCTTACTGAAAATCACAAGGGTGCAGGTAAATAAGTTTGTCTTTCCGTTTGTTGTATCTGCTACGTACTTGTGTCACCCTAGAAGCTGCGTATTATTATTAGCACCAAGGGCTATAAATCGCACCGCGACCTTTAAAGATGTATTGTGCAGCCCAGCTCCCAGCTACAATCTGTGGCTCCCTACGAATCTCGTAATTGCTGTAGGATTAATCGTGACTAGACCCTTTGGGACTAATGCCCCACTACTTAAGAAGCTTTTTCTGCATCTTGCCACTGCTGAGAACATGTTCCGACGTTTCCTGTCCTTTTCAACAGAAACGTCAAGAACCGTTCTGCACCACACCTATTTTACTCATGTGATAATTAAGTCTACAATGGCCCATAAGTAGCTCAACGTAGAGTTTTATATCATTTCTTCTGAGGTTCAAAAGAACCTCTGCTCTAATGCGCTCGGAGTTGATGAGTCTCTTTGACTGACGCATACCCTTTTCGGCCCTCTAGCAGCCTTGTATGGACCTATGAAAGTAGTCCGCGATTTCATTACCCACATCAGTATACCACAATTTTCAGAAGCTGTATATGTTGGATCCTTATATAGGTATAGCGCAGTTGATTTAGTGATGTAGGTCCGTCTGTCTGTCGTATTAATTTTGAAATCAACTTTTTTTGAAGACTAGAAGACCTACAAATACAAAATTTATTCGAAATTTTGTAAGATGCTACGTTAAAACATGTAACTCGCCATATTTATCTTCATTCACTTCTCGCTTACTTGTTTTCTAGTCGATCAGTCTTACTAAAATTTTTCTACACCTCACTGGACTAACCAAAACACCGAATTAGTATATTTTCTTTTCCAGATAAATTTTATTCATTAATAATTTTTTTTGCTTAACGTTTTACATTCAATACAATTTTAATTTCTTACATTTTATTAATTTCAATGAGATTTCCTCTAACATAAAAATTGTTTTATTTTAATAATTGTTCTTTATTAATATTTGTTTATTCATAATGCGTATAATAAACAATTTTTTACTATTTTACTTAATAATAAATTCTGATAATTATTGTTTGAATATTTTAGACTTCTTATTATTGATGTGTGATGATATTTTTTTTTTTTTTGTTAAACACTAAACAGAATAAATTATAACAAGAGTTAATAACAAATATTATTATTATTGATATATTTTTTATAACAATATGATGCTTTAATGAGTTTGTTTTGTTAAAGAAAAAAAAATTCTATAAAAAAAATTATTCATTTTGCCTTATAAATGAGCAAATAATAAAGGAACTTTGTTGAAAATAGCGGTAGAAATTGTGATTGTTTGAAATTTTGTGCTCTAAAATATTTATTTATGTATGTATGTATGTGTGAGGGTTTTGATTTAGAAACTTTTAAGATTTCAAATAAATATTTAACGACTGGCAGTCGATTCGATAAGATTTTTTTGTAGTTGCTTTCAGATGACTTTTTAATTGATTCAATATTTTCATTCATTATGTCTGATTCCGAGGTTCAATGTTAATTTCTGAGTAAAGAGTTGCTTTCATGGCGGCAGAACTCCAGTTAAAATCTTTCACACAGATACATATTTTGCTCTTCTTTTTTTCTTCAATATCTATTAAAATTTGCTTATACGAGTATCCTTCAACCGTTATTACTTTTAGACTGAAAATACTTTGAATTTCCTTCTTTTTCAGCAGATGTATTTAACATGCACGAAGTAGCTATTTTTGTTATTCCGTGTTTGTTGTTGGGAAGACTTTATCTGGTTTTCATCTGCCATGGTTACTTTAGCTCGTTGTAAGATGCTTTACAGAGAGTAAAAGAAAAACTTAGATTCTTTAATCTTGGGACCAAATTATGGCATCGATACCGATCGAGATTTAAATGGAAATTTCGTTTGACAGCAAATGCTTTTCATATGAGTACTAAAAATTTGTGCATCTTTTTATTGTACACTCACCGCATGACTATAGCATCACACCTAGAATAATAGAAAATTAGATTACGCCTTTAGCAACTTATTACCCTGTTTCACATCTAAACCAAGAAGAATAGAAACATGGCAGAATTAACAAGGTACTGACAGTAGAACAGCGTACATCTCCTGTTATCTTTAGTAATCGTCAAAATTTGTTTACATACATAGTAAGTATAAATGTATGAGTGCATTACATTGATTTTTTTCTCTTTTAATGGCATATAGCAGAAAAGTCACGCCTGTTGTTTTTGCGTTTTAATGTTTGTTGTAGATTTGCCGCTATCTGGTATAATTCTGCCATGAATAGAGCAAAGTGCTTGCTCTCAATTTCATAGCATATACATAGATACATACATACGCTTATATATTATACGTAAGTCTAGATAGATGTGAGTGCATCTGGGCAACTGGGGTCTAATCGACGCTTTCGATATCGAGCACTCCATTAAGGACTCGTTTGCGAAAGCTATTATATCATTTTAAATTTTGTTGACTTTTATACGATTTCGCATGCCATGATACCAAATGAAAATTATTCGATCAAAATCACTCCATATCCAAAGCGGCGCTTAGACCCCCGACTTTTCTAAACAGAAAAACAACTTGCTGAAGTCGTAATATTGTTCCCTATTCCAGTTTAAATATTTTTCTTTTTTTCTTGTTGCTAACAAGGTGTTCTTGTAATTTTATTAGTTTTGTTTAACTATAGTTTGTTTTCTATTACAAATTAAATAACATATTGTACTTAATAACTAAATTATAACAAAAACTTGGTTTTTTCTTCTTCTTTTTGTAAAGGAATTCATGTTTGCTAATTAATACATTAAATCAACATTAATAAAAATATTTGTGTTGGAGTGTGTATGTATTTGTTTTTGGACCTTGTATCTTAATTACAAATTTCAGTATATTAAAGTAAAATTAATTGTTTTATAAACTAGGATATTTGATTTGCAACTTAAAAGCTATTTTTAATTTTTTGCTTAAGGTTTTAAATAGTTTTTTTTTTGTTTTGTTATAATATTATTTTTAATAATATTTTACATAAATTTACCAACTATTAATATAAATTCTCTGCATTTCATTTGCTGATTTATTTAAATTTTTCTCTTTTTTGTTGCTTTTGTATTAAATACATGTACATATAATATTTATTTAAAATATTAACGACTCAACATTGTTAATTAATTTTTTAAAAATAAATATAAATATTGATTAATTAATGTAGTTATGAGACACAAACTATTTCTTATGGAACATATAATTTCGTAATTAATATTAGGCATCGTAAAACTTTACGAAAAATATCCACAGCTACAACTAGTTTAGTAGTTATTCAGCAAGAATTTTAACTTTAACTTTAACTTTAACTTTAACTTTTAAAGTAAACACATAATTTTGTTTTAAATTTTTCTAGTGCTGACAAGTAATTAAAAAATTTTAAATAAATTTAAACTGTTCAAATTCAGTTAATTCTTACTAAACAATTACAAATTAAATATAAATAATTTTTTTTACTAAACCATTAAACAAAGTTTAGTCAAACCCTGATCAAAAACGTTATTAAACATGATCATAACAATTCGTGTTCATTGTTTTGGATGTGATGAAATATGACTACAAAGAGAAAACTTTCCTTTTCTCCCCCCCTTTTTTTTCTAGTTTACAAAAGTTAAATGAAAATGATTTTACCAGGGATCGTAATTGTGATAAACTTTTAATTTCTTGCTTAGAAAAAAAAGCTCCGAACAAAATAAAATAAAAAAAACCTTTTTGTTAATGATATTGTTTCTGGAAAACAGACTTGCACATTTTGCTTTGCCAATAACAATTTTGCCCGTTAGTACTTATTTGCTTTTAAAAGCTGTTAAGCTCTTGACGAGCAGAAAATAAAAACTAAAAGAAACTTATTTATTTTCTATCCAATCGTCTACAAAATTGAAGTTTGTGAATTTAAATTTGCATGCAATATTTTTCCAATATCTAGTAGTGCTTCTTAGATCGAAAAATTTTGTACAGTGGTCATGCCAGAAAAGGTAAGGGGACAGGACACACCTCGAATCAAAGGTAATGACCTTTTCTTATGGCATCTATAACTAATTTTCATGTGAAAAAAAAATATAGTTGAAAGCATCTGTAACTAATTTTCATGTGGAATAAAATTTCTTTAACAAAAAAAAAAAAAAAAAAAATCAAAGTAAGTTTTGTACAGTCGGGTTGTGATATGTCCAAGGAAAGCTCGCTTGGAGTAGAACTCAAAACTAAAAACGAACCGTTTCTCAGGTAAAGTGAAATTGGGGGTAGACTATGCTATCATGAGTTAAAAGTTTTACTCGCCACTTACTTTTGAATCGGCCACGCACATTTTAATGTCAACTTTTCAATATAGCAGGCTATAGATTGCTTCTTAAATGATTTAAATTTTATTTTCTAATCTATTTCCATGAAGGATACCAACTCTTAAAGTAAAGGACGATTCGAGACCGGGTAAAAGCAGCTAGTAATATGAGTTAAAATCAATCTTTTTGTCTTGAAGTTTTATATAAAAATTTTAAAATATTTTTGAATGTTTTTTATACAGTTTTTTTTTTTAACAAAATTTATTCGACATAAAAATTAATTAAAGATGCTTGAAAGGGAATTCATTACCTTTGGTTTAAAGTGTAACCCGTCCCTGTAACTTTTCTGTTGTGACAAATGTAAAAATATCCCATTCAAGAAGCACTACTGTAATAAAATTGCATGCAAATTATAAAAAAAAAATTTAAGGATTTATGTTTTTGCAAATTTAATTTCATCCTTTTAAATTTTTTAAATATTTTTGATTTTTTAAATGATTTGATTTGATAATGATTTTTAAAAAATAAAAATCACAAGCCAGGTTGGCAAAATACAGTACACTCGTACTTTTTTCAGTACCTTAAAAGTACTATTTTATAATTAACTAATAGAATTTAAATTGTTAGTCACTGTCTGATAGACTCAAATTTGCACATATTTTTAAAATTGCTGAATGTGTTAAAAAAAAGGAAAACAAATTTTAAAGTTCCACAAAAAAAGCACTATTTCAAAATTTAAAATTTCCATTCCTGTTACACAGAAAAGAAATTCTTTTGCTGCAGTTCTTATACACATCTTTTCCTTATTATAATTTTTAGTGGAAATTTAGCTAACGATTACCGTTCATTTCCAAAAAAATATCACTCATATTATGAAAAAGAGCTACTTTAAAATTTAAATTTTCCATGCCTGGTATTCCTTATTTTCGATCCCTGATCATTAAAAACACATGCATATGAATATGCTTGTGTGTGAAAAGATGTGGAAAACCAAAAGAAAAAAAATTTAATTTAAATTACGTCGACGACGAAACACTAATGCAAATATAGAACGTATGCGCCACCAGCGGCTACGTCGTCTTGAATGCAACCTTTCAGAACTGGTGCCATTGCCTAAAGCCTTTTGTTTTTCTTTGCGACGTATTTCACGCACCAAAGCATAAAATGCTTCATCAATATACAAACGTAAAGCGGCAGATGTTTCAAAAAATGGACAACCAAATTGATTGGCTAAATTGCGTCCTTCTTCGGTAGATACCTAAACGTAATAAGAATACATATATTCAGTAGTTCATTATGTAAATTACAAAAACAAAATTTATGTTTGAAATAACCTTTCTGGCTGATTCCAAATCACTTTTATTGGCTATTAATACTACTGGTATATCTTCCGTTAAACGTACTCTTTGTATTAATTTACGATATTCAGAAGCCTCCTCATAACTGTGACGATCCACCACAGAATAACAAATAATAAAACCTTCACCACATCTCATGTATTGATCACGCATGGCCGTAAACTCAACCTGTCCTGCAGTATCGAGTATATCCAATAGTGCTGCCTCACCATCTATAACTGCCTGCTGTTGATATGAATCCTCTAAATAAAGAGTTTTTGAAAGAAAAATATTAGAAGTAGTTGCACAAAGTTTAACAAAAGAAACAGAGCTTAAAATAGACTGATATGCCTAAACAGTTGCCAGATATCTACTCCATAACAAGGAAGCCAACTAAAATGTTTCAACAAATGGACATTGAACAACCACTATTTTTTTCTGATAAGCCATGGTCTAGCTAACTTTAAAAATAATCAGTATTTAAAATTCTATAGACAAGCTTTTTCTTGAGAATTTTTTTTTTCGATTTTTTTTACGAAATATTAAAAAAAATTTTAGATTATGTTGGCTTTAATTCGCTTTTCATAGCCAAATCACCTGGTATTTTTTTTTTTTATAAAATTGTTCTCAACTTTAAATGTTTGAACAAAAACTTTTAATTTCATTTTACAAAATACGGAAGGAAGAGAACTCTTTTTAAAAATATTAATTTTTTTTAATTTGTTTGTTGTGTTTCACTTACCGATTGTAGGGTCATGATAATCCAAAAAATTGTGGCTAACAAATTGTAGCGTAACAGCTGTTTTGTATTTTGTAGACGTAGTACATACACCCCATCCAAAAGCACACAGACGCAAAAATTTTTCCAAATAATAAAAGAAAACGGCAAATGAAAGCGAAAAGCCAAGAAACGAACAAAGAAAATTTGTATTCGGCAAAGTAGCAAAAGTTATATACCAATTAATGCAAAACAAAACAAAAGAAATTAAAAGCCAAGAAGAAAAGGGAGAAAGAAAAATTTATTGATTTTTCACTTGATACAAAAAAAGAAAGAAAAGAAACATCTACATCATATGGATGTGTTTTATTTACCCGATTTGCCGACACCGCCATCACCTAAAATGACAATTTTATAGACACGTAAACCGCCACGCATATTCTGGGGAGGAGCATTTGGCGGTTTCATAGAGAAATTGTCATTCTCTCTCCGTCCAGCATTAAACCCATTACTCGCATATAAAATTCTCCCATTGTTTTCTTTATCATTGGCCAATTTTAGCTTGGATGATTTTTTAAGGGCAGCACACCCTATCGAAGACATATCACCAGCCATTTATTTATGTAGCTGCTTAGGGAAGACTGTGCCACTAACCACTACCGTTGCAAGTTTTGACAAAATTATTTTTTTTCTCTACTTTTATTTTGATTATAATGAACAACTGACCTTGAACCACACCACACTACACCACCACAAACAACTACAACAAGTTCTTTCGTTTAGGAATTCTTTAACCGTTTTATGAAAAATTATTTATTTAATTAAAAATTAGTTTGAACTTTTGGCGTTACTTTATAAAAAAAATAAGTAAACTACAAATAGGTAACGTCGCGTCCGCTTAACTGTAGACTTTAGCGTGTTGTTTTTATTAAAAAAAAAAAATATTTAATTTGTTGGCTTGCTAACGGTAGGACCAAAGGGACGTATTTGGTTAATAATTCATTTAATTTGGTTTAAACAAAACAAAAAAATAATAAAAATCTAAAGCTATTAACATTTTACAACATTTAAAATTAATTTTTTACACGGCGCAAACATTTTTTTTGAATTTTCTTTTTTCCTTCTTGAAATTTATTTTTTATTAAAATTTACTTTTTGTGTTGAAAATTTAGTGTGTATTTGTTTAAATCTTGTATATACGAACGAGTATGTATTTTTCTAGCAGAGCAAACACCGAACACAAGAAAAACTGAGTTAAATTCTCACACAATTTTCTTTTTTAAACCAAAAAGAAAAAACAAACTAAACAAATCATCCCTGAATTGCCACTTGATGACATTTTCTCTTGTTTATCATTTTCATTTCGCTGTTGTTTTGTTCTTTTCAATACTTTTTTTAATCTCTTTTCCCTGTTGTTAAATTTTCCTATTTGTTTTTCCTTTAATGCTGCTGCTGTTCATAAAAGCTTGGGAAAATCTTTGAGAAAGCTTTTGTTTAATAAAAATAGCTTGCGGAGGTTTATGGCATGACTAGAGCGCCAAAAATAAGATGACAGAGGGCTCAAGTTTGTTCTTTCCTAAGGACCCTCTATGATATTTGCAGACCTCACACAGAAATTAAAAAAAAAAAAAATACAACAAAAATCCAATTAAAACTTGACTTTATTTGGTTTTTTTTTATTTATTTTTAAAAAACGTTACTCAACAGTAATTACTTCTAAATCATTTTCTTAAAAAGTGGACTTATAACACTTTCAAAAAAGCTTTTTAAAACTCTGTGTTAAAAGGAAAATATTTATGATGTCTCATGCCACTAAATGATATTAAACGCCGCCCAGTATGATAACGATCCATTAATTCCATATCTTCAGCAGATAATTCGAAATCAAAACAATTAAAATTCTCAGCAATACGAGATTTCTTAACAGATTTTGGTATAACAACACAACCCAATTGTATTAAATAGCGTAAACATATTTGAGCTGGAGTACGTTGGTAACGTTTAGCCAAATCCTGTGCAGTTTTATCATATAAAAATGGTGGCCATTTCTTACCGGGTTGTGGTCTAGCCAAGGGGGCATAGGCTGTAATAACAATTTGTCTCTCACGACAGAACCCAATTAATTGCTTTTGATTAAAGGCAGCATGACATTCAACTTGATTAACAAGTGGTCGTATACGGCAGTTTTGCAATATGCGTTCAGTTTGGGCAGCATTAAAATTTGACAAGCCGAGACCTTTAACTAAACCCAAATCAACCAGGTTTTCCATGGCTTTCCAGGTAGCCAAATAATCTGTATCACTTAATTGCATGCTGCCGTGTACATTCTCATCGCCACAGTACACTTGACCCACCGGGAAGTGCATTAAATAGAGATCAATATAATTTAACGATAAATTATTTAAACTTTTTCGACAGGCATAATCTACCATTTCAGGATCATGATGAATACCACCTAATTTGGTTACCACAAAAATATCTTCTCTTGTAATTTTACCCTCTTGTATTTTGCTGTTGATCGCTCTGCCCACTTCATGCTCATTTTCATATACAAAAGCTGTATCAATATGCCGATAACCTAAATCGATGGCATCTCTTACCGCGTGCTCTGCTTCATTTTCATAACTTTGCCAAGTGCCCAAACCAACGACTGGCATTTGCTGGCCATTGCTTAATTTAACACAAGGTGCCAATTTTGCCATAATTTTGATTTGTTCAACCCGTACAATAAACTTGAAATTCCTTTAATTTAGTTTTTGTTCTATTTTTTAATATATTTTTAATGTTGTTCTGGGGGAAGCTTAAAAACAACTGCGTTTGTTGTTATTGAATCATTGCGTGTTTATAGTATTTTTAGATTTCTCTTTTTCTCTACTTAAAACAAGTTTCTCTCCAATAGAATTGCCAAAGTAAGGTTGCCAGTTTGGGGGATTTGTGTGTAAGCTAAAAGTTTGAGAGATTTTTGAATCACTTTTGGCATGAAATAGAGATTTTGTAGAAAGAAAATGTCTCACAAAGAAGAAAAAATACTTTACAACTTCTCTGTAATTGTTTAAATTGAAAAGTGAATAAAGATAAATATGCCGAGCTAAATTTGTATTTTTTCGTATTTGCAAATATCTTTTCAGTATTTATAGCATATTTATCAAATACGTCTTACGTCATTAAATATTTCCAAATACGTTTTTAGTATTTATTCCATATTTATAAATATGTAAGTTTAGGAAAAATACATGTGTATAAATACGTTGATTTCTCTAAGAGATTTTACCAATTTTGCAAATGAAGTGTTAAATATTACAGGATGTGACAAATATCATTTTAAAGGGAAGGTCGTCTAGACTTGTAATCTACCGCCCAAACACTCAGAAGTTACTTTGAACTGTCTTAAATTTTTTTTTTGCTTTTTGGGATTTTTACCATTCCCCACTTTGCCGAGGTACCATTCTCGATTTTGCCCATAAAAATTACCAAAATCTAAAAGCAATTTAATCTGTAGGAAGTGTTTTAACATTTTCTGAAAACTTCGTAGTTTTTATTTTATGATGCAAAACGGAAATTGCCAAAATCCCTTTAGAACAAAAGTACTAGGGTATAGGGAAATTTAAAAATTTTTTTTTTTTTAAATACTTGAAAGTCATTTTTTTGTATTTAGGCAGTAGATTACAAATCCAGACGACCTCTGCTTTAGAATGATATGTGTCCCATCCCTCTATAGGCTCATTGGAAATCACTTATAGCAACAGCACTGGGGTATATGAAAATTTCAAAAAAATTTTAAAAATAGTCCAAAGTAATTTCTGAGTATTTGGGTGGTAGATTACAAATCGAGATGGCCTCCCCTTTAAAATGATATGTGTCCCATTAGGTCCCATGCTTTAAGATAGAAGAGTTTGGCCACAGTAGCCTTCATTCCTAAGAGACCACATATACGCTGTTTTTGTACCAAGGGAAATTTTCAACGTTTTCTAAAAAAATTCACAAATACAATTGACAGAAACTGTATTCCCAAGATGGTAGCCCTATACATTGTGGCTGTTTTCTATTAAATCCCATTCCTTGAGATAGAAGAGCTTGGCCAAATTGGCTTCTTCTCTCTAATAACAGATTTAAATTCAGTACATAAGTCAAGAATACTCGTATGTATGGAATTTTTTTTATCGCGTGCGAAATTTTTAATAAATGTATTTATCTAGACGTATTTATCTTCACACATATATTTTTTGCATATTAAAGAAAAAAGAATTATTTCTTAGTTTATTTGACCTTTTTCTTTTTAATTAAAATGGCTATTTTATTAAGCTTGAGGTCTTTTTTTATAAATTTATTTTGATATAAAAATAATAGTACTCATGATTCATTTGTACTCTCTCTTGTAAAGCTTTTATTTGAAAAAAAGCTTGGAAACTCTTTGAGTATTGAATGACGTTTTCGTGATGTCATCTTTGCTTAGCATGACTATTAGGTGGATAAAAAAATATCTGTCCTAGATTTTTTTTATTCACGACATACGTCTGTTAACCATAGAATGATAAAAAAGAAGGTCACAAATATCGCGAGTAATTTCCCTATTTACAAAAGCTCAATTCTATTGTTACTTCACATCTACACTTATGTATAATTGTATGTATATCAAGATTAATAGAAAAGAAGGAAGAGCAAAAGCTTTTTTTCTGTTGTTTTTGTGCGATTCGTTACACTCATCAGCTGGGGCAAATCACCACATTCGATAATAAATTTTGCACTAGTTTGATGGATAGTATCAAGAATGACAGAAATTCAAGATTACACCATGCACATGATTTCCCGTTTGATGATGAAGATTGTCCACTGTTTTAAAGAAAAAAAGTAATACATATCTCTCTCTGTTTTATTTCGCTGTAAATTATTAGCAAATGGGACGTCATTTGTGCTACATGCGCAGAATATTTCCATTTTAAATGCGGGATGGCGTAATCTTGTATTTAAGTCATTCTTGAAGTTTATTACCTTGATTACTTGATGATAAATGCTCCGCTTTATGTTAAAATTTTTAAACATTTTATGCTGTGAAGAGGAGTATTTTGAAATGTATATATCCTGACACACATTTAAAATAAATTTAAAAAATAAAAGGCCATCAACGTTGGTGTAACTTTTACAATAAATTTTAATACTTTATTTATTTATTTTTTTTTTTTTTTAAATAATTTGAATGAGAATAAGTTTTATTTAAAAAGTAACTAGAATTTTCTAATATTTTATTTTGTTTCTTTAAAAGATACTATTGCTATTAATTTGTTTCTTATTTGTATGTAATTTCTTCTTCAATTTTGTTTCAAGTTTATTTATTTTTTCTTTTGCCATTTAAAATAAAATGCTGAGATGCATTTTAAATTTTGATTTTTTCGTTCTTCTGGTTGTTGTTGTTGCATTTAAAGAAATTTAATTAATGTGATTTAATTTAAAAGTAATTGTGACCACAGACTGACTCAATTCTACTTCTTTTCACTTGTTTGCACATTTAAGATAATTTATTTATATTTTTAAAATAAATTTGTAAATTCTTAAGTGTTAATTGGAGTTTAACTTCTTACAGCGAATTGTTTTTTAATTTTTTTTAGGTTGATAAATTTTTTTTTGTATTTGCTTTAAACGATTTGTGGACTTAAATTTGTTTTTGTTTTGTGTATTTGTGTTTAGTGAGAGGAAAAGGTTACCACAAAAAATAAAAAAAAAACATTTGCTTGCTTTAAATTTAATTACAAATTTATTTATTTTTAATTTCGATTTTTTTTTATTAAAGATTGTCCAATCTAATCACATTTAAATCTTATTTTTATAAAAGTATTTTTTACATTTAATTTCTACCATATTTATTTATTTATTTTAATTCAATTCATAATATTCGTGTAATAGAGAAAAAAAACTGTTAAAATTTGTTATAACTTTGCGGGGTTTGGAACGCATGCAACACTAGATTAGTGAGTGATAGCCTTAAGCTAACTCATGTTGGTTTTCTGCACACAAAATTTCATTATTTTCCATTCATTGGCATTCCATATGAGATTGTTCTATGATTTTTTAATATTTTATTCAACTTTCTTTCATTACACTTCATATTGCTGTGAAATAAATTGAAAATGGAAAGTTTAGGGACTGGGGAACGAAATGGAATTGGACCGAAACAAAAAGGAATTGAAAAGTTCCTTGGGCCATAATCATAGTCACAAAAATGTAGGCTTTTATTAAGAGCTGACTTTTGTTCATAAGAAATATATGAACTTAAAGTCGTTTTACGGCCCCTATTTTTTTTAGCTTTTTACTGTTTCATATTTTGTGTTGCTTAAAAAAATTTAACTTTCAATTGCTCTTCTAAATTTTAAACAAATTTTGTACAGAGTCGCATTTATTACGCTTTATTTTTGTAACATCATCAGCATTACAATCGGCTATTCCAAAGTAAACTAATGCTTCCACTTTTTACTACTATCGAGAGAACGACTTAACTAGTTGCAACCAAGTGTACAGTAGGCTTCTGTCCAATTAGTTCAGCTAATCTCAAACGATCTCAAACTCGGTCTCGAACGTACTAAGGGTGATGCAATTTTAAAATTGAAAATATTAATTCAGTAACAAAAATTTGATTTTTAAATAAAATTGTGATAAAATCATCAAAGCAAAATACGCAATAAATGATACAGAGTGTCATTTTAATTTCAAGTTTACATCACCCTTAGTATGTTCGAGACCGAGTTTGAAATCATTTGACATCAGCTGAATTAGTTGGACACAAGCCTAGTGTGCAGTACCTGTGTACCAAACTACCTCAAACTTAGTTTTAAACATACAAGTGTGATGCATTTTTTAAATTCAAAATATCAAAAAGTAATTTGAATATAAGTTTTTCTTATTGTTTTATGAGATACCTAATAGTCTTAAAGTGTTTAAAACTTCTTATAAACCTTGTGTGTGAATTTAAGCATTGCGTTCCGTTTCTTAAGCTGTATAACAAATTTTTTAAAGTATTTTATTTTTAATTTTTAAAGATTTATTAAATATAATTTTTTTCCTTTCTGTTTAGCTAAGTTGTGTAAATTTTTATTAATTACATATATTTTTTAAAGGTTTTTTTGGACGTTTGAAAATGGTTTTTTATAGTTTAAAGTAATAATTTAAAGGCTGGTTGTTGGTTTTGTAATAAAATTGTTTAAAACTATTAGTTATCTTCAGGTAAAAATGATTTGATCGCAATTTATGTTTAATGTCCGTCAAGATACTCGCTTGGCTTTCACATAAGAAAAAGTTATTCATTAATTAATTTATCATTATATTGCTATAAATTTTATAGTTTAGGGAGTATTTATTTTGGTAAAGATTTCAAGAGTTTTTTTTTTTTTTTTTATAAATTTACATTAAAGAATTTAATTAATTGTGGGTGTAAAGGATACAACTTTGCTTCCACTTTTGCTTTTGTTTTTTTGTAAAGTAAAGTAATTTATGGTAGACTTGGGTTGTACCCCTTCTGTTGATCGCAATTATATTTTATTATTCTTGGTTTAGCAAGACTTTGTTTAGTATTATTAGCAATCATGGATCACCCACAAGCCCAATGCCGCACTAAAACAATCCAATACTCTTCCACCATTTGTCTGGCATTTCTTTCAAATCTTTTAAACAACTTTGAGTTAAGCATGCTGATTTAATTAGATGCTAAGGGAGATTGGAATTCACTACCAATTTTTATAAAAGTATGTTAAAGTGACATTGTAGCTTTGCTGTAAAAAAGATCCTTTGGGTCACTGTACATGTGGCCTAGTAATAGTTACAGTGTAATCTTCCCCAATCACCAGAAGCAAAGTTGTAATATGATGTTTATTTTGTTTCAAAAAGAAAAAAATTATTTGTAGAAAAAAGAAAATTTTGATATAAAAATTTTATATAAAAGGGTTGCGGTATAAAAAATTCGTTTATCACTAAGAAACCTTATAATTGTTAAAAAATATTATTTAATTTTTATTTATTAAATTAAAACAAAAAGAGCACAATATGCAAAATATAAATTGTACAAAAATTATTATTTATTAAATGGGTTTTAAAGCTAGAGAAAGGTATATTTTCTAGATTTATTTCCAGCCACTCAAGCTCTTAAACTTGCTCGCAAACATGCTTCGCCAATTAAGAATAGATAAATCAAAATTAATTCCAAATAAACACACATTTTTTTGTTATATACTCGTTTTAATTAATTTACTGTTAATACTATAAAGGGACAAAATTTTCTTTTATTTTTATCATTATTATTAAGTTTGAGAGCGTGTTTGAGTGTTTGCTTGAGAGCTTGTTCGAAAGCATGTTTGATAGCCTGTTACACAATTTTTACTTCCATTCTTGCACTGCGAAAAATTTCTATTTTTTCGATATCAAATAAAACTGAGCTAAATTCGGCGGTTTTTGTATGATACATTTTGCTGGATATCGATTGTGGCAATTTCGGCTGTTTTATGAACGAAAAGTAAAGTGAATTAAGTGTTTCATATATGCAGCAATATGGAAAAACTTATTAAGATATCAAAAAAAAAAAAAAAAAAAAAAAAAAAAAAAAAAAAAAAAATAGCGCAGAACGTTTTTGGGATGTTTCATAAATTTTACTTTAAAGTCTATATCAATTTTATTTTTGAATAACAGGATAAGCTTTTAAAAGCCCAAAAAGTTTTTCTTATAAAATTATTTTGCGGTATTGATTTCATTGTCATATCGTTATTGAGTTATTTCGTTCATAGCAACAACAAGTAAGTTTTTGATGATGTCGACTTAAGCTATTTCACCTTATTAGCACAGGTATCCTGATTTTATTTATTAAGATTTTAATTTTAGAGGATTTCATTACGTTTGTAGAAATCGTGCTCAAAACAAAGATAAAAATTTAAAAAAAATATTTAAAATTAAGCTGATTGTTTTTTAGTTAAAGTGAGCTTAAATTTTTATATTTTGAGTTTAAAGAGATTTTGTGTAGGCATCAGATTGTTGAAAGGGAATTTTAAGGAGACCCGTTTTTTATTTATTTATTTTTTTTTTGTTAAAAGTTGAGAATAATAAAACGTTTGCTCATGTACTTTTTATTTTTTAATATAAATTTAATATTTGTTTTTTTTTTTCGATATTCATATTTGCTAAAAACATTTATAAATTTTTGTTTTTGTTGTAATTAATATAAATAAAATACATTTTATTTTAATTAAACATTTATTTTATGTCTTTTGTTTGTTTGTATTTTTTTTTAATTATTTGTTTGTTAACAGTTAACAAGGTCCCTCTCCAGTTTGTTGTTTTTTTTAATTAATATTTGTTTTTTCAATTAATTTATAAAAAAAAATTTTTACGTTTTTCATTTAATTACATATTTTATTTTTTTTATTACAAGAAAGAACATTAAAGCTCTTAAAATATTTTGTAAGCCCTTCTTGATGTTCTGATGTTCTCGTTTAATTTAAAAATTTTACTCTCTTATTTTTCTAAGCAATAAAAAAAATTTAATTACATTAAATCACTAAAGAAATTTACATACATTTTTAATTAAAGTTTCTCTTACATGAATACAAACATACATACACAAATACATACAGGTATATTGAAATAGCAGTTATCACAGGAGAAACAGAGAAAAAGAAGAGCATTTTTTTAAATAGAGTAATGAGCTAGCTGTTCATCGATCTCAAAACTTACATTCATTTTACAAAAAAATAAAAAAAAAATAAAAAACAAAAATAAAAAAAAATAAATAAAAAAAATAAAAAAAAATTAAATTAAAAAAATTAAAAAAAAAACGGTAGAGTTTGGTGAGCCGCCTATTATAAATAAACATTTTTCTACAATTTATATTATCAAATCTCTAGTTATTATTAAGCAAGCAGAAAAATAAATTTTAAAATGCCACAGCTCCTCAGAAAATTTCAAGCAACTTAAGCAATAAAAAAAGAAGTATTAACTAATTAATTTTATAAAACATAAATTGAAGTTCTTTTATTGTGTGAAATTGCCTAATATTATTTAAAAAATATTTTATGAATTTTATTTTCAAAAGGTATAAAATAAAGTTGATTAAACTTTAAAACATTTTTTTCCTTAAAGCAAAAAAAAAAAAAAAAAACAAATAAAAATAATAAAATTAGCTATAATATAAAAAAAATAATTTACATAATTTACACTAGGTATCCTACATAAGTTATTTAAAATGGTAACGAAAATAAATAAAGTTCTTATCAAAAAAATACATAATTTGTATATGCTGCTTTGAAGTATTTTTTTTACTTTAAATGCAGTTATTTTTCAAGGTTAACCTTTGTTTTTAATTTTAAATTTTTGCAAATTCTTTTATTTAGAAACGATACATTTCAGTACTAAGTTAATATCAAAATTTAAAAATTTTCATTCCTAGGAGAAAAATCATATTCAGCTCAATTATGAATAAAAATTCCCCGGGAGTTTTCTCTTATCATAAAACAAAAATTCACCCTTTTTTAACATAGAAAGTTTTTTGATTTAATCAATTTTTTTTTCCCAAAACCCAAAATTTTTCTTGGGAAAAAATTCTAATATTCATGATTGGCTTGATTAAATGTGTGTACCATTGATCGCAAATAGGTTAACTATTTAATTATTACAACAGTATATTTTAATTAATTTAAAGAAATATTATATATAATTGAATCAATTAAAAAATTTAATCAATATGACAATTTTTTTCATTAAAAGTGCGTAAATAATAATTTTTTATATGTCGGTAATGATGGCATAATATTAATTAATCCTTAGTTAAATAACAAACTAAGGATTGTGAATTTGGGTCTTATACAGAGAGCTGCAAAAATTGCATTTTTAGTTGATTATGCATGATTAAAAATGTTTATGTATAATCAATCAAACCAAACAAATGAGCTATTGGAGTAAAAATCGTATACAACATTTGATAAAATCAGGTTCGAAGCACGAATAGAAACTGATTGTTTTCTTATGCTGTTGGACATTCGATTAAATATAAAAAATCAAATCAGGCATCAGCATGCCTTGATTATAACATTCAACAATGCGTACTTAAATACAAATACACAAACAAAAACCAACTTTATTTTACTATGTAGTAGCTTACTCATTTATGTGGGATCGTTAATTTAATGCCTTTTGGCATATTTGTGTTTGCATTTTGCTTTTGAAATTCAATCATGTTGAACAACATAAAAAAAACAATCAGATTTTAATCGTGACTCGAACATGTTTTAATCAAATATGGGGCACAACTTTTTGTGCCCAACAGCGGTTTTTCTAGTCTTGTTGTATATTTCTTTACATAATAAATAACTAAAAGTTTAAATGGATTTAATAAAATTTAATTACGCATGAATTTAAATATTATTTTATGATTAAATTATTTAATAAACAAATACAACATTTAATTAAAATTTTCTGCTAATTTTTGTATACTTTAAATTAAACTACATTTGATTTTAAAAATTTTAAAGATTTTTTACAAACAATATTAAGGAAAATATTTTTTTTTTAATAAAAAAAAATTCTATAGAAAGAAATTTTTTCAAATTTTTGCCTTTAACTTTTAAGGTTATAAATAAAATAAATCTAAAATATTTTTACAGTTTCAGTTGCCTTAAGGTTGGGATACCAATTTTGTATTAAGTTTGTGTGTGTAAAATTTATATTTTACGATTTGGTTCAATTTTCTGAGACATGGCGGTTAAAACCCGTTGATTGTCGATAACACGCAGGCAACTAATAAATAAGCGTAACTCCCCCTCACTTTTAGGAGAAGGTGGTTCAAGTCCTAAAAATTAGAAATTTGAAAATATTTTTTTCTTCAGTTTTGTGCAGAATATTTTTAACTTACCCAAACTTCTAGAACGACAAAATCTTAAAGTACGCATTGTTTGTGCCATCATGTGCATTTTTTCAAAATTTACCAAACCATCTAAGCTTGTCTTATTGCCTTCATGGGCAAATGTCATGTCCTTAAGCAATAGCGGCATAAAAGGTATTAAAGGTGGCTGTAATTTGCCCACAAATACCCGATAGGCCCTGTGATTACGACTGGGATCTATAAGAGCTTCAAATTCTTGATAAAGCTTACGAAATTTTGAGGGTATCTTTTCCCAGGTCTGTTGTAAACGTGATACCGCCATATTCGATAAACCCATAACAATGGCAAAGAACGCATTCAAATTTTGATATTCCTTGCAACTGAAATGTTAATAAAATTAAAAAAATTCTTTTCTTTTATTAAATTAATTTTTTTCCTTTTAACTTACTAGGCGGCCAATTTAATAAACTTTCTTAGCAAACCCACACGTTTGCTCATGCTGGCTGTCGACACGATTTCTGTTACAATCCAATATTGCAATTCATTGAAACGCCTTAAAAATACATCTAAATTGGCTGTGATCTGCAAACAATAAATACCAAGAAATGCAAAATTAAGAAAAGAGGGTTTTTAAAAATAATTTTTCTAAACGTAATAAATTCAAAATATATTTTTTTAACTTTAACTTTAGCAAAATTAACAAAAAAAATATTTTTTTATAAAAAACAATAAAAAGCTAACAACTTTTTGAACTAGTTAAAACTAAAACTTAATTTATAGGCAAACACTTTGTATTTGTGAGCAACAGAATGCTCGCGAATTTAGAAATAAAACTCGAGAGTGCAACTCTTATTTTGACTTGTATTATTTTGTGATTGTGCTTACCTTACTAGCAAAATTTTTAAGATATTTTTTATTACGCTCGCTCGCAAGCATGAGCATTAAATAACGCGAGTCTTAATAAAACTCTTAAGCTTAAGTTTTATTCTATGCTCGTAAGCACTACCCTCGCTCGCAGGTATTTCGTTATGTTTTCTACAAAAGATGTGAAATTGTGTCATAAGAATGTTTGTTACTCTACCAGGCAAAAGTGGCTTGACTGATTCCCACACTCTAAACAAGTTTGCCAGATTATTTTTTTATTAGCCACGCCCAATTTTTCTTATAATAACTATTTTGCAAGAGATTTTTTATTTAAGTTTGATATCTACGATGTGAAAACTTGTTTTAAGTTTAAGAAAAACTCCCTTGAAAAATAGTAACTATTGTACATTTGATATTACAATTACTGATTACAACTCTTTGTTCGGACAGCTGATTGAAACATACAAAAATGGCAGGTTATCAATAGCAGTTGTCTCAATTACAACTCAACTAATTTGAGTTGTGAGCCATAAAAGGGAAATATATAAAAAGTGGGCGTTAAAGTAGGTGTGTCTAGTAAAAACTATGTAACAACTTATTTGGGGCAATTAAAAAAAAATCCCTGAAAAACTCTGTCGTTCGAAAGCACTCAGTGTACTCTGGTTAGGACCTTGCAAACGCCTAGCGCACTACTTACATATTTGTTTTTGATATGAAATTCAAAAAATATTTTTTTCCAACTATTAAGATGATTTTTCGGAATTGGTTGTACTAACGACGATCTTTTTAACAGTTTTTCTTAAATCTTCCTCACTAAATAATTCAAGGGTTTGATTTTAACTTGTCGTACATGCCTTTAAAAAGTTTTTATATTTTATTAGTCTTGTTCTCGACTTATGACACTATTCTTGTTAGCGAGAAACTCATACATATTTTGCATTATTGCTATTGTTAAAAGAATTAGACTTCAATAACTTCATTCATCAATGTAAAACCATATTGTTGTTGTAGTATTGACAAAAGCACAACTCAATAAGGAAATAAAGATATTAAAAATGGACTTAATTTACATTTCAGTGACTGCTTGATTACAAACTGTGCATATTTTACAAATTTGGTTTTCTTGAAATACAAAGTAACTGTTATGCTACACAGTTTTTGGCTTAAGACAAAACAAAACCACAGCAACAACCAGTAGCACTTGAAAGCAAAACCCACTCTTGACAAAAGCCTTACAATTTAAGTAAAATGTCTGTTTAAATTTCTGTGTTTTGGTATGCATTCACAATCGCAATTGGAAACATTTGTAGCATGTTGTGTTAAGTAACTTTTGGCAAAACAAAAAAAAAAAAAAAAAAAAAAAATAGTTAACAAAACACAGATACTTACAATCAAACAAACAATATTTAAGATGTCGTTTTGAATAAAACTAAAGCCAACAAAACAAGAACACAAGGAATGAAAAGAAAATCAATATCAAACTTTAAAATTGGCATTTAAACAAATTAAGAGCGACAACAGATTTTTTTTAATATAAAATGAAATAAAATTGAAAAACAAAAAATACTTGCAACTTGGAACTAAATTTTTAAACAAATTTGGCAAGTAAACATTTTAAAATTTAACAATTCAACTCAATATATATTTTTTTTTGATACAATCACAATATTGTTTGTCTACTACTTGAAATATATAAATTTTTTTTGGCCACAAAACAAGCTTTTTTTTTTAGTTTTGAACACACATTTACTAAATTACTTTGGTTTAATTATTTTTAATGTTTTTTTTTAATATTACCACTTACCACACGCCATCCTGGCTAAAAGTGTTAAGGAAGGGGATGTGAATTTTATTTTATTTTTATTTTTAAAGATTTTTTTTTATAATAAGTATTTTGTTAATTTGTTTTTTTGGTTTATTTTTATTTCAGGTAAGCTGAACCAAAGGAAAACAAATTTTTTGGGGTAACAGTGGGCATATGTAAGTTACAAAGTTTTACTCTATATATATATATATATGAAATCTTAGACAACAACCATCGTATATACATGTAATGGCACTATTTGGCAGTCAGTATACTGCCCATTTTTGCAGGTTTTACACTAGTGAAAACTAGGAATTTCTAGGCCACATAAATAGTTGTTTAAGCACCTTTTAAGCTGATACCGATTAAATATAAATATCACATGATCTGTCTTTATATAATTTAGTATTCAATTTTATGACTCATTCCACTATGTCGAACGTGGTCGTTTGCTTACAATAAATTTATCTTTATTTAAAACAACAAATGAGCCATTATTTTTGAAAGTGGTATAAGTTTATAAGTATGACATAGACACCATCCTACTGAAATTACTGGAAATTAAAAAAAAAAATTTTTTAAATAGTCCAGAGTAACTTCTGGGCGGTAGATTAAAAATCTAGACGACCTCCCCTTTAAAATGATATACGTTTTATCCCGTAATCTTCTATGGTCCGTCTGGAAGTTGCTTTAGAAATATTTAATAACATAAGGCGTATCTGATAAATATGCCATTAATACTGAAAAGATATTTACAAATACTTAAAAACGTAAGGAATTACGTTAAAACATATTTAAATCGTCATATTTATCTTCACTCACTTTCTATGGCGAACATGCTATTATTAAATGAAATATAAAAAAAAAATCTAAAAAGAGCACTGCTTTCCCTGAGGTGCTTTAAAAACTGAACACTTTATTTGCTGACTGCTAAACAGGCTCAAAATATTAATACTTTTTTTATAAATGAATACTTGGAAACCTGCAATACACTTTACGAGAAATGAAAATGTTTTAAAGATAGTAAGGACTTACCTTTCCAAAATGGTGACGACCAAATGTATGATACAATAATTCATACTCGTGTACAGCCCAAAAAAGATCCCAATCAAATGTTGTAATATAATACGCTAATTCTTTGGTACTCATGACTTCCAAATCGCCATCGTATCCTTCCGTTGGTCCTTCTTGCTCAGGCAAAGGTGTCTAAATAAAAGACAAAACAAAACCAAATAGAAAAAGAAATAATAAAACATCATTATTAAAAGAAAATTGTAGTCATAAATATTCAATAACACAGTCAGGCAGCCAGCCCAGCCAGCCCAGCCAGCCATTAAATACGATTACGAATATTAATTGCTTTTTACATAGTGACATACCAAAGCATCCAGATGATCTTTAACAGAGACAAATAGACGTCCATTTAAACTCAAGCCAGTGGGTATGCTGACATCATTATCCTTGAAAACGGAACGTTCACCATTCGATTTGACTTCTACTAAACATAAATCCTCTGAGCCACGATTCAATTGCAGTTTGTCGGCAGCACAGGCTTTAATTATTTCCGCTGTTGTATGCAGTGGAAAACGCAATGTACAGTATGTGTGGTCAGCGCAATAGACACGAAATATAACTGAGAAAATAAAACACAAACAGGATTATTTTAGTAGACACAGTTACGCCTACACACACATAAATAATTATTGACATGTTTAAAAGTATAATTAGTGAAATGAGTTTAGTTTTTCAATGAAAAAGTTTTAAACTTACTGTCATCATCTGGCCTTATAACTGTTTTCGCAGAGGCTAAATTTCCACTAAATGGACTTATCGGCTGGCCATTGGGTGGCAGCTTCCACTTTTGGCTAGCATTTTGATTGCGGTCTTCTTGATAGCGTGCCATTTGCATTAATATATTGTGTATAATAATGGTATCTTCCTGTAGCTCTGGATCAGCCTCAACTTCAGGCGCCAACTCTTCTATAAAATCACAGACACTGGGCTCATCAAACGCTGCATGTCTAACAGCCATTACCCATTTTTGTATAAATTGTATAACGCGTTTCTTAAAATTTACAATATATTCTCGATCTTCGGGTGTTTCCGAACCATCATGGGGGTCACAGTGAAAAGTGCACAGTAGTTAAGGAAATCATATACAAATTAAATAGTGTAGTAGGGTTTCTTAAACCAAATTTAAAAAAAAAAATCATTTGTCATGCTAAATGAAATAAGTTTAAGAGTGGGCTTGATAGTTGGCAATAGGCTTGTGTCAGCTAATCTCAAATGAGCTCAAACTCGGTGTCGAACATATTAAGAGTGATGTAAACTTGAAATTAAAATGACACTCTTTAACATTTATTGCATATTTTGCTTTGATGATTTTATCACAATTTTATTTAAAAATGAAATTTTTGTTATTGAATTAATATTTTCAATTTGAAAATTGCATCATCCTTAATATGTTTGAGACCGAGTTTGAGACCGAGTTTGAGATCGTTTGTGATCAGCTGAACTAGCCTGACCTCTGGGTTGCAAAATTTGTGAGTTTGTTCAATAAAATTGTGTCTTAGTTGCATGAAGTCTGTGAGCTTTCTGTAGAAAGTTGTGTCGAAAAATCAAAAAGTTTTATTTGTTGTTTTTAAGGATTGTATAAATCGCTTTATAAGCGTTTGCTATTTTTTACTTGAAACTATTAAATAAAACTTTATAGCGTGGTTGCACATAAAGTTGTATTGTTTGTATGCAAAATGCCCAACTTGATTAACAACTTTGTGGTGTAAAAAATCTTATTTAGAAGAAATATTTATTAAGCCCATTCAAATATTTATCACTTTTGTTTTAAGAATTCTTTTAAATTCTTTTTTCTCAGTAAGAGTGCACTTTTTTATGTCATGCAGCAATACATAAATTGTTTCCCGCGCTGTGTGGTAGGTGGCCTCCTGGTCTTGCAGAAATCACATATCATACAGATTTACGCTTTTCAGTTGAGGCCACAAGAACTCCGTTATCATGTTTCTGTGACGAATATCGTTTGCAGTCATCAAAGTTTGCCCTTATCTACAAAAAAGTAAAACTTCACCAAAGTCAGCACCGGAGAGTTGTTTGTTGTGGGGGCATTTATATCATGGATTACATGAGGATTCATTCATTCAGCCTTCAGGCTACCTGTCTTTTTTTTTACATCTTTATAAACGATACGAAGAGAGAACAAAAGAAAATTGCGGAGTAAGAGCAAGTTTGTACCCTTTTTCATTCTTCTTTCCTCTCTCACCCAACTAAACTTGCCGTGTGTGGTTCTGGTCTTACTGAGACACACTTTACTTCCTTGCTTCCTTTCCTTTCTGCTTGTCTTAACAAATTAATTCTTTTTTTTTTTTTTTTATTTAAATCTTGATTTTTAAACAGTCTGTCAACTCACACAGTAGTTGAAAACCATAAAAAATGCCACAAACACATCAATCAAAATTCAACTCATACCATTCTAGCCAACATCATCAGGTCATGCAAATATTTCCTGCTGTAGGCGAGTAACAGAGTGTGTATAAATTATGCTCAAAATAATTTGTGTTACATTTTTAATGGTCTCTTTTTGTTTTCTCAAAAATGTAAGTTAAACTTGTAAGACCTTTTAATTTATACTTAAAAATTCTATCAAATTTTGCTAAGGGGACTGCAGCAAATGAAAAACATACCTTAAATGTGTATTGTTGTTGTTATATCTATTGATTACAATAAAAAACAGTTTGATTGAAGTGTCAAGAGAAACACTTAACTATCTACACTTAACTATCTACACTTAACTATCTACAGTAGTCTTATTCGAAAGGCGGTATTAGAGAGTCGTACTCGTATGTCAGTTCTATACAAACAATTTGTCTTGGTTACATGTGCCAGAACTGTTTTTTACTTCAAACAAAAGCTTAAAGTATAACATACAGCATGTAGTTGCCCTTCACTTAATTAAAGCAAAAATGATATAAAGAATTAAGACAACCATAAAATTGTTTAATATCCTGTGAGAAAAGTTAGAGTAACTTTTAGCCTTTAATCCAGCAAGAAAACCTTTAAAGCAAGAAAACCTTTAAAGCAAAAGCAGTCACTAGAAAAGCTAGAGAGCATATGAAAGAGAATAAATAAATTAAATGATAAATTGCCTACAAAAGCACACTTTAAATTCCTAAAACTGAAAAGAGCATTTTATTAGTTTCTTCTCTTTGCCATCATAAATTTTGCTCAAGAACACACTCATAAGCTGGGCGTCATACAAACATGTGTAAATGACTGCCACTTGATGTTTATAGTAAGTAAGTGTTATCATACTAGTTACACAGCTGACTTTAACTTGTAAACTCCCTAAGGTTTAGCTTTATAAATGACACACACACACACACACTGGTAAATGTTGTGATTTATGGTGTGAAGCAGAAAATGTCAAATAAAGTACAAGTTGAAGGTGGAAATAAGGCAAGTAAAGGCAATTTGGTTTACAAAGAAAAACAAAAAGACTCTTTAAACTTGTATATCCAACAAAATGAACACACATGCATCCATTAGACCAGTTAATGTGTGGCAGTTAAGGTTTCTTTTAAAATTTAAATATAATTGGGCTGATTTTTCTTCTTCTAACACACACACACACACATTTTGTCGATATCATCTCCAATTGACTTTTAATTGTATATTTTGTGGTTGTTTAAGATACAAGTGGGCTACTTGCAGATTTCAGGTTGTTGAAATTTAAAACTTAATTTTTTTTTTTTTTTTGCCTAAAGTCTTATGAAATTATTTCTGTAAAACATAAGAAAGGGACATTCGACCACATAACAGCCTTAATTAAAAATAGTTTTAAAAAAATCTTCTAAAAAACCGTCAGTCAGAGACTTATAGTCGTTAAAAAAGGATATTAATTAGCCAACTCGTCAACCAATTGCACAACTGGCATAAAGACAATGTGTGTTAATAGAAAATCATCTAAAAAGGGATCCACACCACCGACTTGACTACCCAAGCGGGTCTCCAATAAATGTTCCAACATTTTTGAAGGTGTACCCGACATGACAGTGTATCTGAAATGACAAAACAACAAAAAATATGTCACAGTTAAATTTCAAGGTAAAAAAAATTTTAATTTAACTTACTTGAATGCCGAATGTTGTCCTCTTTGTTTTGCAACACGCTCTAAAACTAAAACATCTTTACCATGCTCTTGTAATCTTAAAGTATTTGCCTCAACATCACGTAAAATACGATTAAAGTGCTCTTTATCCACACGCAACAGATGGCAATTGTTTTCTTTTAAAACTATGGTAGCAGCTCTGGAAAAGGATGCAAAGCAACAGCAAAGAGAGAAATTTATTTTATTTTTCTTTCTTTTTTTTTTATAAAACGTAACAGTTTTTTTTTTTTAATTTGCATAAATATCATGCAATTTTAATTTAATCGATTTAAAAATTTATAAACGCTTTTCAATTAAAATTGCCATTCTAAATGGCTACGCTAATTAATTTTTTATTTTAAATTTTTACAGTTTTACGCAAAAATAATTTTTATAAGTTTTAAAAAGGACTTTAATTAAATACGAGGTCACGTGTCTTAAGTTTTTTAAAAAAAAAGGAATGACATTGAAACTTTGTAAATACTTGTGGAATTAAGGTATTTACCAGTCTGTAAATTTTCAGTTCAATCAGACCAAGCTGGTGGCTTTTTGCCATATATCCTTTATTTAAAAACAGCAATTTTTATATTAAATTCTAGTAGTTTCCAACCAAGATTTGTAGGAATTAATGAATTAATCTCTTAATTATTTTTTTCTTTGAATTGCAGCCAAGACACCACTACCTTTTGTATATCCTTTTTTTAAAAATTGAATTTTTTTAAGTAATTCTTAACAAATTCAGTGAAAATTGTTAATTAATACTAAAAGAATCTCACAAACAATTTTATAAAATTTTATTACAGTTGCTTCAAGGATATGTCTTCCTCACATATATCCTTATTATATAAAAATTTAAATTTTTAAAGTAATGCTAAACAGAAGTAAATGAAAATTGATAATTACTACTAAGGAAAATTGCACACACGTTAAAAAAAATTATTCGTTCAAGGATATGCCTTCCATATGTCTTTGTTATTAAAAATTTTAATTTGGTTATAAATTAGGATCAGAATATGTTAAACACTAGAGAATATTTTTAGAATTATGCTGCAAATATTTTTGATAAATTTGCTAAGGCAACGTATATCCTTTCGTATTTTATAAATAAATTTTAAATGGAATTATAATTAGCAATGAAGTAAAATTATGCTGCAAACATCTTAAGCAAGTTTTATTTCAATAGCTGCAGAATTATAGCCATTTGCCATATATCCTTTCTTTACAAGAATTTAATTTTAGCAATAAGTATGATTTTTTATAGCAAATTTTACTATAACTATTTTTAAAATTAATACCGTTAACATCTTTGGTTGATAACGGCTTTATATACAAAAGCATTTGATAGCCAGCCATGTATCCTTTATTTATAAAAAATTATTTTAGCAAAAATTAGCTAATAAATCTATTTTTTCTTTAAAAATTTTTGTCCTGTAAATAGATTCTTATTTTTGCAGTTAAAAAAAGTTAATAATTTCATTATAAGTTAACTGCATAATGATGCATAGCGCCCTCGTATAAATAATTATTTTTTTCTTTTTCTAAATAAAACAACTGGGCAATTCAGTATGTTTATCGAAACTTAATCCTTGTTTGTCAATATTATTCATTTCGTTATTTTTTGTTCTTTTCTCTTTGTTTTTTTTTTTTTTACCTAGAGAAAATAGCCCGCATGCAAACACCTGAGTATGTTTGTAAAATTTATTGTGGCAAATTACCTTTTGCAAACGTTTTTCTATATAATCCTGTTGTAAATAAAACCCATGCAAACCAGTAAATTGGTTTTGAACCTTAACATACGACTACTTACAATACTTTCATGTGTTTTTCTCTTTTTATATTTTGAATTTCAATGCATGTCAGCCACTATTATTTACTTAAATACAAACATTAACATGCCTTTATATATTTTTATAAAAGGGTGTGCTAAAATGTTAAAAAAAATTTGTTTTAAATTTGTTAATTGAAAAAAAGCAGGCCTGATAAACAGCCACACATATGCTTTACACTGGCTTGTCGAAAGCTTGATTAGGACAAATACACTGGTAATAATGCTGAATTTGTTTTAATTGTTAAATAGCATTTCAGAAATAATAACAGTCATATTCACCAAACTAAGGTGGCTTGATGATTACATTTTGTAATACCCTATTTTTGGATTTCCCTTTAAGTATTTTAGCTTTGGGATTTGTATTGATACTATGCCCACACAAAACATCATTTGCATTTTACCCAATCACACATAACGGCTGTAGGATTTACTACACGATCAAATAGCTGCAAATATTTAATTTGTTAGAGGAGTTTTATAGCTAAATATTCATTTAAATGTGTGTAAAAGTGTGTATGTGTTGGTATAGCTATTTGTGGGAGCTAGTGAGGTAAAAGTTAGTGAAAATTAATATGGTTTTACGTAACCTCTTACGTTATTTACTATTTGTAAATATCATTTTAGTATAATATTAATGGCATATTTATTAAATTCGTGTTACGTCATGAAATGTTTCTAAAGTAACTTCCGGACGAACCATAGAAGATTACGGGATAAAACGTATATCATTTTAAAGTGGAGGTCGTCTAGATTTGTAATCTACCGGCCAAAAACTCGGAAATTACTCTGGACTATTTTTAATTTTTATTTTGAAATTTCCATATACCCCAGCGTTGTTGCTCTAAGTGATTTTAGCAACTTCCCAACGAACCATTAAAGATTGTGGATTGTTACACATATCATTTTAAAGAGGACACTGTCTAGACTTATAATCTACTACCCAAACACTCAGAAGTTACTCTGGACTATTTTTAATTTTTTTTTGAAATTTCCATATACTCCATTACTGTTGTTCTCAAGGGTTTTCAGAAAATTTTAAAACACTTCCAGAAAGCTTAAGACCTACAGATTAAATTCTTGTTTGATTTTGTAAATTTTCATGGGAAAAATCGGGAATGGTACCTCGACAAAGTGGGGAATAGTAAAAATTACTCAAAGCAACAGCACTGAGATATATGGAGATTTAAAAAAAAAATTTAAAAATAGTTCAAAGTAATTTCTGTGTATTTAAGCGGTAGATTACAAATCTAAACGACTTTCCCCTTAGAATAATATGTGTCTCATCCCACAATCTGTAATGGTTCGTTGTGAAGTTGCTAAAATCACTTAGAGCAACAGAATATTATTTATCTTAACTCACTTGCCTACTTGCCTAAAGTCAATATCTTTAAAAAAAATTTAAAAACTAAAAGACTCCGTATGAACTAAAGTATACTTTTGCTAAAAGCAGACTTTATTATAACTATAGTATGGCCGAATATTACTGTAAAACTACCGAAATTTTATTTACAAACGTTTTGCTTAATTGATCCTTAACATTATGAATGTAGTCGGCCAACTATTATACTTGTGGTTCGTTTATTAAAATGAAACACATGTCTGTGATTTAGCGGTAATTTTAATTGCCAACTCATTGTTAATATACGAGTATATCTGGCTTAATTTTAAACACTTGTTTCTAATAAAACTTAATTAATTTTTATGTCCGCTTTCTTTTTTCTAAATTAATTCTTCTTTTTTTATTAAATTAATTAAATAACTTTATGCGTTTCACGCCAACCAGATGCTCGTGCCAAACAACCAATTTAGTGATAAAATAGCAGTACGAGCAGTTACTGTCAGTATTTTATTTTGTCAGCTTAAGCTGTTAAATAATAATTAAATTGTTGAAATTCCATAATATCAGGAAAAAAACCAGCTCATGTGTACTTTTAACCATAATTCCTTCCAAGGCATGGAGGGCAATAAAATTATTTCATTGTATGAACAGCAAAGTTGTGAAGAAAAAACGAGAAGTGAAATATTTAACTCACCTGGGTGCGTCGTTAATCAAAGCCAGTTTACCAAAGTCATCACCACTCTTAAGGGTGGCCACAGTTCCTTTGCCATGTATTACAACATCCACAGATCCTTTCAATATTATATACCAAGAACGTCCCTCATCACCTTGACTGAATACTAGAGGGGGGGGGGGGGGATGGTGGTAATAAAGCAAAGCAGCATTGTCATCATCATAAATGAAAAACAAAAAAACAGAGAGAGAAAAAAAGAAAAAATAAATAAAATGTTTTAAAAAGTTGAGTAGACTGCGAAAAATATTGAAAAGAATTTCCATCAAGTTATTTATTTCTTCTTTATTTATTTTTTTAAATCATTTACATCCAGTAACTGCACAAAAAGTATGTAGGGGTTTCTCAATTTATTATATGGTGGTGCAGGGAGGGAAAATGTAAATTTCGGAATCATAAAAAAAATATAAAAATAAAGCGTGGAGTTTAAAATTTGAAAGGAGGAAAATTAAAAAAAAAAACATTTTAAATTTATTATTATATCCTCAAGAAGTTACACAAATATAGATATAAAAATAAATTTTTATAAAACAACCTCAGGCTTAATAAACTCGCCGTTTCAATATGAAAAAAAAAAATAGTTTTTCAACGTTGAGTTTAGTAAGAAATTGCATTGTGCGCATGTTGGCTTACTGACAAAAATCCCTTTTATCTCCTCAGTACCGCTTTCTCATTACTTCGGAGAGGTTTAGGGGCATAACCAACAAATCAACCAACAAAACAAAATTTAAACTTTTTATGAAAGAGACAGACAAATAAACTACTGCAAGACAATGCAATATTACTGAATTTTCCAACCCTGTTGTAGTGGTTACTGACTGTTGGCGGATTTTTATCATAAATTATTTTGCTTAAATACTTTTGATATACATGAAAACTTTGTCATTGCGCGGCAGTAAAAGCAGAACGCTTATTTTGATTTAACTTATTTAAAAATTGTCTTTAAGCTATTTTTTGATTTTCAAATTTAAAATTTTCTTCCAAAATACCAAAATGTAAAATAAAACAACAAGTAAAAGACTAAAAAAGACTTGTGTTTTCTTTCTTCTAATAAAGAGCATAAATAAAAATTTTATGAATATTTTAAAAGGAATTTTTGGAGTCTGTCTAAGTAAAGTTATTTTATATGGGTGCTTCCATGGAATAGTCTGCTTTAAAAACGTCACAACTCTTTGGTGTTTTTATATGATTATATTTTTTAACGACACACTTTTATTTATTAAATTTTATTTAAAATACGTGACGGAAGTTTACTTCTTGCTTTAATTTAAATTTAAATAAAGCAAGAGGGGAATGAGACGGGGACAGATAGTAATAGAAAGAGAGATAGATAGAGATAGAGAAAGGGAGAGAGACAGAGGTAGAGAAAGGGAGAGATACAGAGATAGAGAAAGAGAGAGAGAAGGAGAGGGAAGGATAGGGAGGTAGAGAGAGAATGAGATAGAGGGAGTGAGAGAGAGGCTGAGAGAAGAATTGAGAGAAGGAGCGTGAAGAGTGAGAGAAGGAGTGTGAGGAGTGAGAGAAGGAGTGGGAGAGATAAGTAGAGACGGAAGGAAAGAGCCGGGGAGAGATAGTAATAGGAAGGGAAAGAAGCAGAGATAGAGAAAGGTAGAAAGAGAAAAATAGAGAGGTACAGATTGAGATAGAGAAATATAGAGAGGTAGAGAGAGGGATAGAGAGGTAGAGAGAGATAGAGAGGTAGAGAATGAATGAGTTAGACAGCGAGGGATAGAGCAAGGGACTGAGACAACGAGTGTGAAAAGTGATAAAACTAGTGAGAGAGATAAGTAGAGAAGGAAAGAAAGAGGCGGAAGAAGAAAGTAATATAAATGAGAGAGAGGGAGAGAGAAAAATTGAGAGGTAGAGAATGAATGAGAGAGAGAGAGAGGGGGAGATAGAGGGGAAGAGAACAAGTGAGAGAACGAGTTTGAGTAGTGAGAGACATAAGTAGAGAAAGAAAGAAAGAGGAGGGGAGAGAGAATAGAAATAGCAAATGAATGAGATAGAGGGGAGAGAGAAAGGTAGAGGGTGGAAAGGAGTGAAAGAATGAGCTAGAGAGGGAGTAAGAGACAAAGAGTGCAATGGAAAGAAATTTATTCATTTTATATAATAAAAATACAAATTAAATTAATTTGATGAAAAAATTTCATCAAAATAATGAAAAAATTTCATTAAAATAATGAAAAAAGTTTTTTTATGTAATGAAAGAATTTCATTAAGCAAATGAGATTTTTTCAAGATAATTTCATCAAAAAGGTATTCATTAAATGTAAACTGAAAGAAATGAAAAAAATCATTAAATTGCAACCAAGAACAACGTTTCATTGGGCTAATGAAATATTAATTCATTTAATGAAATATTTTATTGAATCAGTGTAATGTTGGCACTGATTGAAAAATAATTAATTATAGCCGCTATTATGGTTCACAACTCAACTGAGTTGAGTTGTAATTGAGACAACTGCTATTGATGAGCTGCAATTTTTTTTTGTTTCTATCAACTGCCCCTATATAGAGTTTGAATCTGTAATAACACTAACAGGTTGTCATATCAAAATTACAACTAAAGCAGAGTTGAGTTGTAAGCCATAATAGAGGCATTTAATTTTCAGTGTATAACAATTTTAACGGCCAACTGTAAGAATAATTTATTTCTCTGTTTAGCAAAAACAATTTAAGCGTATATAGAGCTGAAACTAAGAATTAACCTGCTGCAGATGTAAATTTCTTTTCTCTTATTCTTGGGCCAACTAAACTTTGTTAAAATAAAAATTGTTTTTATTAATTTTTGCCCTTTTTGACACACCCTATTAAGTCCTCTTTTCTTTAAGATTGTAATTATTAAGAGTTAGCAGTAAAATCCCACCCATTGTGCAATAGTAATTTAATTACTCTTTCTTCAATGTTAATTTTATTGGAGCATTTAACTTTTTCAATGTAATTTTTTTCAACAAATTATGTATAACCAACAACACTAACTAAAAATAGAAGTGGAAATATTGAAAAAAAAGAAAAAAAAATTGAAAAAAAAGAAAAAAAAAAATTTAAAATACTTACAGATGGTTCCAGCTTGTGCATGCGATTCAAAAACAATTATCGATGATAATTCACGTTTAATACTTGTTGATAAATGTGAGAGAGCCGCAATATGTAAAAGTTCCTCAAACACCAATTCTAATTCTTCTGGTGTGCGTTCGTGTGAACTAGTTGTAGAATAGAAAAATTAAAACAAAAATGAATAAATAATTTTCTGTTTTTGTAGCAAAACCAAAAGAAAAGGCATGTGCGTGTGTGTGAGTCTAACGTAAGAAAAACTTACTACTTGTGTTTATATAAATTTAAAATTAAATATTTTTAAAACAAATTACATTTCGTGTTGCTGCTGTTTTAACACAGTTTGTCTTCCTTCCGTCTCTTGTCAGTGAGACTGAGAATAAAACTTTGGTTGCTTGTTTGACTTTTTCGTTTCTGTACGAGTTACGAGTAAATAAATAAATAAATATTTTATGATTGTGTTGTTCGTTCCTGTTTGTGGGTTGTGGCTCTTTTATATTTATATTTTCAAATATGATTTTATGTTTGCACTTAAGGGTTTCATAAAATATTCATTAAGTTGTTTTCAGATGTTTTTTTTTTTTTTTTATTTATTTTTTATATTTTTCATAAGCCAGCAACAACAATTACAATAAAGCAGTGAAACAGTGTTGATTAAAAAAATACACAAACGAATCTGTTTACCTAAACAAGGAATTGAAGTTTATTTTTTTTAGCTGTTGAAACAACTTTAAAACGTAGAGTAAAATTAGATTGATTTTACAGACTACCTTCCGAAAAAGTCTGCAGAAAATGGACGAATTTTGTTATTTGCTTATAAAGGATATTTCTTATTAATTAAAAGAAAGTTATGAATTATTTGTAGTTTTCTAAAAACCAATTTATAATTTTTTTTTTAATTTATTCGACTGTGGGACACGCACTAGGTCATCGGCATGAGCTTCACCACAAGGAGCGCTATCTGCTGCGCAGGTATCTGTCTTAACAGGGAGCAGAAATTCTTGTTATTTTTCTCGCCTATCGCTTTGTGTTTTTAATTTTTTGCCTGTTCAAAGTACCCTAAGCTTCTACAAAACATTTAAAAAAATTTCATTTATAATTTGTTGTTTTGCCCATGGCCTTTTATAAGTGAACCTGAGATCGAAATTGATTATTTTTAAATTTCTTTGGCCGTTTACGTGATAGCCTATGGCTAACTCCTCAATTATTTATTTACTTACGGTTTTCTTAAAATCATACGTAACGTAGCATCAGGACCACGTTGCAATAAACTGCTTAGTGCTTCACGTACATGCTCATTACTTGCATTTAAATCGTCTGTAGAAGGATGACCGCCAGCAGTACCATCTTCATCAACACGAAATCGATATAGAAAACATTTATCCTTAAATGGTTGTTCCTTATTAACTGTATACGTTTTCATACACATGCATAAGATAAGAAGACATGAAATGAAATAAATATGATTACAAATTGAAGGGAAAACGCACGTACATCAACAAAAAAAAACATTAAAATGTTTGTCATTCAGCATAAAATATATCAACAATAAAATTTTTATAGCCAATCAATTTAATCTTTAAATAAAAAAATACCAGAAACAAATTATTGCCTTAAATAAAAGTGGAAATTTTTAACACAATTTTTTGTTTATAGCCCAGCTTCTATACTAGAATTGATTAAGTTATAAAATCACAAAATTCTCCTAAGTATTTGTCGTTTTAGGCTATACTGTAATAAGTTTCCAGAAAGCATTTACTTATGTGATTGACTACTTTATTTTTATATTCAACTGAAATCCATCAATGTCTGCTGTATTTCTTTAACTAAAATTTTTTTTCTAATTCTTAATTAATTTAGGCTTAAAACATATTTTTCTTGAAAAAACAAAACAAAATTAGAAACTGCTTACACTAATCATTAAAACAAGATTATTTTTATTCACTTAATTCTCAGTATTCAATTAGGCAATTAGTCAGTTAATCAGTCAGTCAGTCAGAAATTACTCTTTTATATGTATACATTCATTAATTAAGGAAAAACGTTCACTAATTTAATGAAATATTCATTCATTTAATGAAATTAAATATTCATTAATTTAATAAAAAAAATTCTTTCTACAATGAAACATGTTTATTAATTTAATTAAAGATTCATTAATTTAATGAAAAATTCTTTCATATAATGAAATAGTTTCTTTAATTTAATGAAATATTCATTAATTTCATGAAAACATTTCATTAATACACAGAATGTTTATTAAATTATTGAAGATAGTTCCTTAATTCCTAAAAATTTTCATTAATTCATTGAATCAACGAAAAATTTTTAATGAAATTGCTTCATTGGATTTTTGTAAAATTTTTCTTTCAGTGCAGATGGCTCATCTAAGCCTCCGTTAACAATTTTTGATTCACATACTCGTACACTTACAATTCTTAGATTTTTCTTTTAACTAGCTAAATTAGTGTAAAATGTGTTTTGTTTATTTTTGTGACTATTTACCGTGTGATAATATGCCTTCCTCAAGTAATGCTTGCCACATGCCAGCCGCTTGGGCTCTTGTATGAACAATGGGTGATAAATTTACCAACCAATCCACCAATTCTGTACCAGGAGCACACTTACGTATAAGTTTGCCAGAAACCTAAATAAAAAAAGAATTAAAGTTTTTTTTTCTAAAATGCAAATGAAGTACTAAATTCACAAAATGTTTTACTGCAACAAATAAGTACCCTTTGTGTTTAAAAGTTAGTTAAAAATAAAATAAAATAAACTTTTTCGTTATTTAATCATAAAGACACTCAAACCCAATCCCCGCACATAAACATTCATTCACAGACATGATATTACCCAGAAGGACTAGTAAGCGGTAGACGTTGATGTAAGACTTTTGTAAAAAAAAAATGTCTTTGTAAGACCATATGTATGGAGCTCCCAAGAATCTTTCTACACAGAGAAAACAACTTCGGTTGTGAGCACTAAATTTGTTGCCAATCAAAAATTCAGTTGTGATAGTTAAAATTTTTTTAAGCGTCACAACAGAAAATCGTTCTTACAACTCGAAATATTTTTAGCAGAACTAAATTTTGGACTGGATAATCGAATTATAGTTGCTACAATTAAAAAATTTATTATTTTTCTATGAAAGTAGGATTTCAACCTAAAATCCATTAGTCTAAGGGGTCATCCTTAGCGGTGTAATAATAATGGAATTTTTACATTTTCAATTAATTTTATTTAGTTAAGGCTTTAGTTTTTATGCTTATTGTCTTGTCCTTTTTAAGTAACTTTTTACTCTCATTTATTTTCCTAACTTGTTTTAACAACATGATCAACTGGGTAATTAGAAAAAGAATCATTAATTTAAATACACAAATGTTGTTTTTCATTAAAAGCTTCTTAAGTGTTAACAGTTGGTTTTAATTAAACCACACACACACACACACACGCACACATTTTTATTCATCATGTCCCTGTTACAGAACATTTGTTCTCTTTTTTCAATTAACATTTCCAGGTTTTGCACAATGGCCTTAAACTAAACTGAAATTAATATAAATCTATTAAAAAAAAGATTTAAAGAAAAATATTGCAAGCATTCATGGCCGATATGTTCACTTCCGTCACATAAAATGAAGCAGGTGCTCTTTTCTGTGGAATTTTCTTTCTTGAGGAACAAAATTTTTTCGGTTATTTAATTTAGTTGCTCTGACTCTCTCTTGCTCTCTCTTTATTTATACACTTACTTAAACGCTAAACTTTTTTACTATTCCATTTGTGGGTGACTATAATTATGTTATTTTATTGCCGCACTTAAAAGCAATTAAACAATTATTAAACGTTATTAGTGGAGTGTGGTTTTCTGTAATTTATATTATCTAACAGCACTTGTCATTTCTTTAGTAAATAAGTGGCATATAAAAGTGTTGCTTTCAGTGGTTACTTACTTTTCTATCCTTTAAACAACTTGAGCTGTCAGCAACCAACAATGTTCGCAAAGCCCATCCCATGCGATGCATAGCAGGACTGGGAGACTGAAAAAAGAAAAAAAATTCCATTTTCATCATTAATTAAAGTGAAAGGGATAAAAACCGTTTTAGTTTTTTATTTTTCAATTAAGAGTGGGAAAATGCTTATAAAAAATATTAATTTAGTTGGATGGTTTGGATTATGAAACATTTGTGTTTAGAAATTCGTTATACTCTTGTGCCAGTAGTAGTTTTTTTTGTCTAGTTTTATTTGAATTATTATGTTTTCATGCGAGTTTATTTTGTGTGATAAAGAATTAATACCCTGAGCGTAAATACAGACATTGAAATGAAATATAAAACAATAATTGTATTTTTTAGAAAACCTTTTACAATAAATTATTAATTTTTTTTTAATATTTCACATTTCATTTGTTATTTCCCCATAAAATTAAAAACATTAAAAAATTTTTTCATTAAAAAAAATTCTAAAAAAATATTATATGAATAAAAAATAAATTTATTTTTCGAAAAAAAAAAAATATTGAAGTTTAAATTTTTTTAATAAAAATTTTATTTGTCTAAATATTTAAAAAAAAAATTTTTATATGAAATTATTCCAATAAAAAACTTATTTGAAAAAGCGTTTGTATACAAATTTTACTTGAATAAAAAAACTGTTTAAACGAATAAAATTTTATTCGTCTAAAAATATTATTTTACTGAAATTATTTTTCGAATAAAACACTCGTTTGAATTAAATTAATTGAATAAAATTTGTATTCGTTTTAAAAATATATTTTTTTTAAACTGAAATTATTCGAATAAAAATAACTTGAATAAAAATTTTATTCGTCTAAAATATTTAAGAAAAAACATTTTTAACTTTAGTTAATCGAATAAAAAAGTCTTTTGTGGAAAAATTATTCAAATGAAAAGTGCTCGAATACAAATTTTAGTCGAATAAAAAGAAAGTTTAAATTAAAATGATACGAATAAAATTTTATTCGTCTAAAAATATATTTTTACTGAAATTATTTTTCGAATAAAAAACTTATTTGAGTTAAAATTGTTCAAATAAAAAGTGCTTGAATACAAATTTTATGCCAATAAATAGACTCTTTAAGTTAAAATGATACGAATAAAAATTTGTTTTGTTTAAAAATATTAAAAACAAAAAAAAAAACAGTTTAACTAAAATTATTTTGCGAATAAAAAACTCATTATTCGAATATTTTTAGGCGAATAAAATTTTTATTCAAATAAAACTTATTTGGCTCAAGTAAAAATTTTATTCATTTAGAAGTTTTTAGTTTCAATGAGTTTCATTGCGAATAAAAATGTTATTCGGTTCAACAATACTTTTCTTAGAAAATAGTTTCTATTCGAATAAAGCTATTACTTATAGGAGTTGGTTATTTATTGGAGTAGGCGATTAAAAATTATTTATTCTTGTTTTAAGCAACACTGGGCTTGTCTAAAAAAAATCCAGGTTCTTGGCAGGAATCTAACCTACGATTCCGATTATCAATTTTATAGGTTAGTACTCTACGGAGTGTTTAACATTATCTATTCTTTGAAAAAAACTATTATTGAATAAAAATTTTATTTAAAAGAAATTTTTATTTAGAAATTTTTTCGATTTAAAATTAAGCGAATAAAAATGTTTTTGAATCAAAATTCGACGAATAAAAATTTGTCGAATAAGTAAATCAAACGATTAAGAAGTTGTTGGAATAAAAAAATCATTCGAAAATAAAAGTTATTGTTTAACAAAAAATTAAAAAAAAAAATATTCAACTAAAAGAAATTTAGATTAAAAAAATGTTATTTAAAGAAAAATCTATTCGAATAAAATTATTACTAACAAAGTTTGATGACTGATTATTATTTTTAGAGTATTTTTGGCTCACTTCCATAACTGAAATATTTTATTTAATAGAGAACTTTAATATTTTTGTTTTAATTTTTAAGTTTGCTATACAAGCAAAGAAGTAGTTTTTCTTTTATAGATTTTGTAAAAAAGATCCTTTTCAAGAGAATTTTACTTTTTTAAATAGAAAAAAAATATGACCAAAATTAGTTTACGTAATAATTGGCACCCATTTTATGACTGTTTACTGAACACAAGCCATTAAACTTTACCACAACGTTAATAAAAAAAGAACAATTCAAATCGTCAATAACATTTTATGTTATTTTTCTAACGTGTTTTGGAAAAAAAATCGTGTTTTTTTTCTTTTACTTATAGAAGAGACCCAAGCCCAAACAAAAGAAAATAAAAACAAGAAAAAAATGAGTGAATGTAACAAGTGAAAAGGAAATAACATTTTGTTGGTTTTAGTTTTATTTTCATTTTTATTATTACTCTTACTTACCTCTGTTATTGGTAGTGCAGGATTTGGATGATCCGGACTTAGTGGTCGTTTTGTGGGTGATGAATTTGTTTGTTGTTGTACAGCAGAACCAAAACCTAAAAAAAAAAAAATAGAAATTAATTTTTCTTTTGTGAAAATTAAGTAGCCAAATGTGCAAGGAGGTAGAAAGCATGGAGACAAAGAACGAAAGTAAAATTTACTGCAAAAACAATTTACTTCTAGTAACTTGGTTGACTAATGAATTTTTAAGGGGAAAAATAAACTTCTTCAAGCAAACAAAAAGGTCGAAAAAATATTAATAATTTTTAAATATCGAGAACAAATAATCTTTTCATTAGAAAAATTTAAGCTGCTAATTGATTAATAGATAATTGGTCTGTTATTTTTTAAAGTGGTATAAGTCCACTTTTGAAAAAAAAAGAATTGGCGGTAAGATAAACTAAAACTAAATTTCTTTTAATATAATTTTTTTCAAAGTGGACTTAAACCACTTTCAAAAATAACGGCAAAAATTTTTCCAGTAATTAAATAACAGGCCTGATTATGAATGCAGCTGCAATGACAAAGTAGGGCCCAAACCAAATCAATCGAAAGAACCATAGCAGATTACGGGATGGGACATATATCATTTTAAAGGGGAGGTCGTCTAGATTTTTAATCTACTGCCCAAACATATTTATAAATATGCCATAAATACTAAAAAGATATCTGCTAATATTAAAAAACGTAACGGGTTACGTTAAAATATATTTAACTCGGCAGACTTATATTTACTCACTTAACTATGCCTGCCTGCTTTCCACTTCAAACAACCACTTTTTAATTCGATTATAATTTCTAGCTAAATTTCATTTAAATAAAATTAAATTATTAATGATAATAAATTAAAATTGGATTTATTGCTTTTGAAAAAGGCTTTAAATTTTAATACAATTTGCATAATGTTTTTGCTATTTATTTAAAAGATAGAAATAAAAAAAAAATTAATTTAAAAAAATATCTGCTAAGCGCTGCTGATTGTTTTCTGTTTGCTTAAATAATTTTAATTAAACACACAAACAGGCAGGCTGTTGTGGCAAGGAGGAGAGCTTTAAATGTGGTTTGTATACATTTCCTTTGCCAGCTCCTAAAATTAATTCAATTTCAATTCAAGGTTAGATTAAATTTGCTTGTTTGTTTTTCAATTTAAATTTGCATGTGGTGGCTTACATATTTGTTTGTTTGTTCAGCTTAAAAACAAGAGATAAAAGTTCAGTAACATTAAAACTGGAGGTTTTTCTAACCACCCACTTATTAATTTTATCAAAATAAATAAATGAAAATTGTTTAAATAAAAAATTTTCATACATTTTTGTTTGAGTCAAAACCAGCATAAAATTGGAAGAACAAAAAATTTTTGAAAAGGTAAAGCCAACAAGTAGATGACAATTGAAATGGAAGTTTTGCAGTAGATGGTGGGGTAAGAAAATTTAAAATTTTTCCTAAAATAACTGGTTCTACAACTGGTACAAACAGCCCTGATTAAAGGACTAGTGATGACAGCTCTGCTTTAAAATAAGAGTTTCCCCACTCTACTGTTTAAGTAGAATTTTCTCGAATATCTCAATGCCACAGGGTGGGTTTAGGTCATTTAAAACTCCTTTGACTAGGTGAGTGGTTGATTTAAACCGAAATCTTGCGATTCTACTTGAAGGCCGACAACCAACTGTTTAAGTAAAAAGTAAATGACTATTGTGGAAGTTGTGAGAAGGAGGAGAAAATATCTTTGGATTACTCAAAAGTGCTGGAGGACTTGTGCCAGTTTTTGCTTTAACAGTGATGTCCAATATAGATATGACGATCTGTCCCACGATGTATAGCAACCGCAGCAGGTATATACTGAGACTTTAGATAGCCAATTGCAGTTTACGTAACCATGCAAGCATAATTTGTTTACCATCGAATGACTACTGCAGAAGTTGTCAGGACGAGGAGTAAAAAGAAACTGTTAAATACCTTTTTTGCCTGGCACTAAGAGGAAAATGTGAAACACCTTCTCTGCCTTTGCTCTGCCGTATAGTGTGATTTAGTAAATTTTATTACGAACACTCGCATCAAAAAAAAAATAAGTAAAGATATTTTATCGAATTCGGTATTCAGTAACTTTCCGACAAAAATATTCGGTACGAAAGAAATCATTATTTGCGATGATCATTTTTGTGCTGTTAACTTCGTCGCAAACTTCGAATATTTTGTCGATAAAATATCGTTATACTTCTATTTTGATGTTAATGTTCGTAATAAAGACTACTGAATCGCATTATTGGAGGATAAGCTTCAGATTAACTTCGGGGAGCACTACCTACAGGGTCTCACTGATCTGTCTACTACAGAGGTCGGCATGCTATCTGACTTAGTTAAAAACAACAATTGTTTTAGTTGACGAACTCTTCTTCTTCTACTATTTCTCCACTTCTCTTCATTCTTCTGTGACATATCTCTATCACTATCCGTCTTCATTTCTACTCTGCACAGGTATTACAAAAAAAACATGGCAGAAGACCCAATTGAGCTCCTCTTCTGTTTTTAATATTGAGGGCGCTTTGTAAAACCGTGTCTATCAGATGTAACCAGCCAGCTGTGGATGGATTTAACACTTTATCTTCTTCCGTAACAACCACAAGTTGCGGTATATGGCCGCAGTAACCGAAAGTTTCAAAATAGTTGCAAAATGACGCCATGAATACCAGCCCACTATTGGTCAAAAAAGTACCCCAAAATGGAACACCTTAAAGGAGGTGTTATTACCCGAAATCATTTTTTAATATTTTCGAATACATTTTTTTTTGTTGTTGTTTGGAATATGTTTCGCTTTTTTTTTTTTTTTTTTTTTTTTTTTTTATTAACAAGAAAAAAATACTTTGAAATTCATTAAAGTTTAAGGTAACTTACCATTTTTCAATTTGCAGCTGGTGATAATGTCGTTCATTAATTCCTTGTTTTTCTAAGAAACAAAAAGAATTACAAAAACAAAAAAACATTAGTACCAACGTGGCAAATAGAACATAAACTAAATAACAAAACAAAAAACTAATTAAAGTTGTTTTAAGACACGCGAACCCAAGTAATGAGTATTAAGTAGATTAAGCAAAACATTTTGCCAAGTGCTAAGCGGTTTAGGAAGAGAGAGAAAGAAAAGGGATATTAAAGTTGTCAGCTCTTAAAGCGAACTTTTTTGTTTTGTATTTAATACTTGTCCCTCTAGTTATGCTTGTTTGCTTTCTTTGAAACAAAACAAAAAATTATAGATAAAATAAAAAAAAAAAAAACTTCATACATGATCTGAGTGTTCAAAACATGAGATGGGTCGTATCAGTCTTTTTCTTCTTCTATTTTGACTACTTTCTTGCTGGCTCTGCTGCTGCTGTTGTTGATTTTGTTGTTGTGGGCTTTGAGAGTGACCATCATTGCAATAACCCCACAAATTATTTGTCATCAAATAACCATTGCTGGTAGTTTTAGTTAAACCGGAAGTAACGTTTGCCGCCAAATTATTATTTGTTTTATTGTTTACAGTTTTAGGTTTTGTTATTGAACTGCCACCATTTAAGGCTGCCAACACAACCCTGTCAATGTACATGTTGTTTGTGTTGTTGTAATTATTATTATTATTATTGTTGTCACTGTTATTGGCTTTACTATGATAATGCGTCAGAGTGGAGTAGGTTTTTGCAGGAATTTGATTAAATTTAGTCACAGAGGTTAGGTCATCGTGTGAGTTATGTTTCGTTTGGTATTTTAATAAAACACAAACATCATCATACGTTGAGGCCACAATGTGTTGAGACCAACGTTTCTGTGCAGTACAAGGTGTCTTCGGTCGCATACTACCACTGCTGCTGGCCATTGTTCTATTTCTATTTCTAGCGCTTATTGTTCAACAATAAATTGTTTACTGAATTATTAAAAATGTTTTCAAATTCACATATTTGTTTTTGTTGTCACTGCACGCTTTTGTTTCGTTTATTTATTTTGTTAACTCGTTTTTTGTTCTACATTATCAAAGTTATTTTCACTTTTTATTTTTATTTAAATTTTTTTTAATAAAATATTCGCACTCCCTCAAGAAAAAGCAAAAAAAAAGCAGGTAAAAACCTCTTAGTATAACAGCTGTTTCCATGCTACTGCCACTTTTTGTATTGAAATGAATTGAATAATGCCTGGTTTGGTTGTCTGTTACTCACAAAAACAAAACGATAAATATATAGTGGACAACATTGAATGAAATTTAAATAAAGGCATCTTTGTGTGATATGAATAATTAAACTGTTTGTGACAACCAAATTAAATGAAATATTTTCAAAATTTTGTTTTTAACAAGTGACATTGGGATAATATTAACGTAGAAGGCTTTGTTTATTTTTTTTTTAATAAGCTTTCAGTGTGATGTAATGAATTTTTGTCACAAAAATATATATTGGTGACAAGTAATATTTGGACAATATTTAATAAAAATCTAAAAAAAAGTATTTATTAATTTATTTTTTATTACATTTTTGTGACAGATAAGAATTTTTTCTGAAAAGTGCTATTTAAATAATTTTTGTGACAAGTAAGGCTTTGCTTTAAAAAAAAAAAAAAAAACATATTAATTTCTGTGACAGAAATATTTGGACAACCAAATTTAACTATATGCCTTTATATTTCTTTTGTTAAAAATTTAAAATTATATTTTTGTGACAGAAATAAAATTTCGTATGAAATGACATTGAAGCAATAGGTAATAAAAATTATGGCTGGTATTCAAAATGATTAATAATGATTTCAAGTAGAAATTATGACAAATTTTTCATACAAATTTGTCACAATATCGATTTCAAGCCTATTTTAATTGTCTTTAAATATATTTATTTAGTTTAATAAAACTTAATTCTAAGACTAAATTATTAACGAAGACTAACAGCTATGGTCATCGGCTCTGAATAAAAATTAAATATCTTGTATTTTTGGGAAAAATGAAATACTTTTTGGCATTTTCGTGACAAAAATATATCTCTCTGACAAGTGATATGTATTTGGAAAATATCCAAAGACATGCATGATTTTTTTTTCATAAATTACAGTTTTGTGAGAAAAATAAAATTTTGTAACAGGTGATATTGGGACAGTAATAATGAAATATTAATAAAAATTAAATAAAAGTGCAGGCTGATTTGTTTAAAAAAGCAACTTTGTGAGGGATTTTAATTTTTGTGACAAATAATATTTTGTTTTTTTTTACAATTTTATTTTTGTGACAAGTGATTTTTCTTCATTTATTTATTTATTCTCATGATAACAGCCAATATTTTGTAATAAAATTTACTGTTAAGAGAAAATTATTTTCTTGTGACAAAATTACTTCTGGCACTTTTGTTTGAGTAAGAGATTTTTTTTAAATGAGTAATTTTTTGTGTAGAAGTTTTTCTTATTGCTTAAAATAAATTTTTTCAAACTTAAGTAAATTTTATAATTTAGTTTAACATTAGAAAAATAATTAATTAGCCTTTAAATAATTTTCCTTTAGTGCAGCTTAGCGTACAACAATCATATTTAAGCATTTGAAATGAGTGTGAGCACAAATAAACTGGAACTAAGGTTCTCTCACAATAGCAACTGCAAAACTTTCGTCAAATAAATAAATTTCAACTGCTTGAATAGTTAAAAAAAAATTAAAAATAAAGTTTTTAAAGCAAAGTAAATGTAAAATAAATTAGTGCTCAAAGAGCTAGGGAGCTAGAAAGAAAGAGAGAGAGAGAGTGAAATTTGCTTTTAACGTAGTAATTTCCATGTTTAAATGCTCAACATGTATTTCAATTGCAATAAATACTGATAACACAACAAGTGATATTGATTTAATTCAGTGTCGTTTATGTAGTTTTTTTTTTTAAATTTGTGTTTCTTGAATTGAGTTTTATATGCAGACTCGTTTCCCAGTGAAACCATTATTAAGTTGATGTTTAAGGTTGATTACTTTCATTTGATTGAAAAACGCGTATAACAGCTACAACTACATAAATACGTAAATAATGCTTGCCTAGAGTGAAACCTTCTTATCAGAGGCAAATAAAAAGTTTAAAAATAAATTATTTACGGTGTATACTTATTTGGCATTGTAATAATGCGGCAACAACAACAAATAATTGTACATGAGCGATACCAGCAAAAGGTAAATTAGCTGATATCTTCTTAAATTAACAGCTAAAAGGGGAAGTTGCCTGGCAGTAACATTTCGCCAACGAACACTAAAATGAAAATTCACTAGAGAAAATTTAAATATTTTTGTTAATTAAAGTAATGTAATCTGGAAATTGTGTAGGACAATTTAAAAAACATTTAAAAAAAAGAAAGAAAAGAATGCAATTAATTACAACGACAAGCATAGCGTTTTTTAGCGCTCAGGGTTTATGTTAAAGCGCCATACCTAAATGACAGCGCTGGCGTTAATCATCTTGTTTAATAAAACCTACTAAAAACAAACAAAAATAGAGTTAAAAACGCTAAATTAAAATTACTGTTTGACAATAACAAAACGAAAAAAAAATTGTTTTGCAGCCAACTTCACTACAAAATTAGAGTTTCCAATTACTCTGCTTTGCCGCCATGCTATTTCGGTTTACTCCATACATCTTGAATGGGCATGAGAATTTTTAACAGATAAAAAACGCTTGCCGCACCAATTCAGGTATGAGTGTCAATGAATTTATTTATCTTTGCTGAATGGGCACTCGATATAGAATTAAACTAAGCGAAATTTAAAATTTTTTATGAAGTAATTTCAAAATTTGTAGACAAATTGCTCAACATCGAATACGACTTTTATTTTAAAATTATTTTTTTTTAATAATAAATAAAAATAATTAAATTTTTGTTTACCTACACTAGCACAAGTCTTTTTTTTACAAAGTTTTTATATTAAATTCCAATTTTCAAATAACTTTAAAAATAACTTTAAAAACACATGTTAAAAGAAAAATATTAAATAAAGCTTATTGTTGGTTGACCTTTTTAGGAACACATCCCTTAACTTGTGAAGAAGAATATTAAAAATAAATTTTGCATGTACTGACTGGGGTTATCTTACAAAAAAAAAAAAAAAAAAAATCAAACACCATTTGTGTATTTTTTTTTTCAAAAACGTTTAGCAGAAAATCGTGATACTCATTTGTATAAGCAATAAGTTACTGCAGCTCGTAATTACTTACATACATACTAGTTTGTTAGTTTAAAAATACATCGTACATGTAATTATGTATGTAAATGTGCTTGCATGCTCTCCCCTCAGCAATTGTATTTAATACTTGTAAATGATATGAGTTTACATTAAGTTCTGGTATTTATTTTGCTGGATTTTAAATTATAGAGATGCTTGCATAATTGAGTACGACAAAAACTATAGAATTTTAATTCTGGAATCTGTAAAATCTGCATTTTAAATAAAAAAAAAATCATTGGAAGTAAACAAATTTAAAAAAAAAAAAAAAACTTATTGGTTTTTCCAACGTGATTCACAATAGTTCGTAATAGTAAAAGGACGTCAAAAAAATCAAAAAAAAAAAAAAATTACATTAACGAAACTTTTCATAAATTTTACTTTAAATTTAAAGTCTACATTAACTTTGTTTTGGATAAGAGCACAAAAGTTTTTAATTAAAAAAATATAAGAAAAAATTTGTTTTAAATAATTTTTTTTTCTTCTTTTTAATTATGAATTTAAGTACAATTTTTAATTTAAAAAAAACAAATTGTGAAAACGTTTTTGAATTTTATAATATTTTTCTGGGTCCTTTTATTCTAGTTTTAGTAGCAATTTTTAAAATTTAACTTTTGGTTCTTTATAAAAATGCCAAATAACTTCAAGAAAACTATTTTCAAGTATTTTTGTTCCCCAATTAAAAGTTGACACTATTTTTCTATACTTGATTAAAAGGGCATTTTTCATGGGGCCCTGTTTTTTATTTTTTTCTTATTTAAAAAAAATTGTTTTATAGTTTTATGGTTTTCGGTTTTAATTTTATTACCCTTGATTAGAAGGCCAGTTTTCATGGGGCCCATTTTTTTAAAATTTGTTTTAACGATTTTTTCAAGGTTTTGTGGTATTTTTTTGTCGTTTTTCAAGGCTATTTTTTTTTCTTAGTTTTTTCCAACAATCTTTTTTTATTTAAAAAATTGTATTTATAATTTTTTGGTTGTCGTTTTTAATTTTTTACCCTTGATTACAATTCCATTTTTTATGGGTCCCAGTTTTTTATTTTTATTAATTTTTCCGAAAATCTCGTTTTTATTTTTAAAAATTTTTGTGGAATTTTTTTCTTTGTCTTTTCTTATTTATATTTTTACTTCTGATAATAAATTTAATTTTTTTATTTTTAAAAATATTTTCCAACAATCTTTATAAAGTCTTGTAGAATTTTTTGGGTGAAGTTTTCCAAGGTCATTTGTCCTAAGTTTTTTAATTTCTTCTAACGTTTTTTATATAAAAATTTTTTTTTGTATTATTTGTTTGGTAGTCTTTTTTCAAATCCATTTTTCATGGGTCCCAGTTCTTTATTTTTCTTAAAATTTGTCCAATAATCTTGAATACGTTTTTTTTATTTTTAAAAAGTTTTGTGAAAATTGTTGGTTGCCATTTTTTATACATACAAGGCCCTTCTTATTTGGCCCAATTTTTTGGAATATAATTTTTTTAAATTTTATAATTGCAATTTTAAAGGGTTAAATTAGTGGTTATGGCGGTGCATTACACTTTCAATGAAGAAATTAACTTGTTTGCTTTTTTCTTTTTTTCAATTACGCTTAACATTTCAGTTACTTAAGGGGCGTTACAATGGTTAGACAAATTAAATTAAATTGTATGCTGAGGTGAGGATACATTTCAAAGAATATTAGTATTGAAACAATGACCGCACAAAGCTGCATCTGTGGATGTCATTAGCGCTCATTTGCAGCATTAAGTTGTTGCAAATTGTACAATTAATTGGATAAAACGTGACTTACGAGTATAAAATTAAGTTGTGTAAAAAATGAAATGAATTTTTTTTATTAAATGGGACAGAAATGAGTTTAGAAATCCTTAAAAAATGCACTGCTGGGGCAGCTACAAAAATTGCTTTGGAATTGATTTATAAATAAAATTTTTTCAGGCCTATTTCTTAGCTTTTAAACAGTTTTTGATTAAAAAGGTCAAATAAAATTTACTAATAAATTTTTATATATGTTTTTTGTTAATTTTTATTTGTTGAAAAAAAAAAATCTAAAATAAATTTTTTTGTTCTTTCAAGGTTTTTCAAAAATTTTATTTTATTTTATTTTTTAAATTAAATTATTAAAAATTGGTGAACAAAATTAAATAAATTTTCATCAAATAAAATTTGCTTAAAACAATTTAATGCTGCTTTATTTTAAATTAAATGATTCTCTGTTGTGTTTTTTTTTTGTGATAAGATAAACTTTTGTTGGTTGCTTATGCCATGTAATCATAAAAATCTCATAAATGAAAAGACACATCTCTAATTCAAGCACTTAAGTTATCGTCTGCATCTTTTTATTTAGCTATTGAAGTACAGATTTCATATGATTTCCATAAAAGCTTTGCTGTTATTACACTTAATCTCTTCAATGAAGTGGAATTTTTAAAAGACTAAATAGAAATAGAAAATGAAATTTGTCTACGTCATGTATTACTCTTCAGCGTGAAGATTTAGTAGTTGAGTAAACAGTGGAGGTAATTTTTAAATTGTTTAGGCTTATGCGTAGGAAAAACAAAATATTTTTTCAAGATTAACATTAACATTTACACGCTAACAACTGCTGTAAAAGGAATTTTTAAAAACTTTGATTCCAATATGTATACATATGCCCTACACTTAGTTCAACTCAGAAACACAATCATTAGACAGCAATTTTAAAAATAACAACTCTGTGGTGTCTTCTAAACTGTATTTATGATTAATAAAAACCTCCAGTCAGAGGCATTATTTATTTATCAGGCACAAGTTTTATGAATTTGTGAGTTACAATTTTTGAAAATAACATTTGGTTTGATTTTTAAAGGGATTTAACTTCAGTAAAAATAAGAGTTTGACTAGAACTAAGAAATCAATCGCTTCAATTATTTCAATACCTTCAAGTCACAGGCCAAATAGTCGCATTCGATATTGAGCAAATTCTATAGAAGTTTAAACATTTTTTTCAAACATCGTTTTCATGAAATTCTTTTGATTCTATGAAAGTTTTCTTTGCTGACTATTGCTCTCTGAAGTGGGTGAAGTTAAATTCGGGCAAAAAACGTAAAACCTGAGTTTTTTCAGATTTGTAAATTTTTTTTAAAATTTTTTACAGTGGCCACTTCAGGAGAAATTGCGGGAAGGAACATACCTCAACTTAAAGGTAATGAGCTTCCCTTTCGGTGGCATAATTTTTTTTTAACTCCAGTTACTTTGTTCTTGCAGTGAAACGCTTGTACAGTAACCACACAAAACAATATTTTTGTCTATTTTATAGGATGGTGAACATCTGCTTCGCTTATAAAAGTTTGCCTGTGTGACCAACCTTTGGGCGGACTTAAGGATTTCATCCTTTACGAATTGCCGAACACAGACTTCACCCGCCTTCGGTGTGACTTAAAGATTTCATACTCTATAGGATAGCTTCGTGTGTAAAATATTTTTTTATGGCATTGCCAATTACATTAAAAATATTTGTAAATTTAAAAAAAAAATGTAAGACTACGTTTAGAAAAAAACGTAAGTCTTTACGTTGTAAATTTGAAAAAAAAGTAAGTTTTTACGTTTTTGAAAAAACGTAAGTCTACGTTTTTACAAATTTAACTTCACCCGCTTTGCTCTCTTACTGTCTCTGCAAATATTTGTTTTGCTTTTGCCAAAACCAAAACCTTATTTGTGCTAAGTGTTAATTGATTACTCTGGCCATTCTTGAATTCGTTTTTTTAATTATTTTCAAATAAAAAGTAATAGAAAAAGAGGAAACACAACATAAACCGTATTGTCCTGAATGTTGAAATATTGTTTGTGTGATTAATAGTCGATTAAATTTGATTGCTTTTTAGTCGAAACGTAATTAGTTACGAGTATCGCAGTGTATCTAAAAACTAAGAAACAATAAAAGAGTTTTTGGTTGAGTTGAAAAAGGCCGGGGGCTTTTAAAATCTTTTCCATTGTTTCATATTGTTATTTGAACTTGTGCTTTGTTTATCTTCTTCTTTTTATAATGAAAATTAGCATCTGACAAAGTACAGTGGACTTTAAAAAAATTAAATATTTGAAGCGGTAATTTTCTACAAAGTGTAGGCTATAGAAACTAATTTACAGGAAACGAATAATCTAATCGTCTAAAATATGTGTAGAGAAAACACTTTTTTAAATAGTTTTGAGCGTTTTTCATTAAAATTTTTTTAGACGATTCAATTGTTTGTTTCCTAAAGACAGCAAAAATATTTTTTTTAAATAGTTTAATAAAAAAAATTTTTTTTCTTAATTATTTTATTATATTATTCGATCTTATACATATAATATTATTTCAGCTTGATTGTTTTATTTAAATATTGGATGTCTTCTTCAGGGAAAAATATTGGAAAATTAAAGTAAAAACAATTTTTATTGAAATCTTAAGCTTGAAAAATATAAAATTTTTTTTTTTTAATTGTGCCACAGTGCATATCAAGTTAAAGTTCATGTTATTCAATTTTAGTTTAATAACAACTACAACTACTACTAAACAGCAAGCAAATGTTTCAACATGAATTGAATTTACAACACAGCATGAAAAAAGCTACGAAATTTTTTTTTTTTTTCAAGATATTTTAGTTAGTGAAAAATTTTGCCTTTTACTTTCAAGTTTGTATTTCTAGGAAATGCCCCAAAAAAAAAATCAAAATTATTAAAAATTTGCTTTCTTTTTTCTCCTGGTAGGTTTTTATTTCATTTTCATTTTGATATTAAATGAAAATGTTTGCTTCTGTAGAAAAAAACTGTAATTGAATACCAAAAAAAAAAAAAAAAACATTTAAAATGCAATTTGCTTACTTTCACTTTTTTCAAAAGGCAAAAGCGAGAGAAAGTGAGAGAGAGAGAAAAAAATTCCTTCTTAACGTATGAGTAATAAAATTTGCCCGTAATTAAATAATAATGTGTATACGTCGCCGTAGAAGTTTCACTAATTCATTCACTCATTCCTTTTTTAATTACTCTTGTTTGGGGTTGGCTATAGAAAAATGTTAAAAAAAACATATTTTTTTGCAAACTTTTCTTGTTAAACTTATGATGTGTGATAACAAAATGATAAATTAATTTTGCCAACTTTTTTGACAAGATAAATGCAGTGGTTTTGAAACATGTTTTTTTGTGTTAAAATTCAAACTTTTTGGTGATTTAAAGGGTTCTAATTCCATTCGAATAATATAATCAACCGAATAAAAAGTAAATATAAATAATATAAATAAAGATAAGAGCACTAGTAGAGTCAGTAAAATTGTATAAAATTATGAACCGAATAAATATATTACTCTCATAAAAATAAAATATAGAAAAATAAAAGTACTCGTATGTGAATAAAATTATCAACCGAATAAAATTTTTATTCGAGTAAATTTATTATGCAAGTAAATTTATTATTCGAATAAAATTTTTATTAAAAACTTTATTCTAGAAAATTAATTATTCGCATAAAAATTGTATTCGAATAAAATAAATAAAAAATTTTATTTCAATAAAATTTTTATTGGATAAAAATTGTGTTCGAGTAAATTTCTTATTCGAATAAAAATTCTGTTCCAATAAATTTATTATTCGAACAAAAATTTTATTCGAGTAAATTATTTATGCGAATAAAATTTGTATTCCAGCAAAATTATTATTTGAATAAACATTTTATTCGAATAAAAATTGTATTCTAGTAAATGAATTACTCGAATAAAATTATTCGACTAAAAATTTTATTCGAGTAAAACTATTAACCGAATAAAAATTTCATTTAAGTAAAATTATTATTGGATAAAAATTCTAGTAAAATTATTGAAAGATTTTTCAATTTCAATAAATTTACGATTAGAAAAATTTTTATTTAAATAAAATAATTTAGACAAAAATATTCGCTAAATTAACTATTCGATTGAAAATGTGTAATCTGTAAGCTTTACCAAGGGTAACTTTGCCGTAACCGAATTTGCCACAACTAATATGCAGTTTTAATTTATATTTTATAATTTAAAAGATAAAATTGAGTTTTTCTCAAGATATAATTATTTTATTTTTTCTTTTCATTTAAGGTTTTCACGAGATTGCACTGCAGTATATGCAGGTGCATAATACCAAATGTTTTTGGTCGTTATCGCAACTGAACGTCAACGTGTACACATTCGTTAGTGATCGTGATGGCTTTAAAAAGCTGTCATAGGTGAACGTCAACTAGTGCGCGATCGTTAGTAATTTTGATGGTATTAAAAAACTGTCATGCGTGAGTGTCGGGAATGTCGGTCACATTTGAAATAATAAATAAACTTTCAAATTTGTGGTTTCAGGATGGTTCGTCCCCGTCACAATTTGAAATTCAGTGTTGCATGAAAGTCGTCTAGCGGTTATGTCATGTGTGGTGGACAATAAAAAAAATTCTTGAATAAATAAACTGCAAAATTGTGACTTCCTGTGTATCCACGCTGGATTCAAGGTGGTTTTGTCCCCGTCACAATTTGAACTACAGTGTGTTAAAAATAGTGTTTGTTTCTAAGGATCATAATTTGTCAACTATCATTATGAGAAGAGTATAAGAATAACAACAGGTTAGTTTTATTTTCATTATATTTTTATAAATTATTTAATAAATTCAAATAATAAATAAATGTAATAAAATATGATCTCATGATACCATGAAAAAGGAAAAATTAGCTAAACTTTTTGAACCTACACTTTTTGTGTAGGGTAAACATGTTACTGAATAAGATATATTCTTCTGATAAAATTCTATAAGAATAAACACATTATTCATGAAAAACTATTCTTCGAATAAGTAAAATAATCTAACAAAAATATTACTGAAAAAAAATTTCTATTAAAATCAAAATATTGTTCGAATAAAAATATTATTCGAATAAATAAATTAATCTTATAAAAGTAGTGAAATAAAATTTAAATTCATATAATTAAATTAATTGAACAAAATTAATAATATATGAATGTAAAATTTGCATTCTAATAAAAATATTCCTGTAAAATTATAATTTGAAAGAAATATTGTTCGAGTAAATTTCTATTCAAATAAATAAATTAATCGATCAAAAAATATTATTTAAGAAAAATATATTGGTATAGTAAAATTATTAGTCGAAAAAAAGTATTCGATTAAAATTATAATTCGAATATAAAAATTATTTGATGGTACTCACTATTCGAAGACAATTTTTACGAATAAATATTATTTTCAGTAAATTTATTATTCGAATAAAAATATTATTCGATTAAAATTTCTATTCTATAAAAATATTATTCGATAAAAATATTAATCGATTAAAATTTCTATTCCATAAAAATATAATTCGATAAAAATGTTATTCGATTAAAATTTCTTTTCGATAAAAATATTAATCGATAAAAATATTATTCGATTAAAATTTCTATTCGATAAAAATATAATTCGATAAAAATATTATCCGATTAAAATTTCTGTTCGATAAAAATATTATTCGATAAAAATATAATTCGATAAAAATATTATTAGATTAAAATGTCTATTCGATAAAAATATTAATCGATAAAAATATTATTCGATTAAAATTTCTATTCGATAAAAATATAATTCGATAAAAATATTATCCGATTAAAATTTCTGTTCGATAAAAATATTATTCGATAAAAATATAATTCGATAAAAATATTATTAGATTAAAATGTCTATTCGATAAAAATATTAATCGATAAAAATATTATTCGATTAAAATTTCTATTCGATAAAAATATAATTCGATAAAAATATTATCCGATTAAAATTTCTGTTCGATAAAAATATTATTCGGAAAAAATATTATTCGATAAAAATATAATTCGATAAAAATATTATTCGATTAAAATGTCTATTCGATAAAAATATTATTCGATAAAAATATTATTCGATGAAAATTTCTATTCGATAAAAATATTATTCAATTAAAATTACTATTCGATAAAAATATTCGATTAAAATTTCTATTCTAATAAATAAATTATTGGTATAAAAAAATTTATTGAAGTAAAATTTCTATTTGAATAAAAGCATTGTTCGTGTAAAATTTTTATTCGAGTAAAATTATTACTCGAATGAATAAAATCGAATAAAAATAGTATTCGAGCAGAATTAATATTCACCTATAAAATATTTTCTTTTCTTGTTTGTAATTATTTCCATACAACAACAAGACTTATTTTGTCTTATCACATCAAATCATGATAAATGTGCTTGTCAATGTCTTTAACAAAATATTTAATGATTAAGTAAATTGAACCACTCAATAAAATAAAAAAAAAATCAAAGTTTAGAAAGTAAAAGGAGAAGCTTTTAAATATAAAAAAAAAGAAAAGTAAAAAAAATGATAAAGAAAACAAAAGCTGTAATAAGGAATTCATGGAAAGGGCAGTCACACAATAACAAAGTAGAGGTTGTGAGTCTAATTAGCTTTTGTTATGACAAGAAATACTGGCTCATACTAAGAAAAAGTAGAGAACAAAAGCAATTTATTATGTTCATTGAAATCTTATAGTACAGCTGTGATAATTTGAAGGGATAAGGTGTTCAACTGTAGAAGTATGAATATTCAAGAGTAAATAATAAATGTGTTGAACCAGCAAATGTATAAATAATGATGTAATTTTTTTTTATGCTAGAAAAATAATAATGACAAGATGTTAATGCATATAAATGAAGTGGAAACTAGTATGGAATTTTTTTGGTCCTTCGAACCATATCAAAAATATAATTTTTACATTGATTTAAGGTCTTAGAGTATTGCTTATTTGGTTGCAAACATTTCACAAACCAGAATAAAATTTCTTGGTCCTTTAAACCTTATCAAAAAGACAATGAAACATAATCATAGTCATTATAAAGTATGCTTTAATTAAGGGCTGAATTTTGTTAATGAGAGTTTTATGAATTTAAAATCGTTATAAAAAAAATACCGACTTTAGTGTGACTATCAATGTTTACATTGATTTAAGTTCTTAGTGTCTTCCTTTAACTAAAATAGTATAGAAGTTTTTGGTTCTTCGAACCATATTGATTTAAATTCTGCTGCTTAAAATACTTAATTTGTTTTAATGTATAAATTGAGAAAGGAAACACATAAACATACAAAGCAAATGTTTGAATTTGGTTTAAATTAGATTTTATGGTGGGAGTACACATGCACGCTTTCACACTGATTACTAAAGTAGACGCAAGTGTTTTATTTTCTTTTGGTTTTTGGTTTGTTTGATGTCTTACCTCCCAAATTAAACGAAAATCCTGTTGTTCCACACGCAACAGCTCACAGGTTGTTTTTGTTACCACAGTGCTATCACGTGGTAAATCATGTAATATTGATTCACCAAAAGTTGCTCCAACTCCCAAATTACATAAAGTTACCGGTGACTGGTAAAGAAAAAGAAAAAAGTAACGTTTTTATTAAACAACAGCTTTATTTTATTTTTATTTTTGTATAGAAATAGATAAGACTTAATGTACGAGTGTCAGTTGTTGTAGACTTAAGGGCAAAAGTGCCCAAGACTTGTTCCATTTTATTTAGAACAAGAATTTATTATGTTTACCTTCATTTCATTTCTTTTCTTTTTATTTCATTTTATGTCTTGTAAATGTATTTATTTTTATGTGTACTGATGTTTTCAAAAGACTTTTCTTACGTTTGTTTATATATTAAACCTCAAAGTAAACGTTTTATTTATATTTTTTTTTTTAATTTTTTTTTTTCTTGTGCTTGCTTAGCTTTTGTTATCAACTTTCTGAAAGTTTCCTCGCCTGTCGAGTTTACAGCGTAATGATACTAACACAGACTGTGTTGCTGATGAGTCTGTTTAAGTAGAAATGGCAGGCAGGAGTAGCAATTATCGTAAAAAGATACACACACCCACACTTTTATAAGCTTAAATAAACAAGAGCATTGAAACATAATAATGACCAGCTTCATTGTTTAAGTGTTCAATTATGGTAACATGTTGCTTTTTGCCCTTACGTCATGACCTTTATTGTGAATCATTATTGTTGGTAAAATAAAACTTTTTTTCTTATAAAAAAATTGTTAATGAATATCGTAGCATTTGTTGCAAAATTAAAAAAAAAGTTATAATTAAAATTAAATTAAACACTTTTAGGGGGGTTTTTTTTAGGAATAAAATTGTTTTATTGTTGATTGAACTCATGCTGATTATTTACCTCCCAAAACAAAAAAAAAAAAACAAAAATAATAAAAGAAGTAATAGGTTATCAATTAAATGAAATCCTTGAGGGTTAATTAACATGTTTTGTCTTAAAATTAATCTAATTGTCAAGTACATATTCAAATACACACTTACTTGACACATTTAGATTGCTGCAGCCACTTTAATCTCACAGATTTCGAAAGTACGAAGCAAAATCTACACTAAAACTTTTATTTAAAAAACCCTTTAAATACATTTGTAGCCATTTGTGGCTTGATTTTATAAACTCTCAGTCAATTATGCCATTCCGTTCAATGAAGAGAGAACAAATAACCCTCATAAGCATTCCAAAGTATTGAAACATTTGGCAAATATTAGGACCAGCCTAAACGACCTATGCGAAGTTGTTTCACAGTAATGGTCTAACTTGTAGCCGTTTTTGACTTATAGCGTGGCATCACACGATAAGATAAATAAATTATATTACAATTATTAAACACCATTGACTTGAGTTTTATTTTTTTATTTATATCAATTTATTCATTCAATAAGTTTAAAAAAAATATTTATTTATTTAGAGCAGTAATTATGTGTGTATGTCTGTGCGTATCTAAACAAATACAAATTGAACATTTTTATTTGTAAAATGAGCAAATATTTTCAATGGAAATTAGAAATATTAAAATGAAAAGAAAAAACAACAGAAAAGTAAAATGTGTTTGTTACATTAACGAGTAACTGAGTGCGGTTGTTTGTACGAGTACATGTGCTATTAAAAATGACCAGGTGGTTATTTCCATTCCATTAGAGCCACCTGGCTGATAGTTTACTGATTTTTTGAAGCTTTTATTTTTGAAATTAAATTTTATTGCAAAAAAAAAGCTATAGAAATAGAATTTTAAATTCCAAATAAATAAAAAAAATATATAGGCTCACATATATGGGGAGGGATAACAGAAAATGTTTCGCTATCAACCGAGCAATTAAAATCTATTGAATGGAATATACTACGACCAAGAAGGCCTGAATTCTATTTACTGAAAAAAATGCATTATTTTTCAATGCATGACAACATTTCATTTATTCCATGAAATTAGTTCTTTAAATGAAAAATAATTTTTTTAAATTAATGTAATATTTCATTAGTCTAAGGAAACATAGTCATAAGTTGAAAAATGAGTTATTATTTTTGAAAGTGGTATAAGTCCACTTTTAAAGAAAATGACTTAACAGTGATTTTAGTAAGACGCTGTCTATAGCTTACCACTTTCAACACAAACAGCTCACAAAATGAAATTTTTCACGGGATTCATGAATATAATTCTTGCAGGGTTATTTTGCTTATGAATACATCATTGCAATTATTAAGGGTTTGCTGTATTTCTGTTCTATTTTTGATTATATTTTTTTAATTAAACCGAATTTTATTTAATTAAAAATTAAAGAAATTTGTTACTCACACATTTGACTTCTGTATACAGCAGTAAGTACAAGTCAAATTAAAATTATTCTTATCTTGCAAATGAAATCTTTCAACTTTATCCTCTTTCTCATCTCACTAAGATGAAAAGTACCTTTAATTTATTACAAACAAATTTTTGTTTAAGAAGATTTGAATCTTAAAATAACTTTCTTTTTTTGTTTGTTTATTATTTATGCTTTTATTTTACATGAAATAAATGCCAACAAATATTTTTTCAACATTAATTTTTTACACACTGAATGCTTGTTTTGTTATGACAATAAAATAAAAAAATAAAGAAAGAAAAGCAAGTAACAAGAGCTTTTATGTCTTCTTAAAAATTTTTAATTCTAAATGCGCGCCATTAAAATTAGTGTGTAAAACAAAGTTAATAAAAAATTTATAATATTTCAAAATTTAAAAAATTTTTTTTAAAATTTAACAAAGTTGAAAGTAGAGCTGAGCTTTTATTTAAGAAAAAATATTTATAGTATTTTATTTTTTCTGCTTTTTTAAATAAAAAACTGCATTTTAATTACTTGAATTAAGCCAAGTCACAACTTTAAAGCGTGGTTTTCAACCAATTTTCTTTTCAGTCACTCCCTAAATCTGACCTTAACAGAACTCCAAACTACTTCGCAGAATGGTTCTGGTTCATTGCGAATGCGTATGCCTTCTCGTTACCATGATCATCATTTAATTAACATGACAAAAATTTTCTAATCAAACCAAATAATTTCAAGTAATTGAAAATTTCTTAAATTAATGAAAATTTTTAATAAATTGAAACGGGCTTGAGGTTGTCTTATAAAAATTTATTTTTACATCTATATTTTGCTCCAACTTGCAGAAGCTTCTTCAGGATACAGTTAAAATTTTAATTGTTAAATTTAAAAATTAAACATTTTCTTAATTTAATTAAAATTGTTATTTGAATCAAATAAATATTTAGAACTAGATGACCCCGCAAACGTTATCTTGCCTTAAAATTTTTGTATAATCGATCGTAATCAGAGTAAATGATTGGGTAAAAAGAGGTAGTACACAAATAAGCCAGATACCGACTGTAGCACCATCTGCCGGGTGGAATACCATATGTAAAAAGTGGTTTTAAATAAAGATTGTTAAATTTTCTAATTTTTCGCGCAATTTTTACAATTTTTTCTGTCATAAAAACCTTCTCCTGACAATAACAAACACAACAAAAAAAATAGTGAAATCGGTTCAGCCGTTCACACGTGATGGAGGGACCAAGAGATATAGGGATTCATTTTTATATATATATATATATATATATATATATATATGTTAAGATGTATGACAAATTTTTTAATACATATATGTCACAATACCGATTTTAAGTCTACTTTAATTTTCTTTGAATACAAGCATTAATCTTTGCGAAATTTTTTCAAATCAATTAAATCAAATAATCCCTTCACTTCACTTAAAAATTTGTTATATTGATTAAAGTTTTTAATTGAATCAATTAAAAATTTAATAAAAAAAATTTTAATTAAATTTGATTGATGCTTAAACTTGTTCTGTGCTTAAATTATTTTGTTTTATGTTACAGTTTTTAGATTAAAGATTAAGGAAATAATAAAGAAAATAATTATTAAACCCACAAAAATAAACTTAAAAAAAAAGAAAAACAGAATTTTTACGTTTCACTACACTAAAAAATTTCGACATGAACTAAAAAAAAAAGCAAATTGTTTTCATTAGGGGCATCCACTAGAGCACTCCACAAGCATACTTGAAAGCCACATATTATTATAAACATGTGTAATATTTTACATTAAAAAGTGCTTGTTAGCATTTTCAAGTATGCTTGTGCAATGCTTTAGTATTCACTGAATGAATTAAATTAATTAAAAAAATCTTTCACTAAAAAATTTTATTCCAGTCAATGCTGCTTTTTGCCAAAGTTTTATACATACATTTAAATTAAAATGAAATAAGAGAAAAAAAATTTAATTTTTATATGCTATTCTTGTCGCATGGGAGTGCGAGTAAGGGTGCCAAAAACACATATCAAAAAACAGATTTTATTAATTTAGAAGGCACAGAAACTATTTCTTTAAACAATAAAAAAAATAATTAAAAATTGTGACGTGACGTGAAGTGAAGTGAAGTGACGTGACATATAAATTTTTTTTAGCTTTGCTGATATTACATGACACAAATTTTAAACCAAAAAATTTTTAGGTCTAAATTTACTTTATTCTCGTGCAAAATTAAAAAAGAAATTATCACACGTGATAGAAAATTGAATTCTAAAAAAAAAAAATTTTTTAAAAATGTTTCTTGGCGAAATTCGCATTTTCCGATTTAATTCCGATATTTCACAATAACGAAGCTGAGCCTCGGCATCCAAAACATCACAGAAAATTTTTAAACATTTCAGAGGCTCGTAACATGGAAAATATGGGTCTTACTGAAAACCATACTGAATTTTTTTTCATAGAATTCGATTTTCTATTACTTGACATGATTTTTTTTTTTAAGTTTCTGAGAAAAATCACAAATTTTGTATTGAACCAATCAATATTTATGTGAAAACACGAATTTCCCCAAGAAACTGTGCTTTCTGTCACCTGGGATAATTTTTTTTTAGTTTGACGTATGTGGCTAAATTAAACTTATTCAAAATTTTGTAAAAAAAATTGTTAATTATTTTTCGAACTATTAATTTTTTGTTATTAAAATTATTTTTTAGACTCTCTAAATAGTTATTTGATTTTTTTTTTATTTGAATTATTTTTCTTAAAGCTCTCTGAATTTCCCTAATGTGGTCGTTTGGTTCTCTTTTTTTGCCAGTGTGTGACTAACACAATTTTATGTTTATTTTTGTACAGTTTATGCTGTTGTTATTTTGTTATGCTTGTTGTTACTATTACATTGTTATTAATTTTAAGTTTTGTTGATTTAGAGAATGTTTTTTTAAGTTTTTTTTTTACTTTTTTCAATTTATTTTTACAACTTCTGTTTTTCTGGTCGGTCATAAACAAATTTATATACAAATCTTTTTCTGTTTTTTTTTTATTTTGTGGAACTTCATAAACTAACTGGACTAAACAAGAAAAAAAGTTTAATTATTTTTTAGCACTTTTTATCATTTTTTTTTAATATTATTGTTGTTAGCCAACACATGTACTTTTTTTATTTTATTTATTTTTTTGTAATGATAATTTCCAGTTAAATTATCTCTATTGCCACATATTTGTTTGAAGCGTGTATGTTTGTGGTAATTTTTTTTCTTTTTCTCCTTTTTTTTTTTGATGTAGTAAAAGTTTTTTGTTGTAACAGTTTTTTTATTAGCGGATGTTGTAGCAAATGTAGCAAATGGCTTACATTTCTGTTTGCATAAAAATATGTATCATAAGCTGCTGGATTAGTTGCAAATCATATTTACTTTTTTAAATACATATAAAAGTAGAAGTAGGTTCTTTCCAAAAAAAAGGAAAAATAAGTAAAACAATTAAAAAAAAAATTTTAAATAAATTTTTTTTGAATAAAAAATTAAAAAAAATTTTAAAAATTAAAAAAAAAATTTTTGTTAAATAAAAAAGTTTATTATTTAAATAAAAAAATTAACAAACTAAAATTTTTTTTATTTAAAAAAAAAAATTTTTTAAAATTGCAAAAACAAATTATAAAATTTAACATTATATTAAAAAAATTTAAATTAAAAATTTAGAAAATTTATTTTTAAGTCTATTTGGTCTAAGAAAACTTGGTGTATTTATACACCAAGTTTTCTAAGTGAAAATGTTGTGGAGTCGTTACACTGAGACAGTTACATTCACGAAAAATATTTTTTGTAAAACTTTTTCTAATTGATCAAATTTAAGTTGTTGTGCATATATTCTCTGAATTTTGTCATTAATCTAATGAATCTAATTTATTATTTTACAAACAACAACACATTGCGTCAAACTTAACAAATATTTAATTAAGGCAGTGAAATATTCATTCATTTTATTAAATAATTTCATTAGTTCAATGCAATAATTTCATTAATTTAATTACTTCAATGAAATTATTTCATTGCTTTAATGAAATTAATTAATTAATTTAATGCAATAATTTAATTAATAATTTTTTTATTTCATGATATATAATTCATTAATTTAAAGAAATTTTCTTTAATTTAATGAAATAATTTCATTAAATAACATAATTCATTAAAATATTTCATTGAATTAATGAAATAATTTTTACTAAATTTCTTCATTTGATTCATTAAAATGTTTTCTTTCACTGTAGCTTTTTGACAATTAAAAAAAGCATTAGTACGCGATTAAGTTGCAATTTTTATAAGAGACCACTTTTATTGACATAAAGTGCAGAGACTTTGCTTATTTAAAAATTTTGAAATTTATTTACATAAAAAAAAACACTTGCAAAACTTAATTTAGCTGATGAATTTAATTTAAATTTTCAATTAAAACGAAACGCACACACGTAATTAGCTAATTGTTTATACACATAGATAATTTTAATTATGAATTACTATTGTGAAAAACTTTAGACAAATTTCCTTAATTGAAAAACAAATTGTGCGAGAGAGTAAGTGAGGTGCTGCTGTAATTTCTGTTTTTTGCTTATCTTACTTTCCCGTTTTGTTGTTTACTTAAAAATAAAGTTGAAAAATAATAAATAAATGAATGTATGATTGTTTGTTGTTACCTTTGCATAACGACGAGTCGATTGCTCCACATCATATAAACCGCGACGTGATAACATGCTTAAATTTCAATAACTGAACAGCAGGCCAACAACAGACATACGTGCAACCAAACAGCCAAATAACAATTGAATAAAAATAAAAGAGTTTTAAATTAAACTTAACTTGCTGGCTAATAATGCAATGTTGTGATAGATTTACGCAAATACTTTATACTCAACTATTGGCTGTGGCACGTTTTCCATTTACAACAATTGACATGATATTACAAAATTTATACAAAAATAAAAATAAAAACAATAAACATAAACTGACCATAAATAAATTTATTACATTTAAATGCAAATAAATTTTTGTGTAAAACCAAATGAAACGGTCAATGAACAACAATAAAATGTTTTGGTTTTTCATTTTTCCAAAAATCAAAAAAACAAAACATATAATTTATTTAATTAATTTATTTTGTTTTTTATTATTTAATTTATTTAAATTTCATCAAATTTAACATGCTTGTGCTGCAACAGGCTTCGTTGGTAAAATTAAATTAAATTGTTTCATGTGAACGTATTTTTGAATATGATTTTTGATTAACATAAAACATTTTAATTGGATTGTTAGTAAAGCCTGATATTTAAGCAGGAAATGAATGTTTCAAAGGGAAATTGTTTAGAAATATTTTAATATTTTTTTTTTAAAAAAAAGAAAAATCTTTCAGTCCTTGGAATTTCTTACAGCTTATGCTCACTTTGACAGACAACTCAAGCAAGAGTTTTAAACCAACTTCAAATAGAAAATGAGCTTGTGACCCCTTTACTAATTAATAACTCGTAGGAAAGGGTATAATGGATGTACATATCTTACCTAACAGCCAGTTTTAATGAAATATTCATTCATTTAATGAAATAATTTCTTTAATTTAATGAAATATTCATTACTTTAATGAACTATTCTTTAATTCAATGAAATATTCATTAATTTAATGAAATAATTTCATTCATTTAATGAAATGTTCATTATTTTAATGAAATATTCATTCATTTAATGAAACATTCATTAATTTAATGAAATAATTTCATTCATTTAATGAAAGTTTCATTATTTTAATGAAATATTCATTCATTTAATGAAATATTCATTTTAAATTTTCATTAATTTAATAAACTATTCATTAGTTAAATGAAATATTCATTCATTTAATGAAATCATTTTATTAATTTTCTTAAATATTCATTAATTTAATGAAATATTTATATCATGTCAGCAATGAACAGTTTTTTTTTATTGTATTTATGCCCAATTTTTCTTTCGGCTTGTTAGAAATAATGACAAACAGTTTAATTAGACCAGGACCACACACAGCAATTTTTTTTTGTCCAATTCTTGATTTTATAGGAGAGGGAGGAAAGAAGAATGGAATGCTCGCATTTCGAAATTCGCTTTTGTTTTCTCTTTGTATATTTTAAAGCTGTAAAAAGAAGATAGACAGCTTTGAATGAATGCAAAAATTGCCGAAACAAAATGGCTGTGTGTAGACACAGCGGCAATTTTAAAAGAGAATTAATAAAGAATTGCTCAACTAAAATTGCTGTGTGTTGTCCTGGTCTTAATGTTTATTATAATTAATTTAAGTCATTTTTTGGGAAATATTTAGAAGCTGATTTAAGTAAAACTGTAGCAAAAGCTGAATTTCGTTCATTCACATAGAGTGCATTCATTTGGCCCTGTCTAATATGAAATGCGTCTTGGGTAAGCTTGACAGTTCACTTCAAAGCAGCAAAGAGTTCGTGAAAGTATGTATTTTATCTATCAAACTTTTTTCTATGAATATTTTTTTAATTTAAAAATTATTTTAACGAATAAAAAAATTCAAACTAAAATGTATGGAAACTCAATGCGTTATCGTTGCTCAAATTTATTTTGCAATAATTTTGTTTTGTTTTAGAAACAAATCGTTTTTAATAAATTTAATTTTATGTTTTAATTACACTCATTTGCAACAATGTTTATTGAATAAGCCATCCATTAATATAAATTAACTACCCTATAATTATTAATAGTTTTTTCTAATTGTCGGTTTTATTTTAATGACTGGTTTAGGCCGACATTAAAATTATTTTTTTTTTAATTTTTTAACTAAACAAACAAACAAACAAATGGTTTTTTAATTAATAACTAACGCACTTAAAACTTAAAGTTTTTTTTAATATTTTTTTTACTTGGCTTCTAAATTTGACTTTATGATTGTGATTTTTCTTTTTCAAATTTGTGTTGCTGTAATTATTGCTTAAAGTGTTAAAGGTTTTTTCTTCTTTTTTTTTTCAAAACTGTTTTGTGGTTGGTGTTGTTTTGTTATGGCCGCACTTGCTAAAGTTGGTTTGAGCACTAAAATTTGCTTTTAAGACAGCATTGCATGGCAGCTCCAAAAAAAAAATTATAATAAAAACAAAAGCAAAGACAACAATAACAAGCAATTACAAAAACTACAAGAAAAACAAAAAACATAAATAAATTTCAAGTCACACTGGCGGCGTATTTCCCATTGGTACTCGTACATGCACCAACTGGCTGGTGAGTTAATTTTTGCACACAGCGCGAGATGACAATAAAGTTAGACATGCAATTGCATTATTTAATACAATTTTTTGTTAAAACCGCTTTTAGTGCTTTTTTAATTTTCATTTTATCTCCACTTTAGGTGCAAAATACAAACCATTTCTGGTTGCTTTTTTCATAAAAAGAAACACAGACACATACACACGGTAAAGAAAATTGCATTTGGAATTACGGCTGTGGTTGGTTTCAATGCACCGACTGCATTTTCGTTTATTTTTTTTCCTTTTGTGTAGCGGTGGTGGTTCAACCAAAACATAAAGTGGCTTGCAAAATTTATGTAATGAACTCATATACAGTTTTGGACATTGTGAATTGTGACATGTTGCAGAAACTTGTTTGACAGTAGCTGAAATAAATATAACCAAAAATTGTATTTCTGATTTTCATATTTTTATGGTTGTGATGTCTAGTTTTGTATGTCTTGTAGGGTAGGGAAAAAATTAAGCTCGCGAGCACGAGTATTGCTAATGAGCACAAAATAATACTCATGCTCGCAAGCATAAAAATAAAACCCTAAGCTCGAAATAAAACTCAGAAAATTATAATAAAACTCGTTTGTAGTTGCAAAATAATATTCGCTTGAATTGTGCCCGCTTGCGAGGCTGCTCTCGATCAATCTCCGTACTCTCATTTCTTGCATTCAAGTCCAGCATTCAAGTCTTTAAAAAGTGGTAAAAATATACCATAAAATAAATTTTTCGGAAGCTTTAATTAAAATAATAAAAACTTTCGTTCAGAATTTCATTGTCGATCGCAATTTCTATTGACTGTAAAGGGAAATTTTAAACGAGATTGAATCCCATAATCGGCTTTAGTTTTCTTGTCTGTGTAAAACACGAAAAATAAAACTGACTTGCAGCTCCTCCTGGTCAAGTGGGGAAAATAAATTGTTTGCTGAAATGCAAAACTCTTTTGTTTACTTCTTTGGAACTCCTCTCTTCAAGTTCAAACAGGCATAGTGTGGGCAGATTTTTTATTTTTATGCTTAAAACTCAGGGGAGATGGAGCAAACATTTTTGACATTCTGTAAATCCATGCAAACTGAAAGTCAAGTGATTACTGTCCAGCTTAGGCCAGATCATTCTCGCTGTATTGCATATCCGTTCGTCTCTCCATCTGGACTGTGCCTTACTCAATAACATACTCTCGATCTGTGTCCTAATCACCGCACTCTCTAACCAAATAAAAATTGTTTTTGTATGAAAACATTTGAAGATTACGTTACGAGTTCCACGATATCGAATTAATTGGTAAAAAATCTAGTTCTCACAAACGAAGTCGAGTTTAATTTTTAGCATTTTTTTTAAATCAAAAATATTCATTCAATTGCTTTTTGAAGCTCTCAAAAATGATTTTTGGCCACCCTTTAAACTGTTGAAAATAACGACTAGAAAAGAGCGTTAGGCAAATGACTTTGAAATTTTATATTCAGCAGTCATATCGAGTGCTAAATGATCAACTTAAGTAAAATTTTACAATTCTAATGGCTACACCATTTCCCAAGCAAGATGGCAGATTTCAAAATAAATACAAACAAACGTTTTAGCGTGTATTTGCTTTTGTAGTTTAAGCACCATTGAAATATTTTAATTTAAGAATAATTGTCATATTGATTAAATTTTTTAATTGAAGAATAAAGAAAAATTTAATAGAAAAATAAAATCAATACAAAAAATGTATCTTTTTAAAATCGCTTTTAAATTCATTAAATTCTTATAAACAAAAGTCAGCTTTTAATAAAAGCCCACTTTTTGTGACTATGATTAAGACCCATTGTCTTTTAGTGTAATTAAAAAATAATGTCATATTAACGAAATTTTTAATTGAATAAATTTTTTAGTTTAATTAAAAATTATTTTATTAATTAATTAGAAATCATTCATATTAATTAAATTTTTCATTCAAACAATTAAAAATTTTTTTATTTAATTAATATATGAATAAAATTGGGGCAGCACAATTATGCTGTTTGTTTTTATTTTAATTTTCTTAGTTTGTATTTTTTTTGAATACATTTTTTGTGTTAGTTTTGCAAAACTCTTTTGCTCTTATGGAAATGGTTTGTTGCAGTAAATTGAGTTGTTCTTCGTAGTTGTTGCCAATTGTTATTTATTTGAGATGACAACTTTTTTGTTGTGTGTTACTTTAAAAGTCATTGTTGGTTAAGAGAGTGTTTGTTCTCTGTCTGAATGGTGGTATGAGTGTTTAAACCACTTTTTTTTTTCAAACTTGTGTACAAGTGCCACTGATGCTGATTGCTGGTAAATGGTGTTTTTTGTTTTGTTTTTGTTTTAGCTGATGGTCATTTATGGGTTTCAATGATTTTCACTAACAGATTTTATTTTGTTTCTTGTAATTTCCATTATGCAAGTGCAGCAGTTGTAGCTTTTGTTTACATTTTTTTTAGCTGGTTTTTGGTGGCTGCTGTGTTATGCTCTTGAAGTGTTAACTGAAGTGTAACGTAACCACGTTATTGTAAAGGTTCCTTTTATAAATGCTAAAAACACACAATACACGCGAATAACTCACACAACATAACCAACGAGTCTGTGCAACTAGCATTTTGAATGCCTTCCCCATTGTGCTGTGCTGTGCTGTTGTTTTGGTGGCTATTGAGTTAAAATGCACAAAACCATGTTTTGTGTGGTAGTATGCGTTAGTGATTTTAAGCTTTTCTGTGTTAAGCACTTAACCATGCGTAGCGTCATCTCTCGTTAATGTTAACGTGATAATGTCGATGGTCAGTCAGTAACATGAAAATATTTAGTTGCCTCTTGTTTCTTTTTTTAATCTATTGTTTTTTTATAACTTTGAGTTGACTTTGCTTTTTGTTTTGCACTTTGATGGCAAATGCTGCACTCATATAAGCAGCTTCTTCAACTCAGGGCATTAAAAACGAAATGAAAATAAAAATAAATATATAAAACGCACAGACAACTTCACTTGACTGATCAAAGTTTAATTGCAGCTAGATAGTGTGAGTGCACGCACTTGTAATCAAACACTAATTTTGTTTTTGCTAATTAAAAATAAATAGTTTTTAAAAATTCATTAGGACATTCAGCCAAAGCTTACTGTTTCCTTACCCTTCCTTTAGTCATATTTTATATGGCAACTTGTTTGTTTATTAACTCAATTAATTGACAATAAATTGTGTTTGGAATTTATTTCTTAAGAATTTCTTTTTTCTTTTTCTTCTTAAGCAGCTATAACCTCTTTTCTTAAATCTCATATATTTTGTAATTGCATTTTATTTTCCTTTAAAAAACCGTTAACTGTGTGTAGTTCGCTGTGAAATCAAGTTAGTTTTCATACTTTGTATGATTTTAAACAACAAAAACAACATGAAAACTAAATAACTAAAAATTTTATAAATTCAAAGATTTTTTTTATTCGTATTTAATGCATGATGTGCATTCTCACTGATTTGAAGATGATTCTAGTTAAACGTAATGCTCGTCGTGTATGAAAATGTTTTATTTATAAAATGTTTTTTTTTCTTTAAATTATCATGCATGAGAGTTTCTTTCATTCATCAATCTGAATTTGTTAAAAGTTCAAAGTGTGTTGTTGTGTTTCTTAAAAAAAAAAATAAAAATAATAAAAAAAAATTTAGTTTTAGTTACCGTTTTTTTTTGTGTTTGTTGACTCATCTACACACATAAAAAAGAATTTCTCAAATCTGCTCATTAAAAATGTTGTAAATTAATTATTGTAAGAATTTTTAAAATTGAAGCAAAAACAGAATAAAATAAAAGCACATACGAATTCTAAGCACCCTTTTTCATTTTATCAAAGTCATACTCTACAAACCTTACGACAAATTGATTTTGAACTTGCTTACTGTAACGTGCAGATTTTTTTATAAAAATTGTAATAAATTTAAGGTGAACAAACAGCAAAATATTCCATTTCATAATCATAGCAAAGCATTCCTGAATTCCCCTACTCTCTTCACACAACATACACACACACACGCATGCATACTAACTAATATTTATCTAAAACCCTCTAAACTAATATTTGTACAAGATAAACCGTTATAAGTTTTCCTTCCACTTATCATGTCATCTATCCATTAAATAGCAACAGCTTGCATATCATACCGTACGTGTATATTTATGGCAATAATTGCAATTGCATACAAAAACAGAAATATTTTTTGAGGCAAAAACCTAACACCATTTCCAAAGGCAAACATAATTAAAATTTGCTTGCGTTTCTGACTGAACTGACAATAGTTTTTTTTTGTTTTCTAAAGGCACAACTAAAGTTGGGACTAATAATGCTTTTGTCGGACCTGTAAAAGTGAGAACTGCTACCAAAGTATTTTTTATTGCTGATTTCCAATCTTCACTTTGTTTTTTTTTCCGCGATATATCGCTATTTCCTGAATTAAAGAGGTGACCGGACGGACATATGTGAGATTCATTTCAAAACTGTTTGTTATATTTAATTATAAAGAATATCCGAAATTCCACAACAAAATTTGCTGCAAGTCATACCTTTATTGTTCTGAATTGGCTCCTTCAGGTTGCAAGATATCGTGAAAGTTAAAGCAGAAAAAATGTTTTTTATTTAAAATTTAGAAATTTTTAATATTCCAAAAATTATTTAAAATACAGCCAAGTACAACTCGGCCAAATTTTTACGGTAATCATATAGCCTCATAAGGTCCAAACAATATGAGCTTTACTTTATTGATAAACAACTTTTAATTTCATTGGCAATTTAGTAAAGCTACTTACTTCATTGAAAAAAAAAAAAAAAAATTGCCATATGCTTATGAACACGCCCAAGAATTATTAACGATATCTAGGGCTATTGTAGTTGCAACTTCAAATTTTTTAAGTTCAGGTTAAAAGTTAAAAACAACACAATCATTTATAAATTATAGAAATTTTTACATTAAATCAATGAATTAGTTTCATTGAATAAAAAAAAAATATTTCATTAATCTAATGCAATGTAAAAAAATTTATTAATGAAATTATTTCCTTAAGTGAATAAAATAATTTCGTTCAATTAATGAAATTATTTCATGAAATTAATGAAATTTTTCATTGAATTAATGAAATTATTTCATTAAGTGAATAAATTAATTTTATGTAATTAATTAAATTTTTCATTGAATTAATGAAATTATTTAATTAAGTGAATAAATTAATTAATTTTATGTAATTAATGAAATTTTTCATTGAATTAATGAAATTATTGCATTAAGTGAATAAATTAATTTTATGGAATTAATGAAATTTTTTCATTGAACTAATGAAATTATTTCATTAAGTGAATAAATTAATTTTATGTAATTAATAAAATTTTTCATTGATTTAATGAAATTATTTCATTAAGTGAATAAATTAATTTTATAGAATTAACGAAATTATATCATTATGTGAATGAATATTTATTTCCTTGAATTTCATTAGTGTAATGAAATGTGTTATTGATTGAAAAACGATGAATTAATTTCATTATTATACATTAATGAAACAATTCATAGAATATATGAAAAAATTTTAAAATTCTTAAAATTTCTCTTCCAAAAAATTTTTTTTATATATAGTGAAAATGGTGTTTATTGTAGAAGGTGTACATACGATTATAACAATCAAGCTTGCTTTATATTAAAGTTATTCTCTTTTTTTTTGCTTTAGAAATTTTCAAGATGTCTAAAATGATAATTTCCTCATGTGAGCAACTGAAATTAAGCAAAGCAAACGCTCAAAGTGTGTACGTTATAAAATCATACAAGTATTTTATCAAAACAGAATTGATAATAAAGCTGGTAATTAGATCTACACATGTCTTGTCTGAATATGTGAGTGTTGAGTGTTGCGCAAAGGTATCTTTTTTATATGCAAAGATAATTGCAAGAATAATAATAAAGATGTTCTAGATTTAATTTTTTTGTTTTATTTTCTTAAATTAATGCGCTTAGCGGTGCTTACTAACTTACTTTTCTTTATTGTATTTATTTCTCTGTAGCGAGTACTCAACAAAATGTAAACCCATAAAATAAATATTTTTTTTTAATTAAGTGCTCTTACCTGCACTGAGTCATTCACTGCTGTGTTCCACATTTTAATGCTTGACTTATTTTAAGGAAATATTTTCAAAGCTTCAAATATAATTTGACAATTTATTATACGACATACATAATTTTAATTGCTGATTTTCATCATGTAAAATAATTGATGTAATTTCATAAACATGCAGAGAGAAAGGAAGCATACTTGCTTCACACACCCTGTAAGCAATATTGTAATCGATTAACAAGATAATACACTTTTATGATCTCAACTAAAAACTAAGAAAAAAGAAATAACTGCCGTAGCAGACATCTGACAGTTGAAAGTGACTTATTAATATCCGAACGTTTTAGAAGAGAAATTGTTCCAAACCTCAACAAAAATTATATTTGCTGAACTTTACGCAAATTACCTTATGAATAAAAATTATTCTCCTACACATGATAAGTCTTGTCGTTTCTGTTAAGAAAGACAACATTGTGTGCGTTTGCTAAGCGGTAGTAACACGCAAAATTGGCTTCATAGTCAGTGGAATAATGTACCCAGAAAACTTGATAAAATTAATACCACATCGTGAGTTTGATTATTGGCTTGACGGCCGTAAAATTCTCTTTTCGATTATTTTACTTGAGATCTTAAAGGTAGCAGTGCATTATGACCCATAATAATACATACTGCTGGTCTTGCTAAAACGTCGGACTCAAAACAGCTAAAACGTTTGCTGGCCCTGATATGATTTTACTAAGAGAAAAGAAAAAAAAAATTTTAAGTAAAATGATACGTTTTTACTAAAAATTACAAAAAAATTTATACAGAATCTTGCAGTTCTAATTGAGCTGTTATATTTGAAAGTGGTATAACTCCAATTTTTTTAAAAATTAGCTAGTGATAATTCTAAATTATTTTTTAAGTAGACTTTACCAACCAAATAATGCATCAACCACCACTTGTTGAGAAATAGTTGGTTTAAAAAGTGTATTTCAATTTAGTAGAGTTGCCTGCGATATAATTACTAAGAGTTACCTTTAGCACAAACCTTTCATCTACACCCAGCTGTTTTCGAAAATAAATGGTCGGCTTTTTTTTACCAGATTTAACTAAACTTTTTATTAAAAATAAATTTTTTTACATATAACCTGTGATTGTTTTCAATAATCCAATCAAGAACTCATTATTTCTCAAGCAATGACACCTTTCATTAGATTAATGAAATATTTAATAAAATCAATGAAATATTTGTTAATTTAATGAAAATTTTTCAAAGAAAATATTTCATTAATTTTTTTCTAAAGTAGTATTTCATTGATTTAATGCAAAAATCATAATGAAATCGTTCATAAATTCTATGAAATAATTTCATTAATTTAATGAAAATTATTGAAAGAAAATATTTTATTAATTCACATACTGTCTAAAATATTTCATTAAATTAATGAAATTTCCTTCATTCGTTTAAAGAAAGAGTTTCATAAATACAATGAAATATTTATAAATTATATGAATTAATTTCATTAATTTATTGAAAATTATTAAAAAAATATTTCATTAATTTACATACTTTCTAAAGTAGTATTTCATTAAATTAATGAAAAAACTTAATGAAATCATTCATAAATTCAATGAAATATCTACAAATTTCATTAATTTAATGAAATATTTTCAATTAATGAATGAAATATACATTAATTTAATGAATTATTTATTTATTTAATGAAAATATTTCATTAATTCACATAATTTGTAAAATCTTTCATTGAATCAATGAAACAATTCTTAATGAAATCTTTTCATTGAGTTTTTGAAACATTTCCTTTTCAATCGTTAATTAAAACTATTCCTAGTTGGAGACACATTTAAGTTTTAATAAACTTCACAACTGCTGGGTAATCTACTTCTTAAGTAACCATTTTCTTAATTACTTTTATAAAATTTCCAACACTTAATAAAAAGGTTTTGTTTGTTTATTTTAATGCAGTAAAATTGAGTTTTTTTTTTTTAATTTCAAAGAAACTCATTTACACTTTATTTATGAAAATCATTTTCCTTTAAAGATTTAAAACTTTATTCTATTCTATTTCATGATAAAGCACACCCAACACACTAACCAGAAATGATACTTTTTAAGATAAATTTTTTTTATAAGTTTTTGGGGCATCTCATGTTGTAAAAAATACCGAAAATTAAATAACGGTTAAACTCAGTTTTAGTTGATAACTCTTGTTAAAAGTCTTAACTTTTGTTACACTTTAAGACAAATTAAAAGTTTTTTAAAATAACTAAGGTGCTGGTCACTGATTAAGCTAAAAAGTAGACAAAAATAGGTGTAGGGAAAGTTTACATCTGTCAAATTTAGGTTGGAAGTTTCACTCTTTTTGTAAAGTTTTCATTGAGTATTTTCTGTTTTTGTTTTGAAAATGTTCAGCAAAATTTTTGTAAAACATTTTAACCCTTTAATTCTTCAACTAAAGTGGCTGTGTTTGACTCCTATTAAAAAAAAAAAAGAAAAGTAAAAAAGACCTTTAAGTTGTAAGAGTTAGGCCCATTATTACAGGCTTTCTATAGTTAAAGTAAAGACTTAAATAACCGCTTTTTGGCTAAAATTTTGGAACGAAAATTTGAGTGAATAAATAAAATGTGTTTAAGAGGGTTAAAGCAATCTTATTTTAAAAAGTGTTTCATAAAACTGGTTGTGATATTTGCAAACAAGAATACAAAATTAATTTTGTTGTGCAGTGTAAGCACTAAATAAATATTTTTCATTAATTAATCAATTAATGGTTTCCTTATTATTTTCAATAAGTGATGGCCTTTAGTCAATTTTATGTTTTAATGATTAATTCAGCAAAAAAAAAATTTTTTTTTATTAATTTATTTTTTTTATTCACAAAAATAATAAATTTCTAGCAGAAATATAAAACTTGTTTTCATTATAATAAAACAAAAGTAATTAAATGTCACAGAAATTCATTAAAATTATTGCACTTGCAGAAATAAAAAAGGGGAGGGAGTTGGGTGTTAAAGTAGCCAATAATAAAGTTTTTTATTATACAATAACACGAAAAAGAAATGAAATAAAATTTATTTAAAAACAAACAAAAAAGAAAAACACAACAGCCACCAGTAATTTTTCCATTTAAATGTCTGTGGTAAAAAGGAATAACAAAAATGTTAAAAATTCTTTTAAATAAATAACAAAAAAAGTCTTCCAGGGAAATTCACCATAATTTAGCGGAGGAAACTTGAAATTCAATATTTGAGTTGTTATTTTTGAAAGTTGGATAAGTCCACTTTTTGAAAATTTTTTTTAAGGGTAATTTTGTTAACTAACATCGTACCTGAATTGATGCTTTAAGCGTTATTTATCTGGCAAAAATTCTCATGTGCATAGAAAATGTGTAGAGCATTACGAAATAGCTCGACAGCAGTTCTGAGCGGTTAGAAAATTCAATTTGGACAGCGCGTTTTTGCAGTGAAGTTGGCTGCAAAATAATTCTTTTTTGTTATTATTGACCAGTAATATCAATTTAGCTAGTTTTTAACTCTAGTTTTGTGTGTCTTTAGTGATTAACACTCCTGTAGATTATACGCACCGCCAGCGCTTTTATTTCAATATATTTAAAAGCAGGGTGCTAAAAAACGCTCCAATTCAGTTTGAACTCTAAAATTACCGCTGAATTATTTCAAAAAATATAGCAGCTCAATTAAAACTGCAATCAAATTATCTATACAAACAACAGCAATTTTTTTATTTGGCTTAACATATTTTGTTACTAAAAGCATCATTTCACCAACAGTCTTGTGTGTGTGTTTTTTTAAAATAAAATTTCATTTTTTATGAAAAGCAATTAGTTTGCTGCAGTTAAAAAAAAACCGGAAAAATTAATACAAGTTTTAAAATTGGTTAAAACAAACAGTCAAAAAGCAAACAGACAAACGCATTTAAAAACTTTTTTTTTTTCAAATGCCTGTGACGAAATGGCAAATTGCGCAACTTTTTGCAACACATGACAGAACACACCAGAAGCCATGAAATTTTATTTTTTTGCTCTTCTATTTTTTTAATAAATCAATAAAACTTTTGGCGTTTAAAGCAAAATTGTCATTGAAAGAGTGAATTTTTGTTTGTTTGTTGTACATCAATTTAAAAAAAGTTAATAAAAATTAAGAATTCTACTTTGCTAATTACAGAGCTTTCCAAAAAAATACTAAATTTTATGCTTCACAAGATATTTTTAATTATAATTTTCAGTTGAAGCATTAAATTGAATATTAAAAAAAAATAAATAAATAAATAAAAATTGAAATCGAGGTTGACGGTAAATCAAAAAGCAGGCTAGAGCTCAAAGCTCATTCTGCTATGTTGGTGAATGTTATGAGATATCTGATAATAATAATTGTTATAACGATTGCATTGTTAAACTAAATGCCCTAAGACCTCTTTAAAAACAAAAACGAGTTGGTTACCAAATGTATTATTTGGTTTTCTTCATTTTTGCACAATTTTGGCCTTGCCCAAGTTGGACTTTGAGCAGCATCTTGACTACCTACTTAGCGTGTAAAAATTTTAAGTCTGTTGCAACTGGTTCAATTAACTTTAAACTCCTGTTTGTGCTTACCTCATGCCTAGGGAATATTTGAGAAAGAAGAGTGAGAAATCAGCTTCGGTTGGGAGAACTAAATTAAATTGTGATACAAAATACAGCTCGAAATATTTTTAAGAAAACTAAATTTTGGTCTACATTATCGAATTCTAGTGGTTACAACTAAAAACTTTGATTATTTAAACAAAATTTTTGATTGAAACCAAAGTTGTTTTCTATGGGTCAGAAATTCAAGATTTACTGCTGGTCTAAGATCAGCCATTGTAATGCTGTGTCAATCATTTCTAAACGAACTCGATAAATTGTAAGATAGAAAATCGTTGTTATAGCTCGAAATATTTAATTTGTATTCCATTAAAATGGCTATTTTGTTAAGCTTGAGGTCTTATTTTTCAAAAATTTATTTTTATATCGATATTTCGCTCCAATTTTTGTAGCTTCTTCAGGATTCTTATTATTATTATTATATCCTCAAGAAGCTACAAAAATTGGAGCGAAATATCGATATAAAAATAAATTTTTGAAAAATAAGACCTCAAGCTTAACAAAATAGCCATTTTAATTAAAAAGAAAAAGGTCAAATAAAACTTACTAATAAATAATTTGTATTCCACTATTGAATTCTCGTCGTTACAACTCAAAAAATTTGATTATCACAGCTGAATTTTTGATGAGCAAAAAAGCTAGTTCTCGCAACTACAGTTGTTTTCTTTGAGATGTTTTAGTACACTATCGCTGAGTACATGCCAAAAGCGATCTCAGACTCGTAATGGAATGGCTTACCGGGATGTTTTCGGTTTTAGATATCACCAATGTAAGTCGGAAAAATCAGCCAAATTTAGATTTTTATGGTTGACATAGCAAAACCTTAGAAGCTTGGTGACTGTCTTTCCCTGGGCCAAAATTTCTGGTTCTTAGAGAGGTAGGAAAGTCTTGATTTGGAACAGTGAACTTAGGGGCTGTACAAAAGATTCTTTGGGTCTTGGTACATATGCCCTGGTAATAATGAGCTTAATAATAAAAATTTATTAAAGAGCTGCTTGTGGGAGTTCATACGATCTTGATACTTGACAACCCAAATGAAAAGCACAACTTTTTTTTGTTATAAAAAAAAACTCATCAGTTTTAATAAAAACAAACTTTTCCTTTCAATGAGATACAACAGACACTTAACACTAAAACAAAAGAAAAGAAAAGTTTGTCACAAGACAAATAAAAACTTTGGACAATCCTTTTTATACTGGTGGCCTTATTAAACAACTATTAAAAAATTATTAAGAGAAAAATAAAAAAATAAAAACTTGAAGAAGTTTTCAAGCTGCAGTAAATAGAAATTTTCTTAAGCTTAAACATGAATGAGATTTTTATTAGTTGTAAAAGTTGTAATACTTTCAGAAAACTGTAGTCGTAAGGAAATTTTATTTTTCTATTTTCTGTTCTTTGCCTTTTTTCTCTCCTCCATGAACTTGTTAACTATTTGGTTTTATTGAACTTATTTTTGCTCTCATACTTAAATAAATTTTTATGATATTAATGCGTTATATTTCCTTTTCCTATTCCTTTTCTTATTTTTTCATTATTATTATTTTAAAATTTTTTTTGTGATAGACTTAAAAAAAACTTAAGCGGCAAAAACTTATTTTTTTAAAGTAATTTTAAAGCTTAAGTAAATGGATAGGGCTGTAGTAGCTCTCAAAATAAAGGCCAAAATTCTTTTAACCTGTGTAATAGACACTTTTGTAACAGAGCAACTGGAAACTGTTTCCATAGTATTTTCGAGCGTTGCTATAAAATTTTGCACCTGGCTCTAATCTCTGAAATATGACATGATTTTGTAAGTTCAAGAGCTGCTGCGACATGTGGGAGCAAATAATTTTATAAGAAAAACTTTCAGGGCTTTCAAAGTTGCAGTCCTCTACAGTAACTTAATGAAACACTAGATTTTTTTGGCCGCTCTCGTCTGGCCCGGTCCTTTATTATGTAAGTCGGTAGCCGTAGAGTATCCTTAGAGAGCGTATGTAATTTTTTTTAGAGAAATCCGTTTACAAATATAATTTTAAGTGTTAAGAAACCCATCCAAATAAATGCAGGCTGTCACTGCTTTATAAAGTGACTATTGCCTTGATTAGCATTATTAGCAGAGGCTCCAATTAAAGTTGTAAGTAAAATACTTCAAAGCATAATTTCAGGCTTAAATAAGTACGGGCCCACATCTTTTTTAACGGTGGCTAGTGAAAATTGTTGAAAAGTGGGCGTAAAAACAGACCTTCTTTGAAGTATAGAGATTATATGTACCAAACTTCAGACAAGTCAGTTGAAAAACAAAAATTTTTATATTAAATAAGTAAACAAACAAACAGAAAATTATTTTTATTTATATAGATATCACCATATACATTTATTGCTACAGAAAAAAATTTTTTTAAAGAATTTAGTTGCATATTTCTTTTATATTTTGCTACAAACAATATTAAATCCATCATCAATTTTATATTAAAATTTTTTCCTTTTTTCTCTTTTTTTGTGTGTCATTCTTATATGAAAATAATATATTTTTTTAAGCAAGGAAATACCTAAACGTACGTACAATAATTTACCTTAAACAAATTTCTTTAGACATTTATTTTTTCTGCAAACCAAATTCCAGCCACTCATTCATTTATTTATTTCCTGGAATTTACTTCAATTACAAAATATTTTGAAATTCTATTTGTATGTGTGGCATTTTGCAAGATGGGCTATTTTGTAAGGAATTTAAAATATTCCTTTAAATAGGAAAAACGACAGATTCAAGGAAAACTGGCATAAAAGCACTATAAAATGAATTCTTAAAAAAATTTTTTTTAATCATAATTTTAGTATAATTCGAAAATAAATCCAATTAAATTAAATAAATTAAATTTATTTTATTTATTCCGTGAAATATTTCATAAATTATGCAAATTAATGAAAAATTTTCATTGAATTAATTAAAGCATTTCATTAAATGAATGAATTATTTCATTGAAGTAGTCAAATTATTTTAATAAAATAAATGAATATTTCATTAAATTTATGATTTCATAGATTCAATGAAATATTTCATAAATTATGTGAATTAATGAAATATTTAATTTAAATTAATAAAATTATTTCATAAAATTAATGAATATTTCATTAAATTAATTAATTTTTTTTTCATAAAATGAATGAATATTTCATTGAATTGATGAAATTATTTTTATTAATTAATTAAATTAAATAGTTTATTGAATTAATTAAATTATTTCATTAATTTACTGAATATTTATTTCATTGAATTAATGAATTATTTTATTAGTCTACAGAAAAACAATGAATTTTTCATTTCATTCATGACAAAATTGAAAAGATATTTTTAAATAAAATTTTCTTAGTGTTGCACACCCTAAATATGTTGGCTTTAAAGCTTTCGAGCAAAAACTAATGCAGGTGATTCTCCTCGATATGATTTGATTTTTCCACTTCGTTTTCCTCACTTTTATTAGCTGGGCTTAGTTAGAAAATTTTTGAAAATACAGTTTAATTTTATCTGAAGTCCAATTTGCATTGAAACATTCCTTAGAACCCTGGCCCCATGGTATGCTCACTCATACATACACGTAAATATTGTTGTGTCTATTTTATGCTGCTTTTTTTTCATAATTTTTTTTTACTCATAACTCGTTTTCATCTTATGGCATTTTTTATTTATTCTCTTCCTTGGCAAGCTTCCTGCCACTTGTTTATCTAGAGACTTATAAAACGTATCAACAAAACACACACACACACACACATACAATAGCATACACATTTATGCCAACTACATATTCATAAGTTTCTTTTTCTATTCTCTCTTACAATTTTTTATTTCCTGTTTAAGGAGTCAAAAAAAAAGTATACAATAACCAGCACAACAACAATAACAAAAACAATGATTGATACTAAAATTAAGGAGTTGATATCACCTCGTTAGGTCGTTGTAGCTGTTTCAATGAATAAATATTTGCTTGGTTTTATTTCAACTTTTTTTTTTATTTCTTTGTCTTGACATGGCAGAGGTGGAAAATTAAAAATGTTTAAAATGATAAAAAATAAAGAAAAAAAATTTAAAATTTATAAGTTTATTGGAACATAATCAAATCCAATAAAAAAAATCTACTTTTCTTGAAAGCTTACTTTTGTTCAAAAGCTTATTTGAGTTTTTTTATTATAGATTTTTTTTATAGCCAAATTTGACTTACTTTTGTTTATAAGAATTTATGAATTTAAAATCATTAAAAAAAGGACTTTGGAAAATTAAAATTTTTTTTTTATAAAGAAATGTTGAAATTTCTATACAAATGCTGAACCAATTGTTTTCAAAGCACATGTCCCATAACTTTAAAAAAAAATAATTCGACTTAAGAAAAACTTATCTTATTTCGCACTTGATTTGCTTCTAGGATATCTAGTTTGTAGTCTGTTAAAATAAACACAGGTTTTTATACCTGAAGAACTAGTCCAGTGACAGGTTCTGTGACTAGTTCCGTTATCCCTAGGGAAGTTATTCTATATCAAAAACGGTTATTTTAGTGGATGACAGAGCCTACCTAAAACTAAAGGTGATAGGCCCCCCTTCGGCATATTTCCCCTATACACGGTTGTTGGAGTAAATTGGAATAAAATTGCATATGCAATTTTTGAAAAACGTAAGTATTTACGTTACATTAATTATGAGATTCGTAAGGAGTCTCAAATTGCAGTTGGGAGCTGGGCTGCGCAATAGATTATAGCCTTTGGTGATAAAAATAATTTACGTTTTTGCATAATTAACTCGACGAATTTAACTTCACCCACTTAATTTGTTTAAGAAAATTCTGGTAGCAAAATTTAAAAAAAAAAAAATAATTAAAAAGAACTTTGGAAATTGAATACCTTTTAGTTCAACTTAAATTGGAGCGGCAAGCGTAGTGTTTTTTAGCACGCAGCTTTTATGCTAAAGACACGTTAAAATATAGTTAAAAACTCTAAATTGAAAAAAAATAGCCAATATGTCATTACTGTACAACAACAAAACAAAAATAAAAGAAGCAATTGTTTTGCAGCCAACTTCACTACAAAACGTGCTATCAAAATTGGATTTTTCAACCGCTTAGCGCTGCCGTCGAGCTATTTCGGGATGCTTAATACCTTTTGTATGAAAATGAGCAGATAAAAAACGCTTGCTGCTCTGATTTGGGCTGCTGAATAACAATTCATTTGAAGTCCATTTTTTCCTTCACACGTTAAATGCTGCTGTTGTTTTCTTCGTGTTTTTTATTGAATGAAAATAATTACTTAAAAGCTTCTAGCAACGCTGCCGGTTACAGTGTAACTAACAGTAATCGTTATTTATACGAGCAAGTGGGCTTGTGTGTGTGTGTGCAATTGTTGCCTCTTGTGAAATGGCAATAACAGCCTTTATTGCTGCTGATGATATTTTTATGTGGCCATTCTTTTCAACACAATAATTCTGCGGTATTTATTTTCCTTTTGGTTTAATTCTCTCTCTCTTTCTCTCTTTCCCCTGTTTTTCTTTAATGTGTTTTATTATTTATATAATACAAAAGTGTGTTTCTTCTCGTAATTGTTGTGCTATTTTTAATCTCACAATTATATTTATATTTATTGTTTTTATTTTTTTATAATTTAGAAATTAAGCCGCTTTTAGGATTAAATATCATCAGTGTACGAGTTACAAGGAATTTTTATTCATAAAGTGTTCCCAAAGTTTGTTGAATGGGAAAAGCATATTAATTTTTTTTTTTTTTTTTTTTTTTAATTTCTAAAATTGCAAAAGTTGCTTGAGAAATTGTTATTGAAAAGTGCAAATGCAATTTGAAATTTAAATAATATTTAGCAGACGTGGAAAACAATTAAAAATATATTTATGAATCTTTGTAATACCTGAGGCCAAATTGTTAGACTCATAAGCGATCAATTTCAATCGAAATGTTTAAATTATTTCATAAAAAAAGATTAAAATTTCGATCGTTTTTATTTGATATCAAATTCGAAGTACAAAAAGACTTTATACTATCAAAAAGCTAAAAACTTTCCAAAGCTTAACTGCTCTTAATAGGTTTCCTTCATTAATAAACTCCTATTTTGCTTCAAAAAAAATTATTTTTATTTTTCAATATATTAAAAAAAATCATTTTTAAAATTATTCGATCTTCTAAATTTAATATTAACAAATATTTTTCAAGCTTAATTTCTTAATAAAAATTTTATTTAATTTAATTTTCCTTTGAATGTCTTCTTTTAATAATAAATAATTTCCCTGATCGAAATATTGAAAAATTAAATTAAAAACAATTTTCATTAAGATCTTAAGCTTGAGAAATGTTTCTTAATGTTAACAAAAAAAAAAAAACAAAAAAAAAAAGTTAAGTTTAATTTATTGGCCATAAAAGAAGCCATATTTTAATAAAATCAATGAACAACTTTTAATGTGACATAAAATGGCGTTTCAGTTCATTGCGAACAATAGCTTCTTTCCTACATTTTATATTGAAAAATAAAAATTTTTTTTTGTTTTTAATTTTACACCGTTACGATTTTTATTTATTACCACAAATTTATACCTAATTAATTCACTAAATAACAAATAAATAAAATAACAATAAAAAATTTGTCAGAAAAATTTATTCTTCTCATGCATGCAGTTACACCAACACTTACATTCTCTTTCATTTGCAACCAAAAAAGTGCAAAAAAAAAAGCAAATGTCGCATATCATTTAAACAAACTGCACAAATTTGGTTTTTAAAAATAATAAAAATACTTTGGTGGTTTGAAATGTGAAATTTATCTGGGTATGACATTTATTTATGGTTAATAATGCTGAAGCACAACAAACCAACAAAAAAAAAAAAAAAAAAAAGAGTGTGAAAAACTTTAAATGGCGCTGTTTATTGAAATCATATTCATGGAATTCGCATGCGATTTTATATAAATTTTTAATGTTATTTATATTAACAACTCCTGGGCGTAAACAACATTTTCAAAAAAAAATTTTAATTAAATTAAAAAATTTTTGATTCTAGAAATTTTTTCTATATTTCGTGGTAAAATAATTCTCTTTCAAATCCTTTTTACTACAAAAAGTTCCAGTTAAAATTTTTTGTTCAGTTTGAAAATTTTATATGTTATTTGCAAAAATATATTTTACAAAATTCATAATTATAATCTAAATCATTCATGACCAAACGGATCAATTTTACCGAATCCCTCGAAAGAAATTATCTGCTCTTTTTTTAAATTTAATAATTTACTCGGTCATATGTTCGTTTTTTTTTTGTCGTTCAAAGATTTTCGGAATTGATTTATTTATTTAATATATTTTTTATTAAATAAATTAAAGTTTTTGTTTTATAAATCGAAATAGATAATTTATAATCACAGAACTCTTATGCAAAAATGTTATGTTTTCCTTTTTCTTCTTTTTTTTGTCAGTCGTTCTTTTTGTCGTTCGGTGTTTTCTATCGTGCATTTGTTTCAACTAGAACTTAACAAATGATCCATTGAACGACATTGATGGAAAGTATCATTTTCAGAAATTTAACGAAAAGAACCGGTAACGATTTGTTACAGCTCTAAAAATAAAGCCGATTCACGACTTCAACAAATTTGCTAAAATAAAATTTTTTTAAATTTAACAAAAAAAATTTTTTTTTTACTAAATTAAAAATATTCATTAAATTAATAAAATATTTTCATTATATTAATGAAATATATACATTAAATTAATGAAAATTTATAATTCAATTTAAAATAAATTATAGAACATATAATATAAAATTTGATTTGTATTTTCGTAATCAAAATGAAAATATTTTATTATTAAATTGAAATTGTTTCACTGATGAAACGCAAACATTTCTTTTACAAAATTTTCTTTTAATGAAAAGAAAATAATTTATAAATAAAATGAAAATATTTCATAAAAAATATTAAAATGTTTCATAAATTAAATGAAATTTTGTCATAATTAAAATGAAAAATTTTCATTAATAAAATGAAAATGTTTCATTAATAAAATGAAAAAGTTTTATAAATAAAATGAATTTTTGTTCATTAATAAAATTAAAATTTTTCATTAATAAAATGAAATTTTTTCAGTTATAACATGAAAATTTTTCATAAATAAAATGAAAATGTTTCATTAATAAAATGAAAATGTTTCATAAAAAAATGAAAATGTGTTATAAATAAAATGAAATTTTTTCACAATTAAAATTAAAATTTTTTAGTAATAAAATAAAAATTTTAAATGAAATAGTTTCATTAATAAAATGAAAATGTTTCATTAATAAAATGAAAGTTTTTCACAATTAAAATGAAAGTTTTTTTTTAGTAATAAAATGAAAATTGTTTAATAATAAAATGAAAATTTTCAATAATAAAATCAAAATGTTTCATTAATAACATTAAAAATTTTCATTAATAAAATGAAAAAGTTTTATAAATAAAATGAATTTTTATTCATTAATAAAATTAAAATTTTTCATTAATAAGATGAAAATTTTTCACAATTAAAAAGTTTTTTAGTAATAAAATGATAATTTTCATTACTAAATGAAAAATGTTTTATTAATAAAATCAAAATGTTTCAGAAATAAAATGAAATTTTTTCAGTTATAACATGAAAATGTTTCATTAATAAAATGAAAATGTGTTATAAATAAAATGAAATTTTTTCATAATTAAAATTAAAATTTTTCAGTTATAAAATAAAAATTTTTAATGAAATAGTTTCATTAATAAAATGAAAATGTTTCATTAATAAAATGAAAGTTTTCATTAATAGGAGTAATATTCAATTTAGTAAAAAAACTGTTTAGTATAAAAACTGTTGCTTGAATATCAATTTATTTTTCGTTAATTTTTTTCTATTTATTTTTTATTAACAGCCTTTTGTTTCTGGGCATTTACCTTAAGCCAACGAGACGAGACCCACAAGCTATAGAAATTAAATAGTTTAGAGAAATTGAAAGCGATTTGTTGCTTTTTTTTTCAAATGTTTTGCTAAAATAGTTTTTAAAACTTGTAATGCTAAAATTCGACTTGTTAGCTTTAAAACCTACACTCAGTTATTCAACAATAAGCTGTTTAATTTTAAAAATGGTATAACTCCATTCCAATTGAAACGAATATTTTTTAAATTAGACTTGTACGTGCCAAAATTTAATATGAGTGTGTTTGTTGTTCTTTTTTATTTTCTATTTTGTTTTTGTTTTTAGTAGCCTGACTTTAAAAAAAAATTCAGTTTAAAAAGCATTTGCATGTTTTAAGTCATTTGAGGTCTTTTTTTTTTGAAGAAACAATACACAACAAGTATGAATTACTTGGGCTTCAATTTTCTACGTTACCATAAAAAGAAAATTGCCATATTTCCGCTTTTGTATGGTGTTTTGTAATCAATATTTCTTTTTCTTTTAACATTTCAAAAATAGGTTTTTTTTGTATTGCGAAGTTTATAGTTTTTTGGTTGAAATAAAGCAAACAAGTAAATTTTAATATAAAAAATTCTGAAACTTAATTTTTGTTAAAAAAAAACAAATAATTTCAATACAATACCTGCCTGTTTTTCATCTTTTAACTCCCACCTGCTGAAATAATATTTTGATTTCTATTTGAAATGCAAAATAAACAAGAGCTAAGAAAATATAAATAAAATCCTGGTGCCAGGTGCGTGTGAGTTTTGTCAATCAAAACTTAACGAGATTTATTGTTTGCTTATTGTGGAAAGAATCACAAAAAAAAAAGAAGAAAAATATTGAAGCATGTTTACATATTTGATTTTTTGTTGTTATTGTTGTGACAAAAAGCAGCCTTGAAGGTATGGAACTGCTTCTAAAACTTTAACAATTTTTTTTCTTCTGGAAAATAAATTTTTTTATTTTTTTTATTTGAAGACAACACAAGCTTGCTAAGGCTTCTGCCTAACCTGCACATCAGATGCAAGAAGATTGATTTGGTCATTAATCCACTGATAAATCACGGTTGTTCTGTATTGCGATGCGAAATAAAGCTTTTAAAGCGTTTCACCATTTAACTTAAAATTTTTTTTTTTTTAAGTGAATGCTAACCTCGTTTTTGCAGATAAAAATAGTTCGCCATAACCAAAGATTTAAACATAAAACATTTGGCCTTCACATCGAAACTTCTTACTTATCGCAATACAGATAATTGATAAAATTTCTTTAAATTTACTGGTTAATAAGCCATAATTCGCTTTAAGCTGCAAGCTTTTGCTCCATAAATTTTTTTTTTAAATTTCAAACAACATTTTATTCTTTCAAATGTGTGTCTTCTTGTAAGTATTTACTACCTTAGCAAAGTTAGAATTGTAAAGAGAAGCATGAACTTGTTTGTGTGCGTATAAAAGATTAAAGTTCACTTCTATGCAAATGTTTTCTTTAATCATGATAAAGCATGTGTTTATTTGCATGAGTGTGTGTTTGTTTGTTTTTTCCTTCATGTATCTGATTGTTATGTTAAAATGAAAAATCATGTTTTGACAGCCAATCTTTTTCTTTTGAAAACGAAACAAACAAAAAACACAATTTTAAAATGAAATTTTTTTTTTCTCATCGGCTTCACTCTCTTCTATAACTTATCCTCTGCTGAGTCCATTCAGTAACAAGGAAACTTTTCTTTTAAAATTTGGTGTACTTATGGTTGGCATCATTTGTATTTAGGTAGAGTTCAAATGTACGTGTTAGTAAGTAGGTTTCTATGTGTTGAAATAGAAAGTAAAAGTGCTGGCAGCTTTTTACAACACTTATTTGAAATTGTAAAATCGTTTGTCTTCAAATAAACGATTAACAAACAATTTCAATTCACTTTAATTTGTAAGTAAGTGAAGATAAATATGTCGAGTTAAATATGTTTTAACGTAACCTGTTACGTTTTTTAGCGTTTGTAAATATTTTTTCAGTATTTATAACAAATTTGTCAAATACGTCTTAAGTCATTAAATATTTCTAAAGCAACTTCAGGCCGAATCATGGAAGATTATATATCATTTTAAAGGGGAGGTCGTCTAAATTTGTAATCTACCGCATAAATGCTCAGAAGTTACTTTGGACTATTTTTAAAAATTATTTGAAACTTCCATATACCCCAGTGCTGTTGCTTTGAGGAATTTTTTCCATTCCCCACTTTGCCGAGGAACCATTGCCGATTTTGCCCATGAAAATTACCAAACTCAAAAAGGAATTTCATCTGTAGTCTCTAAACTTTTTGGAATTTTCAGAAAAATTCGTAGTTTTTATTTTATGATCCAAAAGGGAAACTGCCAAAATGATTGAGAACAACAACACTGGGGTATATGGAAATTTAAAAAAAAAAAAATTTTTTTTAAATACTCCAAAGATTAGATTACACATCTAAACGACCTTCCCTTTAAAATAATATATGTGTCACCTCGTAATCTTCTATGGTTCGTTCGGAAGTTACTTTGGATTGTTTTGAAATTTCCATATACCCCAGTGTTGTTGCTCTAAGTGATTTTAGCAACTTCTCAACGAACCTATAAAGATTGAGGGATAGGACACATATAATTTTAAAGGGAGACTGTCTAGATTTGTAATCTATGCCCCAAATACTCAGAAAATACTTTAAACTATTTAAATTTTTTTTTTTAAATATCCATATGCTGTTGCTTTGAGGGATTTTAATCATTATGACTTTTGTTCATAAGAATTTAATGAATTTTAAATCGATTTTAAAAAGATACTGACTTTATTTTTAATCTTTTATAATATTTTTTTTTTAGTTTTGGTTTATGGCAAGACAAAGCAACAGTCAGAAAACTCTATTCACTCGTATGAATACAAAATATTAAAGTGATATTTATAGTGTCGTCATAAATAATTGATGGGGGATCACACACTGACACAGCATGATAGCATGCTGACAATGAGTCAAAAATCACAGACAGACATTAATGATAGACACTGTGGCAAACTAGATGTGACATATTTCATGTCAAGGGGTGACAGACAACAAAATATCAGTCTCTTTATGTGTAGGAATGTGCCTGCATGAATCAAAAGGACTGAGACCAATTCAACTACATTTATGTATAATCACACTGCTTTCTTTTTCTCAGCATCAGCGATTGTCAGTCAAAGCTTTATGTGAATAAATTTTTTATCTCAAGTACGAACACATTAAGACATGATTTGGTTTTCATTTTTATTTTTAAAATTTAATATTTTTTTTTTTGTGATAGGTGTTTTAATTTTGGCGGGTAGAGGGGGGTAGGGGTGCAGTGAGACATATACATGTGTGTAATTTATGTGGGTGTCAGTCAAACAAAAGCCCTTGTATTCCTGCTTATTTGTTAGGTTTTTTTGGTTTTATTTGTATTTTTAAAAGTTCATTGAATTTATTTTATAATTTGTTTTTGTTATACATGGGCAAACTACAAAACAAAAAATAAACAATTTTAATAAATAAAACAAAAATATTTGTATTTGGACTTTAGCTTGTTTCAACAAAATTTCCATTTTAGAAAAAAAAGTTCACTAAACCTGCTGGTTATAAGCATTTGCATTTGTAATGATCAGGGCAAGAAAGTTCATGCACTTAAGAGCGAAAAATATGCAAAAATGAAATTAAAAATATTTATTAAAAATTTATTTATTTAACCATTTAGTAATTCATAAAAACAAAAAGAAAGTATAGTAGTAGATAATAAATATGATGGAAAATGTGTATTTATAACAAAATATGGCAAAAAATATGAAGAAAAATGTGCATGTACAGGGTGGGCCAAAAGAAACCAAGGGGTGTAAAAGTTTAATAACTTTTTTGTTTATTAACTTTTTTTTATTTTTTCTTTCAGATTATATAATATACAAAATGGAAATTTTTTTACACTAAGTATGAAAAATGATGTCTCTTAAATGACCACCGTTTTCAGCTTCGCACTGATGGGCTCTTTTTAGAGCATTTTCCATAACATCTTTCAAAACTTGTGGCTGTAGCGTTCGAATTTCTGCAACAATGTTTGCCTTGAGTTCAAGGATTGTCTCTGGCTTGTTCACATACACTCGCTCCTTCAAAAAACCCCAAAGAAAATAGTCGGGTGCTGTCAAATCTGGCGATCGCGCTGGCCAAATAATTTCCGAATTTCGAGAAATTATTCGCTCTCCAAAAATTTGACTTAAAAGTGCCATTGTGTCTCGGGCAGTATGGGCAGTGGGTCCGTCCTGCTGAAACAAAATACCAGTTCTGTTTTCAAGAGCAGGACGTAAAAAATTTTCTATCATAAAACGATACCGCTCTCCATTTACGGTTACAGCACTTCCATCTTCATTCTCGAAGAAGTAGGGCCCAATGACATTTTCAGATGTGATCCCACACCATACTGTACACCTGATGGGGTGCAATTGTCGTTGATGAATGGCTCTTGGATTTTGAGAACCCCAGAACCTACAGTTCTGCTTGTTAACAAAATGTCGACGATATGCTCTTTGCGTTAAAATAATTGATCTCTGGTTTAAATAATAAAATTCTATTGTTCTGGTTCTCTGTTCAGTTGTGAACCTCTCCATTATAAATTCTCCAAGTGTTGTCTATATAATCTGAAAGAAAAAAAAAAAAAATTAATAAACAAAAAAGTTATTAAACTTTTACACCCCTTGGTTTCTTTTGGCCCACCCTGTATAACAAAATATGCGTTTAAAGCAAAATATGCACTAACAAATCGATGCCATTTTACTGGAGAAATTGTCTCAGAGTAACGACAGCAAGCATGCATTCGCATGAAGCCTCTTGCCCTGATCAATTGTATCCAACAAATTTTAGAGAAGGAAATTATTAAATTAATTGCAATTTGTTTTTATAATTTGATAACATTAAGCCACATTTCATTAAACATTTAAAAAAAATATGCATTTTGTATCACTTTCAGTTTAATTTTAATTAAAAAAAAACTCCCATATTATTTAAATCCCTCAAGCAGAAATTTAATATGATTCAAAATATATAAAAAAAAAATTAAAGTTAAACAAACTCTATATAAAAATTGAAGCAACCAATCTATAGCTGCATATTTTGGTTTTGTAAAAAAAATTTATTTGCAGTTATTAGAAATTTATAACCGTCTTGGTTTTATTTAAAACTTTAGTTTGCTTTACTACCTCTTGAAAGAAAGATTGTTAACCTGAACGAAAAAAAAATAAGCATGAAAGCATCTGGTGGTTTTGCCTTTTTTTCTACCATTTCCACAACAACATTTGAATATGACTGCACGTTAAGTGTACTTGTCAGTCTGGCTGTTTAAAGTGTCTGTTGAGTGTGTATGTGTTACGCTGTATACCTACAACCACGTTTGTTACGTGTTTTCAAATACATTTCCATACTGGTGGATGCAGTCATCTCAAATTACAAATGCATTTTAGAGAAATGCAATGCACTCGTAATAGTTTCATGCCAACGAACCTTTTTTCTTCTTTTTTTTTTTGTTGCAATTTGCATATGGCTTTCATAATAAAGTTTTGTGCGTTCAGTTACCACAATTACTAACAAATTGTTTTTAATTTATTCCTATAAAAAGGAAAATAAGAAAAGCAAGCAGCTTCTCTAACTTAAAGACTTTGAATCTGAACTTATTTTAGAAGGAAGAAGAAAGTTTTAGATTCAATGAGTGAGTTTTTAAGAACTTTCGGATTTGATTAAAAAAAAATAATAAAATTTAGTGAAATGTGTGAAATCTTTATTTAAGTCGATAGAACGATCTATATAATTCAATGTTTAAAGTTTATTTCATGTAAAAGTTGAGCGCGGCTACGCTTTGGTATATATTCTCCAACATATCGGCCGGTATCTCACTAATAAATTCTTTAGTAGCATTCACAGTAACATTCCTGTCTTCAACGTCTTTGAAAAAGTAAGGGCATCAACAACACTGGGGAATACAGCCAGTGTATGGTCTGGCCGCACATAGAGTGCGAAAAATTGAAGTCATCAAAGTATTTTTTCGTAAATCGCTAGATTTTTAATAATCGGAATTAACATATGTGACAGCTGTCAAATTACAGAGTTGCCACTTACACAAAAAAAGTACGCTAAATGTAAAAAGTGCACTCTTACTGTAGTGTTTTTTTTAAATGATGTGAGAACAGTTCGGGTGACAGATTCGAAATAAAGAGTTTCAAGTTATTAAGAGCCAACGGTAATTAGAAGTTTACTACATAAAAAAGATTAAAAGGAGGACCGTTGTTGGGCCACAGCAAACAAACTTACTTGCAGTAAATAATTGTTTCTCGAAATTTTCACTTTTTCTTTTTTTTTTTTTTTTTTTTTAAAACAATGGGCTGTAATCATATTTTTTTAAAAATTACTTAAATTCATATAAGTCTTATGAACAAAAGTCAGCTTTTAATAAAAGCCTACTTTTTTGTGACTATGTTTATGGCCCAATTTTTTTTTATTTTATTATAAAATCTGGAATAAAAAAAAACTAATTAAAACGTTTTTTTTTTGTCTTAAATTTATGTGTGGGCTACGTTATATGAAATGAAATTCTTTTATTTATTTAACAAACAACAAAAATTTTAATTTAGTTAGAAAAGAATTTTAAATCTTCTAAACAAAAAAATGCTGGCTACCTACTGGCAATTAAAATTTCTTTAATTTGTTTTCAAAAGAATTTTTGGTAAGCAATTTTAAACAAACTAGCAAAATTACACCCAAAAAAATAAGTTAATTAAATTGATTTAATAAAATAATTGAAAGCTAAAAATTTGTTTTTTTTTTAATATTTTTTCTTCTATGTGCTTGTGATTTAATTTTAATAGAAATAAAAATTTATGCAGTGCAATTTAATATGTGTGTGTCTAAACTTAATTTATGCAAATACAAAAACCATCACTAAATTCAGCATAAATATTTTGCTTTAATTAGTTCCAAAATAGGTTGCATAAATTATTGTCAATTTAACTTTCATCCATTCATATTTAATTTTTATATAGAGAATTTATTATTTTAGTTTTAAGCTTTTAAAAATGTTTAAAAGAAAATGCTTGACATAAAATTTAATTAATTGTCATAACAAACAGCATAAAAATATTAAAAAAAAAGTAATAAAAAGTAGCAAAAGCATAAAAGCAGAAAAAGGTTTATTGATCATAAAAGTAATTTATTTTTTGTATAGTGTGACTGACACTCATTGGCCTTGTTTTGTTAAACAATGAAAACTAAAAATAAAAAATACTAAAAAATTTAAAATTTAAAAAAGAAATTCTTGGAAAGAATTTTTGTTTTAGAAAGTTCTAAAAAATTTGTGTTTGTAATTTTTTCCGTTTGTTTATTTGTTTGAAATTTACTACTTATACCCGCCCTATCTTTTTGGTTAGGTCACGCCTACTTTTCAATGATTTGCCCTAGCTATTGTTCAAAAAGACATGTGTCTGTCTGTACTTAATTTTAGCCTGAAATTATGCTTTAAAATATTTTATTTATCACTTTAGTTCGTGCCTCTGCTAATAATGCTAGCAAAGGCATGATTCACTTTATAATTATTTGAATCTGGTTTTTAACAATAAGAATTCTATTTGTAAGCAAATTATGTATTTGATTTGTGCTCGAAAATATTAATGCTAATAAAAATAATTGTGAAGAAGTTTCTGGATTTATCACTTTGCAGCAAAATTTATATTTATTTTGTTAAAGCTATTAAAGTAATCTATTTGGGCAAATCGCTTTAACAGCGTTAAATATATAAAACCCTTAACGAAAAATATATTTTTGTTCTATAGTAATAAATGAAAAGGCATTTAAAACACTTATTACATAATTTAAAGGCAGAATATATTTTAAGAATAGAAAACGCTATTATTTTCCCCAACAATTATTTAAGCAATTTTTCCTTATTACCAAAAATATATTTAAGAATGTCTTAAATTTTTTCAATGAAACATTTTGCTTTTACAGCTTTTTTATGCTACACTGATTTTTTTAAATTAGTGCACTCGATTGTTATCGAAATTTTAATACAATTTAAATGGAAATTTAGATCTAAGTTTAAATTAAAATTTAATGATAAACATTTTTTTTAAAGATTATGATTTGTAAATATTATTTCTTAAAGTTTTTTTTTCATTAAATTCAAATTTTACTCTATTTAAAAAATATTATTTATAATTTTAAAAATAAATCAATTTATAACGCATACATACCTTTGAAAAATACACACCAACAGCTAGAGTTTTTTTAAGTATTTATTCTGTGTTCAATTAAATTAATAGAAAATCAATTGATACAACTCTTGTGGCAGGAGTAAAGTGCACTTAAAATTTCTATTTTTTAATTGTTGTTGGTAAAAAAATTTATTTAAATTTTATAACAGGAAAATATTCAATTAAAATTTAATTGTAAAATTGTACAATATTTTTTTTGTGGATTTTTTTATTTTTTTAATCAAATAAAATGGTTTTTCAAATTTGTTTACCATTTAATTGAATGCAGCCACAAGAATACACAGCAAACGGTACACGACACTCGTTTTTTTATTCAATATAAAATAATTAATATTAAGTGAAATGTAAATTATTAAAAAAATATGTTTTTTTTGGAATATTTTTTTTTATATGATTTTGAAATTTTTTAAAATTTTATCAATTATTTTCACAAAAAAAAATTGTTTTCAGGATTGTTCTTTCATTGAAATAATTACTTTTAATAATCTATTTGTTAGTTTATTTTACCTTTTTCTTTTTAATTAAATCAGCTAGTTTACTAAGCTTGAGTTCATTTTATAAAAATTTATATTTTATATCGATATATCGCTCAAACTTGCGTAGCTTCGTCAGGATATAATTATAATTATATTTGACTAATTTCTAATTATATCCTGACCAAATATCAATATAAAATATAAATTCATATAATACGACCTCCAACTTAACAAACAAGCCATTTTAAATAAAAAGAAAAAGGTCAATTAAACTAACAAATGAATAAACAAACTAGCTGTTTTTATTATTTTTATTCTATACTTAATTAATTTTTTTTATTCAAATTAAAAATTTAATTCAAGTTAAATTTTTAACTTAAAAATAATATTATTTTTTAATGTCATTTAATTTAAAATTTTGGAATTTTTATTTTCTTTTAATCAATTTTTTTTTTCTTTAAATTAATTTTTTTTAATATATAATTTTTTTTGAATATTTAAAATTTTTTCATTTTTTTTTTATATTTTTTTTTAGTTTTTATTTTCTTAAGTTGTTTCTGTTATAAAAGAAAACTTCTTTCTTTTACTTTTTTATTGCACCCATTTAATTTAATATTGTTTTTCTTGTTGTTGTTGTTTATTATGTTTATTATTTCTTGTGCGTATAAAAATTTTTTATAGTAAAATTGCTTGTTTATTCGTTATTTTAACTTAAAAAGACACGCGATACGTAAATTTAACGCATAACGCCCGCGCATTAGTTTTTGTATTCAACTCTACCCACTCGCAAAAGCTCAAAGCAAGATATTTACTGCAAGTCAGTAACAACAAGTATCCATATAAAAGATATAGATTGTTGAGGGGACACACCGGTTTAGCTTTCATTTAGACGCCAAACGGCAAACGTTCGAAAACCAGCCAAAACAGACGCTTATTAAAAAGAAAAGCCCACACTGACAATTGAAAGTTACTGACAAAAAAACACATATACAAATGCAAACAGATATAATTTTAATAATTGAACAAAAATTATTATTTTTTATTTATTTAAAAAAAAAAACACAAAATTACGTTTCTTTTTCTTTAACTTTCTGCAACTAACGCACCAAATCAACAAAATAGTTTTTTTTTTTTATTTATTTGAGTCAATTACTTGCACTTCACGCATGTTGCCCGCCGTATTTTTCAGTTTGGTAGTGTTAAGCTACAATGTTCAATTGGTATTAAGAATCAAAAATAAAACAAAAATACATTCAACACCATCAGATTCAAATAAAATGTAACAACAGACAAACATACACTGACACTCACACATGCACATGCACGTTCATGTATAAAATTGTATTGTTGCCAGACTTAATCACTGCTTGTTTCTTTGATAATTTTTAAAATCTCAAACACAAGATCTTAAGCGGATGTTTCTTAACTGATAGTTTAAAGGTCTTTTAAGAAAATATTTCAATAGTAAAAGTTTTAATATATTTTTATAAAAAAGACAAAGAGACAGACAAGAAATCATTTTCATTACCTAGCACATCCCTACCAACATCCGTCTAACATGGCAGACAAATCACCCAAGAAAGAATAAGATTTGTATCAAGAGAGCAGTAACCAGCTGCAATTTTTGAATTTTTTTTTTTCAAAATTTGGCTGATTAATTCCAATTAATATTTTAATAAAAAACATATTGTGGCATCTTTATGTAAAACTAAACTTTATACTCACTCCTAACTGGGCACGTCATACACCTCTACACTTGAATTGAATAACGAGGAGGTCGTTGAAGAAAATGTATGTGTAAACAAAATCATAAACAAAATGTAAACAGAGAATTAAAAATTATTTTGCTATAAATGAGATCACATGCTGCTTGTTCTCTTCCAGCAGCAGCACAACTGACCAAATTTTTGACAAAAAAAATTCTTTTTTTATTCAATTCTAAAAAAATATTATTAAGAAAACTTAAAAAAATATTTTATTAAAAAAAACTTTTTTTTTATATTTTTAATTCAATTTTAAAAAGAAAAAAAAAATACTATTAAATGTTTTTTTATTGCGAAATTTTTTTTTATTAATTTTTATAAAAAACATTTTTTATTAAAAAATTTTTTTTTAAATTAAATTTTATTTAATTTAAATTCTTTTTCACTATATATTTTTTGTTAAAAATTTTAATTCTTTAAAAAGTCCTTAAAAATTTTTTTTAATTATTTTTTTTAATTTTATTTAATTAATAAAAAGTAGTTCATTTTATTTATTTAAAAAAAATTTTTTTATTAATTTTTATAAAAAAAATTTTATGAAAATTATTATTTTTTATTAAAAAATTAATTAATTTTTTCTTAATTAAGTTTCATTATATTTAAATTCATTATATTTTTTTTTTATAAAAAAATTTATCAAAAATTTTTTTTAATTAATAAAAAATAATATTATTTTAATTAATAAAAAATAATATTATTTTAATTATTTATTATAAAAAAATATTTTATAGTTAAATTTTTTTAATTACTATTCTAAAAAAAATTTATATAAGAAAAACATTTTTTTATTAATTTATTTGTTTATAAATTAAATTGTATTTGTTAGTTTTATTTTACCTTTTTCTTGTAAATAATATGACTATTTTATTAAGTTTGAGGTCTCGCATTAAAAAATTTATTTTTATATCGATATTTCGCTCCGATTTGTGTAGCATCTTCAGGAGCGAAATATCGATATAAAAATAAATTTTTTAAAAATAAGAGCTCAAGCTTAATAAAATAGTCATATTAATTAAATTTTATTTAATTTTATAAAAATTTAAATAATTTAACAAAATATTAATCTTTATTTGTGCTTAATTCCAGAATTTAAAATTAAATAATTATTAAAAAAGAAATCCATTTTCATTATATTTTTTTTAATTAAAAAAAATTTTTTTTCATTATTTTTAATTCTAGCCTAAAAAGAAAAAAAATTAAGAAAACATTTACAAAATATAATTTTTTTTTAGTTCATTTAAATTAATAAAAATAAAATGAAATACAAAAAAAATTTTTTTTTAGCTAAAAAATTCTTTTTTTTAATTTCATTTTATTAATAAAAACTAAAATCATTTTCATAATTTTTTTTCCGTTTAAAAATACATTTGTTTTAATAAATAAATCTTTGGCCAATGGGGCTATTTACAGACATTTGTTGTATTTTTACATTTTTATCTCTTGTCGCCAAAAGTTCAAATACTTGTTTACGTATTTATTATATCTGGTTGTATTTAGATAAAACGGAAATACTTTTATTTCCCCATCTACTCTCTACTCGTACATACGTTGAATGAAGAAGTGGAAAGCAAAAAAAACTTTATGAAAATGTAGAGCAAAACTGAATTTTTTTTTAGATTAATTATGTTGGTAAGCAAAGCTCATAAATGTGTTAATTGTAAATAAAAAGAAAAACTCGAAAAACAAAAAATTACATAACAAAAATGGCTTTGGAATACGAGTAGTTACTATTTGTATTAAAATAAATATTGTTTTTGTTGTTTGTTAAAATTAAGTAAAATATTTCATAACTGAACATTCCTAAAATACTGCGAGTTACTTTTTTTAAACATATATTTTATGCTTTATTTAATTTATTAGAATTTTAATTTAATTGCCACTTCAAATGCCTACACTAATTTGAGACTCACTTTATTTGACAAATGAAAAGTCAATTAACTTGTGAATAAATAATAACAAATTTGAATTTCTCTACAATAATAACTCGTGATATCAGTACTGTGGTATGCAGTGCAGTATTGAAAATATTTATAAAAAAATGTGTGTGTCGGCGCCCGCCTACCTTTACTTTTCTGCTTTTTTTTTTAATGATTTTCTAACTTTTAGTAGCATTAGCTTAACAAATTTATTCATTTAATTTAACAAATTCAAAAAGTTTTACTGCTTCACACATTGTAAAACTGTTAAAGTTTAATTAAATTATTAATTTATTTAAATTTCTATTTAAAAAAAGACTTAAACAAAAACTGTCGACCATGAACTTGCTTGTTGCATTTTGTAAAATAATATTTAAAAAAAATATGCAAATTGTCAGACTTGAACTTGAGCATAAATTACAGTGTAATTGACCATAAAATAGCGTGGAAAATGTTGTTATTCTTTTTTACGTTTATTTAGAGTGAATTTTATGTAAATTTTTAATGGAAAATGTTTGTTATATGTGCTGTAAAGTTGCACATTTCTAAAATATCATAATTAATAAAATTTTTTTCTAAGCAAATGCAAAAATTTTAAATTTTTTTGTATGTTCGAAAATTCAAACTTATTTTCGAATTTTCGAATTTGAGTGTTATACGTTTTTTAAGCCCAAATTTTATAATATTTAACTTTTGAAATAAAATATGTAAATTTTTTTGTTTATTACCGCTTTTGGAACTCAAATTACAACAAAATTAAATTTTAATCTAAACTATTTTTTTTAATATAAGGTGCCCTGTAAATTGATGGATAGCGTGTTAGCCTATCAGTATAGAGGTCGCGGTTCGATTCCTGCCAGACCCTAGGAGCCAAAGGTCAAAGTTATTAGTGTTTGTTCCCAAATTTAATCTTAGAATTAATTTCTAATATTAAAAAAAAATAAATTAATAAATAAAAATATCTGTTGTAGTCACTAGTTACCAAATTTAGTAGTATTTTATGTATTCGAAAATTCGAACTTAATTTCGAATTTTTAAATTTAAATGCAGCAGATTTTTTTTAATCTAAATTTTATTAAATTATAAATTTTAGGCTAAAAACATTGCGTGTTCGAAGATTCGAACTTAATTTCGATTTTTCGAAAATTTGAAAAAAAATTTTATTTTAAATCTTAAAAAAAGTATACCCAAAGTAAAGAAAATAAAGAAATTTTTTTTGTTTTTTTTTTGAAATTTCAACAAGCAACCCCGCCCTATCTTAAAAGAAATTATTATATGAAATTTATCATTTTTATTGTTGATTCCTTTGTATATATATACTCGTACATAAGTTTGTATAGAAGCTATTTTCTTGTGTAAATAAGTTTCTTGTTTAATCTTCCTCTAAACCATTTTTCATTTTTGCAAGTAAATGGGAAAGAAAAGTTGATACGCATTTCCACAAAATGTTATAGTGGTTGCTAATTTTTTTTTTTTTGCCTCATTCTTAATTAAATATTTAATACAGCAAATATGTGCTTTTTAATTTTTTTCCAAACGTTTTTCTAAACTCAACATGGTATTTGTCTTACACATTTTGCCAGAGTAAATATAATTTATTTAAAGAAGAAATATTTTTTGTCACACAGCTGCCAGTGCCATCCATCTAAACTTAAACCATTTAAATTATTTATGTTATATTAAGAGCTTTGTATGTAATCCTGTAAGACAGAGATCGCCAAGTTGATTTTTTATGAAAAAGTTCTTGAGTCAACTTGACTATCTCTGACTAAACGTCTTATCTACAAAGCAACAAAGCTCGTATGTAAGCTAAGATTAGGCTTTGTCATAGGATTCATAAGCATCTTGCGTTATGCTGTCATGCCTGTCCAACAAAAGTGCTGAAGCTTGTATATATAGAATATCTCTATATTAGATTTTATTAAAGGGAAAACTGAGGACAAAGCAACGATTTGTTGCATGATTTCACAAAACATTGGAAATCTAACTGAACTCAAAAATAATATTTGTGGTGGAGTTAAATTTGCTTAAATCACCATCCCTTGCCCATTCTCGATTATGCTTCTCATAAAATTTCTTTTTGGTCCCTGGCTATCTCTGCTTTAACTTTTTTTTTAATGTTTTCACATAAAAATTGTCACAATATTTTTATGTTTCATGTTTTACTATTATTACTGGCTTGACTTTTGTTTGCTTGTTTATTTATTTCTCTCTTTCTTTTGTTTGTTTTGTAAATCCCTTGTTATGATTTATGGCCTTTATGTACCTTCTCTGTGTGGCTTTGTATTGATGCTAATCAAATGAATAAACAAACGATAGAATGAATGCATAAATGAGTGACAGAATACTCTTGAGTTGTACGTCTATTTGTTATTGTCTTTCTTTTCATACTTTGTTTTTTGTTTTTTTTTATTTATTTGCATTTTCTTAGAGGAGTTTATTAGCAAATCGCTATTTTACTTGCTGTTGCATGTTTTTAGTTTTATTGTCAAGCCAATTGTGGCAAAGCTTAAAAAGGAAATCCCATTTAAATGTTAAACGCTAACAAATCTCATAAACATTGAAGAGCATCAATAGCAACTCAAGTGAATGGATGAAAAAACAAAAATTGTAAATAGATGAAACATGAAATGGGTAAAAGTAAGTCTTTTTTTAAAATAAAATATTTTTTTGTTTAAGCAAAATATCAAAGATTAATTAGAAGCAATTGAGGGATATGTAATGTAGACTTTCCAGGGAATGGCCCACATGTTTGTTATCTTTTAAATCAGACTTTTTAAATTAATTAATAATGTCTGTCTCTAATGTAAATATTTTAGGGTTTTTTTTTGTTTTTTTTCTTATAAAGGAAATACGTTCTAGTTTATGTATGAGATTGACAGTGCGCTGTGTTGTTGGTAACTATTTAATTACTCTCAGTATGCGTGCAGCACGTTATGCTTATCAAAAGATTCTGTTTTCTCCCAAAAAAGAAAAATAAAAAATAAATAAATCAAATAAACTAAGATAAAAAGTAGCCTAGAATAATGGAAAATAAAAAAAACCAGCAAAATAATAAAGAAAAGATATTTTCACTGAATTAAAAATCAAAAATAAAAAAAATTCAGCCAAACCAACCCATAAAACATTCTTACCTTTCATTCATTATTCAGCTGGCCAAACAGCAGCCAACCAACCACTCACTCACTCAATTCACTCAGTCATTGTTGCTGGCAGGCAATTCAATACAAGTATTTTGTTAATTAATGCAGATACACGATATGAAGACAGAAAAACGAACACAAAAATAAAAATAAAAACAAAACATAATTCACGTGACATGCTCCTTAATAAACGAAGACTATTTTAAAAATACAATTTAATGATATGACGCTACGAGTGCAGTTACAAAATTATATTTACGTTATAAATACCTTAAAGAGGCTACATTGACATGTAATCTGAGGGAATGAATTTTTTTATATGTGGTGTGAATGTTGTCATTAGCTCAGTAAGATATTTTTTGGATGTCATATGTTTTAATCAGTGTAGTGAAGTTTTTCTTTAATTATATTAAACTAGTTATATTCGTTCTTCTTACACTAAGAAATCGTACCGGGTAAAAATAGGTAGTAGGCAAATAAGCCAGATACCGACTATACCGCTACCTGCCGGGCGGATTTGTGACGTTAAACCTTCCAATATTGTACATATAAACCTTCCTCTTGAATTACTCTATCTATTAAAAAAAACCGCATCAAAATCCGTTGCGTAGTTTGAAAGATTTAAGCATACATAGGGATATAGGGACAGAGAAAGCGACTTTGTTTTATACTATGTAGGGATATTCATTTTTTGAATGAATTTTTCATCCATTTTAAGAAATAATTTCATTCATTTAATGAAATAATTTCATTAATTTTATGAAAGAATTGCATTCTTTTAATGAAATAATTTCACTCATTTAATAAAATAATAATATTTAATTAATGAAATAATTTCACTCATTTAATGAAATAATATCATGAATTTGTGAATATCAACTTTAAATCTACTTCATTTCTCTCTGAATACCAGCCCAAATGTGTATGAAATCCATGAAAAATAAAAACTTTTATTTATTTTGTAGAGAGTGAGGAATTTGTATTTTTTTTCTGCCATCCTTCTTATGATGAACCTAAAGAAAGCTAAACGAAATTGCAAGTAATTTATGTTTTCAACACGAGCATTAGCCAAGTTCACTTTTAAAATTAAAAATCTTTTGTTCTGCCTTGTTCTCTCCCTCCCTGCTGCTTGTTATTTGGTATTATTCGAAGAAACTTTACATAATGACTTAATACCAGCATTATCTCACTTGTTTGAATGTTTCGTTTAATTTTATTTTGTCACCACAACTACCATGTCGAATAATCTTTAGGAAAAAATACTCGAAAAATGTTCTTGGTCGTTATATCTGCTTCACATTGAAAAAGAATTTTTTTTTTTTTGGTATTTGGAAAATGAACACGTTTGCATTCAAGTGATAAATGTTATTTCATATTCAAAGTGATTAATTCATTTGTCAGCTTCTTTTGTTTTTCCCTCTGTGTTTTGTTTACCCAATAGAAAACACTTGAAATTGTTTGTGAGCAAAAGTAAATCGAAATAAATTAAAATAATTGTTGTTGTTATTGCTGTTTGAACAATAAGAATATAAATAAATATATAATAAAAGTTAGGGGATCCAATTAATGTCTTTGTTTTTGTAATAAAATTTTGGGGGATTTAGGATTTAGCATTGAAAGTTTTCTTAAGGTTTAGCAAGCACGTAGGCGGTTCATTAAACAAGTAGCCAGTTTCGCCTGCTCCTTTATTATGTGAGTTGGTATTCTTAAAGAGCGTATGTATCCGTTACAAATAGAATTTTAATTACTAAAAAATCAATTCAAATATATACATTCACTACTCTATAAAGTGGCTTGTGCCTTAGCGGAGGCCCCAACCAAAGTGGTAAATATAATAAAATATTTTAAAGCATAATTTTAAGATTTAACTGAGTACAGGCACTCATCTTTTTAAATAGTTGTGAGTGAAAATCGTCTAAAAGTGGGCGTAAAGAGGGCGTAACCGGTCGTCCAGAAGTATATGGCGACTTTCTTGGAAGTTTATATACCAAATTTTAGACAAATTTGTTCAGCGAAGAAACAAACAGAAAATAAATTTTATTTATTTAGACGAAAAGCTTTAAACAAATTTTTAATTTTTTTGTAAACCAGCCTATTTTTAAATTGTAAATTTTTTAAACATTTTGTAAGAAAAAGTCACCTCAAAGAGGCTAAAACTTGCCACTGGCTTGGTTTTTAAAGTCTAAACCAATTTAATTGTCTGAAAAGTTTGTATCAAAACTACCCAAAAGTATTTTAAAGTTCGTCTCATGTAAACAGCACATAAGTCTCTTAGTCCTTATTTTAACTTGGCGTCTTTCTGAAAAATTTATAAATAACAGGCCCCTAATTTCATGCTTTACGAAAAAATTAAAATCTATAAAACATACTTGCTCATGCATAATGGAGTAAAGCAATTAATTAATATTAATAAGTAATACCCTCATTAATCATTTTCTTGCCTTTTCTGCCTGTCACTTTCTTTTGCCTTTTAAATTATTTTTTTTTTGTTTGTTGTGCTTGACTGCAAAAATTAATTTTCCCAAACGAATCAAAAGAAATTTTTTTGGTTTTTTTGTTAGCTTTACAAAAACAACAAATAAAAATAAATGTAAAAAGCAGTAAGCATATGCTTACTTACATCTGCACAAATTTAGCAAATCTTTTTTGCTTCATTTTTATTTATTCACTTTTTGATTATTTTTGCCAAAATAAAAATTGTTCAGCAATAATTTTTCTTATTCTTTATATACAAACACACACACACACACAGCTATCACATATTTAATTTATATTTTAATTTGTGTTCAATACGTTTTGGTAATTGTATTGTGGCAATATCACAGTAATTGGTAAGAAATTGAGTGACAGCTATCACTAACTAGCAGTATAATTTCCAAGTGTTAAAAATGTCGTGTAACATGCCATACATGATGTTGTCAAGAATGATAGAAATACAAGATTACACCATGCGCATTATTTCCCGTTAGATGACGTAGCTTGTTCACTGTTTAAAGAAAAACATAATAATAAATTTCTTCACTGTTAATTACTTAGCTGTAAATTATTAGCCAATAGCGTCGCAATAAGAAAAACAGAAGAAGCTCACTAAAGCGGAAAAGGATACTCATAGAAAAGAAATATTAGCCAGAAATACAAGAGAAGTAGTGAAAGAAAAACGAGCAATTTTTTCTTTCTATTTGTTGTCTAGTGAAATTATTAAAAAAAAAAAATTAATTGATTTTCCAAAATATTTAAAATAAACCTTGAAATTTAGAAAAACATTTTATTTAATTTGTCCACTTTAGTTTTCTTAAACATTTTTTTAATTCGCTTAAAGTAGCTTTTCTTTTTTTCTTTTCCTCTTGTATTTTTTTTTTTTTCTTCTTTAAATAACAAACAAGAGTGACAATTTATCTTAACTTTAACAACCGTAACTGAGAGTGGCTGGCGGGGTAAATATGTTTGAGTGAGTGTGTGTGTGTGTGTAACTGTTTGCCTTTGGTTAAAATTTTACCATCTACCAAAGTGCGTGTGAATGAGTGATGCTGGCTGGCTTGCTTTTAAGTTATTCATTTGCATATAAAATGTTCATGCATTTGCTCACTTGAAATATAACAGACAATAGATTTTCCAGGCATTTGTTATTCCACAGCAAATTTGCTTTAGTTTCTACGCTATTTTGAGTCACTGAACGCTATTTAACAAAGACATACAAAAGAAATTATGCCAGAGCTAAATGGCAACAAGGAAAGGGTACCTAAAAAGTGTTTCTGACTCAAGAAAGAAAAATAAATTCCAACAAAAGCATTTACAGGCTATTAAAAAACGTTTTCGTTGTAGACAACTTGAGCTACTATTTTTTGGTTAAAAAAAAAAAATAGTTACCAGTTTCCTTAATTACATGCGAAGCCGAAGCGATGACATTTCGACAGCAGTATACTGTCAATTCGACAACATTATTAAAATGAGCACAAACGTGGTTGATTTACTATTTATTAACACCGTTTGTTAGCATTTTGACAACTGATTATGTAATTTAGGACGCTTTCACAAATTCGAAGCAACGGTTTCATTAAATTTTTATTTAAATTTCATTGCGATTTTATTACAAATTTTTCAATACTAATTTTGAATGCTAACCTTAAAATATTTACACTTGTAGGACGTTATTTTAGCGTTAAAAAAACGTATAAGTTGTTTACCTCTTTTTCTTCTTTAAATTTGTTGTATTATTTTTGCAGAAATTTCATTTTCATCAACGGAATGTATTTATTTGTTTTAAATTTTATGCTAAAACAGGAAGAAAACTTTAAAGCAAAAAGTTTTGTTTCATGCATGCATGCACTCACTCACTCTTTGCATAATAAAAATTTCACAAGAAATACAATTTTAAAGCAAAAAAAAAATATTAAAAAGAAGAAAGAACATGTTTCACCAAATTATGTTTTTTTAAATGAAAATAAAATAAAAAATTTTTTTTTAACAGTTTTAAGTCACTAAGGGCTAAGATGTTACCAATAAGTGTTTTTCATAAAAATTTTCTCTGCCTTTTAAGTTTTAATATTTTTTCAAACGAAAACACTAATGCTCTTATCCAAAAAAAATTAACGTAGACTTTAAAGTAAATTTTTTTGAAAAATTATACGAAAAATTTCGTTAACGTTGACATTAAAGTCTACGTTAATTTTTTAAAATAATTGGGTAAAACTTCTATCGTTTTCATGCGATATTGAATGCGAAGCCATGATTTCTTCTATTACAAAAAATTATTTATTTGTTAGTTTATTTAACCTTTTTTTTATTAAAATATCTATTTTATTAAGCTTGAGGTCTTATTTTATAAATATATTTTTATATCGATATTTCGCTTCAACTTGCGTAGCTTCTTCAAGATATAATATTATTGATAATTATGTCCTGAAGAAACTACGCGAGCTTAATAAAAAAAAAGTGGCCTGTCTACCCACTGTTAAAAATATTCTTCTTTTCCAACATTCCTTTCTACTAAAATTTAACTGTTTCCTTGATGGACTTAATTCTATTTCATTTCTGTTTTCTTTAAAAAAAAAAAAAAAAAAGAACACACAATTTACACATCAGCAGAAGCACAAAAGCTGCGAGTATTTTATATGAGAGCATGTGAATAAATAAAAATTTCTTCAAGTCAGCAACCAGTGTTGCCAAGACTTTTAAAAAAATAAGCTATATTTCCCTAAAAAACGCTAGAAAAAGCTAAATCAAGCCGAAAAAAAATAAGCTAGAAAAAAGTTAAAAAGCTACAGCTTAAAATTCAAAATTTTCTTAATTCTTTTTTACATTCGGAATTTTAATTATAATTTTTTAAAAAAAAATATGAAATATCAAAAAACGTAAGAAAATAATGTCGTTTTCCACATGGCCTGAAAATGACCAAAATCAAAAAGAATTTAATCTGTAACCTGTGTGAACTTTCTGGAAGTGCTTTAACATTTTCGAATAATTTCTTAGTTTTTATTTAATGATGCAAAACGGAAACTGCTAAAATCCTTTTAAATTAAAAAATTTTTTTTTAAATAGTCCCAAGTAACTTCTAAGTAATTGAGGAATAGATTACAAAACTAGACAGCCTTCCCTTTAAAATGGGTAGTGAGTACTTGGGCAGTAGATTATAAATTTAGACAACCTTAGCTTTAAAATTATGTGTGTCCTCCCATCCCGTAATCTTCTATAGTATTTAAATACTTTTGAGCGAATTCAATTATTTTTCAAAAAATAATATTTGAAATTCCTTGAAGTAATAATTTATTTTTTGATTTTGAATGCTATTTCTATTCTGATATTTTGCTTGCTTTGTCTTACTCAAAAGCGAGCAACCTCAGCATTTCTAAACGGTATTACTGGATAACTAAATACTAAATGGAACAAATTATTAATCAATTAGCATTAAAGTGCATTTTTATTTTACAAGTTAGAAGCCAAAAACTTTTCTTTACTTATGAAATTATCAATTTACATTTCAAAGTTTTGTCGAAAATATTAATTTAGCTAAATTGGTCTCAGTCTCAGATTGTTTATGTATGATTTGTTTTCATTTAAAAAAAAAAGGCTTTTTAAAGCTATTTTGAAGAACAAAAAAAGCTAAAAGCTAAATCATAAATTTTGAGGCTAAATGCAAGAAAGAAAAAAGGCTAAAATGGCAACGCTGACAGCAACTACAGCAAACAAATATTGTTTTAAAATATTTACTATTTATGTCAGTCAGTATTTCTTTTTTAGTTCTTTACAAGTTTTACAAATACTAGACATCAAAGAGAATAATTAAAAAAAGGAGTTTTATTAAGGAAGTGCTTTAGAGGTGCCTCAAGTAGCTTTTTATTGATTAGCATGCGAATTATGTTTCCAAAAAAAAAAAAGGAAATTAGTACAGAAATAACTTCGATTGTGAGTACTGAATTTGTCACAAGTTAAAAATTCAGTTGTAATAAACGAATTGTTTAAATATAAAAATCGAAAGAAAGTCGTTAGTATCAGATATTTATACCCTATAAGATATAAATGAGTCCAAAGTTTGAGCCACAACATGTTCTACTCTGTCTTCATTATACCATCAGCAGAGTTCGCTTAGGCTGATGCTCATATTTGCCAAGTGTTTTGATGCAGAGTCATGTTATCTCCTGACAATTCAAGTTCTTGAACGAGTCAGCCCTAGTAAGACATTTCTTACCTTTCCAAAACGCATTAGCATTAATGTTTTCGCTATTCGGATACCACTTGTCTCCAACCAATATTGTTGAAATTTTCTTTCCAGCCTCTATTTAAATCTGAGCTTAAAACAGCTCCAAGCCTTTTCACAGAATAGTTCTGAGGGCACTAAAAAATACTTTAAAAACAACCTTTTCAATAGCTCAATTGGGTTATTATGTATTTCGATACGAATCGAAAAGGCTTTCGAAAAGCATTTTCGATTTAAAAGAAAATCCACCAGAGTTGTTTTAAAAATTTTGAGGGTAATTAATTAAATAAAAAAAATTTTTTTCGATTCTTTCACATAATTAGCTTTTTTTCAAATCGAAAATTCTCTTCGAAAGCCTTTTCGAGCTATTGAAAAGGTTGTTTTTAAAGTATTTTTGGGTGCCCTCTGATCAAAAGCCGTGTTAACTTGAAAAATTTATTAAATAATTGAAATAAAAACACTTCTTTCAGTGTACGTGCACACTTAATAAATGGCAAGCCCTTTAAAAGACCAACTAAAACTCTCTACTTCCCTCTTTACCCTTTTGCCAACACACGAACTAAATAATGACTTACCTGCTGGCCTGCCTAATTTAAAGTTTGCCTAATTATGGCAATTGTGTAAAAAAAAAATATTTTTTTTTTAGTTTTCATTTGCCTTAATTCGCGTGTCATTTCATGTCTGACTTGCACTGCACTCGTATACACAGACATTGTTTGATACGTTGTTTAATCGTAATTTCATATTATTCATTCAGGCATTCATAAATTCATTCACTCATTTATTTATGTGGGTGACATTTCTTTCTTTTTTTCTGCTTCTCTACTTCTTCTACACATGCATGCAAGTGCCTGTGTATGCTTGGGTTTGTTTTAAATTTTACGAAACTTTTCATGTCATTTTCAACAATTGCAAATTCATTCAATTATTCAGTCACTCATATTTTTTTGCTTTAAAAAAAAAAAGATAGAAAACTAAAAGCAAATTTCCATTCGTTTGTAAGCATATGCAAAAGTGTAAAATAATATGCTCACGTAACTCTTGTCAATTGTTACGAGTCATATTTTTATAAGGCTGTGTGGCCTGCATTTCAATTTTAATGATTCCATTTGTTACCACCCTACACCTAACGACACAAGAAAAAAATCTAATAAAAAGGATTATTAACACAAAAAAACAGTTTCCAAAGTATTTAAAAAAAAAAATTAAAAATTCGAAATTGCACAAAAAAATTTGCTTCAAGTCGTACCTATAGCGTTTTTAAATTGGCTTAATATTTTGTTTCAAGGATTTCTTAAAAATTGTAGCGAAAAATAAAAAAATTATGCAAAATGAAGATATTTTTAATTTAAAAAAAAAAAAAATAAATAAAATAGAAACAGTAAAAAATCCACAATTTTTTTTATTTTAGCCTGTAGCTCCATAAGTTTCAAACAAAACGAAAACATTAAAAAGCTTCAAGCAATTCCAAACCAATCTTGATCTAAAGGAATAGCTTGCCAGTGCACTTAGAACTGCTTGGCTACTTTCCTTGACGTCCACTTATTAGAATCATGTCAGGTCAGAACTTTATTTTGAGGCATACCTAGACCTCCAAAAATAATTTAGTAGAAAATTTTTTAAATTAAAACACAAAAAAATCAATTTTGTGTACTCAAACGGGTAACGAGTGTAGAGTGTGTTTGAAAAGTCGTTGTAGACTTTAAAAGTTTAATTTTCATTGCTGTCTACAGCTTTTGATCTAAATTTTGTAGTAACAAATTTTATATTTTTGCCACCACTCCGCCCTTACTCACAAGCTATCAACTTTCTTTAAACTATTTTTAAAAGCGGCTTTTATTGCTTTCTCTGTATTGGTTACGACATTCTGATGTTGATGACATGTCGCTAAATTAAAGTTGCTTTTTTAATTTTGTTTGTAAATATTTTTGTTTTCTTTATTTGCTTTTTTTTATAAAATTTTTTCAATTCTAATGATATTGGCCCATAATCATATCGGTATCTTTTTAAAAACGATTTTAAATTCATTAAATTCTTATGATTAAAAGCCAACTTTTTGTGATTATGATTATGGCTTATTGTTTTCATTGGCAACTCGTTAAATGTGGGATATATCACCCCATCATGAACAACAATAAAAAAGTTAGTATTAAGACAGCAAGTTAAAGTCGACTTAAGCTGTTTTAAGCTTGCTAACACAAAAATCTATGAAAAAAAAAAAAAAATTTCGTGAAACATGTGCATAAACTATGCAATCAAGTTGTACAACTTTTAGATTTTTCACACCATTCAAATACAATATCATACTACAATCTCTTAAAAACAAGCAACAAGCCCCTTAAAATTGAGGCCATCTCTTTTTCAGCTTCAGGAATTTAGGTGGTTACATCATTAGCTTTGGATTATGGCTAGACGATAACGTGGTGCTGCTTTTAGTGGTTGCTAGATGGTGAAAAAAATTGTCCTTCCTTGCATTAAATTCAAGAAAAAAAAAACTCATGCTTATTTGATCTAATGTTTTGCTGGGTTAGGTTTGTACTAGCACAAAAGTAAGGTTATAGTTGAATGTGTGTGCATGTGTGCACATATCTGACGGGTATATTATCCATCTAACAGTACATTTAAGCAAATCATTTGCAATTTAATATTTTCAGTTGATGTTAGAAACTAGTGACATGTACGATGTTGTATGAAATTATATTTTGTTGTTGTTGTTGTTTGAATTGTTTTATGAATTTGTAATTGACACCCATTTATAGCAACAAGGTTGTTTGTGTTATTTACCATTTAATCCAATAGCAGCAACAAGCAACAACAACAAAACAAAATTATTTATGAATTGTTTATTAAAATACAACTTTATTGTTGTAGCTGTGGGTTCCCTCATGGGAAATAAAACATTTTCATATTAAATTTCACATATTGTGCAGGCTACTTTCCAGGCATGAAATATTTTGTTTTGCACAGCCCTTGTGCTTGGTCTAGGTCTCTTGGAGTTAAAAGAGAAAATGTCTTATAAGTCACACTTAAGCCATTAACTTTAAATCTTGAAATTTTTATCCGCAATGATAACCAACGACCGTAAATCAGTCCTAAATAAAACACGCACAAATTTTCTAAATAAATAATTTCCAAACAATTTATGGAACACCCTTTAAACACTTAAATGCATACATTGATATGACATGTAAATACATTTTTTGATTATCATAAACGTAGTTCTAAGTCAAGGACTTATTCATAAATAAAAAATTTTTTCATTATATTCATTGTGCTCATACGCAAGCTTTTGCTTTCTCTCTCTCAGTGTGTGTGTTTGAGTATTTTTATTGATGTTAAAAACAATTCATTCCTCTATTAAGATAATAACATGTCGTTAAGCACTACATTTTCTGTATTTACTTTTATTACTGCTGACTGTTTTTTTTAATAATTCCTAACTCCCATATGAATCGCATTTTCGTCATTTAACATCAATTGTTTGCCCTTAATAAACGACCATAAAAAATGCTGAATCTAATTTTTTGCTTAATATTTTTAATAAAAAAAAACTTTTGAAAATAAGTGAAAAACTAAAGCAGAGTTAACCATTGTCGGGGATGGAAAGTTCAAATTTGTGTGAATGCTATATTTTTACACAATTGAAATAAAGTTTTTTAAAAATAAATTAAAACAAAAAAAAAACTTTTACAAAGTGAGTTAATAATTGCCAGGGATGGAAATTTCAAATTGAAATGTCATATTTTTATACAATAAAAAAAATTTTTTTCTAAGAAAAACTCTGAAAAAAAAGAAAATAACTAGCAGTAAAGTTAGAAAATCATTGCCCGAGGTGGAAAGTTTAAATTTTGAAATGTAATATTCTAGCAGCAAAATGAAAAAATTTTAGAAGAGAAAAACTAGCAGCAAAGTGAGAAAACCATTACCAGAGCTTTAAAGTTAAAATTGGTAAAGTAATTACAAGAGATGGAAAATTAAAATTTTAGAATGTCTAATTTTTATACAATTAAAAAGAAGGTTTTTTTCCCGACGAAAGACTTTTGAAAACACCTAGCAGCAAAATTATATAATCTTTGCCAGAGCTGGAAGTTTAAAATTTGTACATAATTGAAATAAAGAAAAACTTAAAAAAAAAACAAAAAACTGGCAGCAAAGCGAGGCAAATATTAGCAGAGCTGGAAAGTTCAAATTAATAACAGTAATATTTTTACACAATGATTGAAGAATAGATTAAAAAAAAAATACCAAAAAGAGGAATCATTTCCAGAGATGGAAAATTAAAAGTTTGTAATGTCTAATTTTTTATACAATTAATAAGTTTGTTTTTGAAAAAAGAAAAAAATTTTAATTTCAAAGTGAGATAATCCTTGCCAGAGATGGAAAATTTAATTTTGAAATGTAAAATTTGTACACAATTGAAATAAAGATAACCTTTAAAAAAAAACCAAGAACTAGCAGCAAAGTGAGAACCATTTCCAGAGCTGGAAAATTAAATTTTTGTAACGTCCAATTTTTCTACAATTAAAAAGTTTTTTTTTTTAAGAATAAGTTTTCAAAAAAAAATTGTCATCAAAATGAGAAAATTATTGCTAGGGGTGAAAAATTAATTTTTTTAAATATCTGATTTTTCTACATATATTTTTATAAAAAACTTTTGAAAAAAAACTAGCAGACATCTAACTTTTACTCATATGAAACTTACATTTTTTTTATAGGAGTATTGTTTTCTACTTGATAAAGTTTATTTTAAATTAAAAAAGGAAAGACAAAAAACTAGCAGACCCATCGCCAGAGCTGGAAAATATAATTTTGGTAACTCTAATTTTTAATTTTTTGGAAACTCATTTTCTACCCTTGATTCGACTAAAAATTATTGATTTATAACATTCTGCTCAATTTAAACTTAATTTCTTTTAAAAACAGAAAACTTTATTTATTTGAAATTCCCTCAAGCTAAACTTTCATTAGAAACAGAAAAAAATGCTATACTAAACAAAAACAAACAGAAAAATATGTAAAAGATTTCTTCAAAATGATTTTAAGACTCTTATTACTCACACACACACACACACATGCACTGTAATAAAATTAATTTATTTTCGTTTAGCGTTTATATAATTTCACTCTATCTGCTAGAGACAAGTTTCTTCAGAAGAAAACAGCAACAATAGCAGCAGCTAAGTGGCGGCAGATAATATTGTTTAAAAAAAAACTGCTACTTGTTATAAAATTATGAATTTTAAGAGATTTTTATCTAGTACAGGAGCCATTTACCCACTTACAAAAGCTAAAAACAAATAAAAAATCTCTAGAAGTGATACTCATACTGCAATTTATTCAACTACTGGGTTTTGTTTTTGTTACTAACCTTTCCATCGGCATCGGTGGCATGATAGCGAACTTCTAAAGAGCCACCCAAAACAGCATACCAAAAGCGACCTTGTTCGCCAGCACGAAAAACTATAAAAGTAGAAAAATTTGTTAGCATACATTTAGGCATTAAGCCAAAAAAGTAAAGAAAACAAAGTATTTGAATGAGCAAAAGTGAAGGAGAGAAAGATTTGAAAAAAACCATTAAAGGAGGGAATGTACAGTTTAGTTGTTATTTTTTTACTATTTTCATCCACCACTAACAATTACTAATTCCCTACTTAAATTACTGATGTTTTTTTTATTATTTGTGTTAGTGGGTTGCCTGCCTGGTTGGTTTTTTACTCACTCTTTTTAAATGCTTTAGTTTTGTAAAACACTTACGTGTAACGCCTTTCTCAAGATCTTCATAAAAACCGCACATGGCCAACTGCTGCAATGCTGAGCCAGGAAGACGACACAGCGGCTCCACGCGACGCAGACGACATGATATCAGTTCAACATCTCGTAGATTACGGTCACAGGGTCTGTAATAAAAACCAAATAATACTAAAACACACACGCACAAACATGAATTGCCAACATTAAAATCAAATACCAGTACCAGAGATGTGCACTGAGATGACTTTAAAAAAAATTTATTGTTATTTTTTTTTTTTTTTGTTTTTTTGATATTTTCTTAGTTTTATGCTTTTGAAAAAGGGTTTTGCATTGAAAAAAAAGGATTAAGCGAGCATTGTGATAAATTTCATATTAAAATAAATTGTTTTCACTTAATTAAATTTACAAAAAGAAATAAAAGTTTTAAAAGTTTTTTTTTAATGTACAAAAATAATACAATACAAAAGGAACATTTTTGTAAAATATTTTAACCCTCTAACTCTTCACTTTATGGGTATTTGTAGTCCTTTTTCAATTTGGAGTTAAAAGTAGTCCCATTCAGTGAAGAGTTACAGGGTTAAAAGGCTCCATAAAAATAGTTCTTGTAGTGTTTTACACATGTACCTAAAATGAAGGATTCACAAGGCAAGCCACGTATATCCAGCTGTTCGGGCAGTATAATTTGTGTTTATGTGTGCCTGTTACTTTCTAATTTTATTAAAGAAAAGCCAGACTTATGGTTTTGAGTTTTTTTTTTTTTTAAATCCAATTTTGTGGTGTTGGTTGCTTTGAGGTCAAATTATTTTATTTTTGTTGCTGCTGTAATTGTTGTTTACATGCGCTGTGTGGTAAATGATATTGATTGTTATTTAGTATTTAAGAAAATAAATAGAAGCGTCTGTCAAATGTTTCCATTATTAAATTCATTAAATTGACTTTCTTTTTGTGATAAATTTTGTTCCTGTTTCAATGATTTCTCTCAAGAAATAAACAGAATTTGAAGTCACCTCTCATCAAATTGTTCATGAATTACGACTGTGGCGATTAAAAACACTAGCCAGAAAACTTGATTTTAAAGATGATTTAAAAAAAAAATTAATTATATTTATCATGGGCTTGGAGCCGCACCACAATCATTAAGATTTATTAAACAGATAGAATTTAATAGAAATTTATTTAAAAAACATATTTTTGTAAGGTTGATTGGCTTCAACTTTGTGCAGCAAAAGCTGTTGTAAAAGTAAATAATTTTAAAACATATTGAAGCTCTTAATTTTATTCATGAAAGAAAAGCTCAAATAACCTTTCAAATAGTTAATTTCTATATAAAAATTTTTTATTTTCCAATGGATTTGTCTGTGCATGTAGTCTCTATATTCTAAGGAAAGTCACCATATACTTTTGGAGCAGCCACGCCCATTTTTACCCCGACTTTTCAACAATTTCCACTCGCCACTGTTTAAAAAGATGAGTGCCCGTCGTTAATATAAGCCAGAAATTATGCTTTGAAATATTTTATTTAACACTTTAGTAGGTGCCATGGATTGGATGGATGGATTTTTAAAAAATTAAAATTCTATTTGTAAAGGGATTTCTCTAAAATTGGTGCATACGCTTTCTAAGGATACTGACTCACATTATATAGGACTGAGCAGGGCAAGACCGGGCAAAAACATCTAGATAGATAATAGAAATTTTCATTATATTACCTAAAAGCCTACTACAGTTTTGCTCCGTATAAAAAAAAGTAATAACCCAATACTCTGGCTTTTAAACGAACATAAATTCTCTATTACTGCAAATTAAATGAAATTTGTGAAGCATAAACATTTACATTCACATTGGGTTAATCCTTAATCTTAAGAGATACATTTTGTGCTTTCATAAAATTGATGATAAAAGTATGTGCGAAGAAATTAAGGATAATTTAACATTTTCCATTTCCTAAAGCTACAAAGTGTAATTTATTGTTAACCTAAAAGTATGATATTACAAACATAAGTTGCTTTTTGATATAACCTAAAATTTTGATTGAAGTTTGATGCACGTTTTAGATTTTAGTGTTTCCAAAAAAACACACACGTGTATGATAATAAAAAAGGATTTCTTGCCTTTATTTAGAAACAAGAGCAGAGAAAAGGTTTTGATTTTCAAAATTAAATTAAACGTTAGAGGTTGCAGAATGAAATTTATTGTTTTACTTGAAGGCATTAGAAACATTTTATGGGGGAAAAAGGCTTAGAAAAATATAAATTAATGCGCAGTAGCTTTAGCAAAATTCTATATAAATTATTTTGCCCTTAAAACATTAAACAAAGAATATTTTATGCTTTTAATTTGGAAACAAACAAGCAAACAAAAAACAATTTTCGGTATTTTTCTTAAAAAAAAAATTTTTTTAAAAAGATTTTTTTTCCTAAATAAATAATTATTTTAAGCAGTTGAACAAATGATGAAATTATTCAATTCTTAAGCAAACATACAGTTTGCAATTTCCTGCCAACAAATTTAATTTACAGCCTAAGTGTAGGCACTACTTACTGTAAAACTACATAAATTAACAGCTGCTTTGAACTTTTTCAAAGGAAAATTAAAGGATGAAGAAGAGAAGTTTGTACAAATTTATATTGTAAAGCTAAAAAAAAAACTAAATACTTTAAAAGAATTTAAAAAAAATTAATAAAAAATATTAGTTTTTATTTTTTGTTTTTCGTAAAGCATAATTTTAAAAAGCAAATAAATTTGTTTATGCTAAAACAATTTAAAAATTAATAAAATGCAAATGAATTAGCAGAGGCCAGTTCCGGCTAGTCTATATACTAAATAAAGAATCTTAAAATAAAATTAAAATTATGTTAACTGTTGCGTATAATTGAGTTGACTAATAACAACAAACTGTCCAAGTGTTAAATATGCAAAAACCATTACTTGTCACTGCTTGGCTTTGTTTTGTTTTCTTTAAGAATATTCTTATTTAATAATTATCTTATTATCTGAAGTTATTTTTGTTATTTTCCGCTTGACTTAAGTTCTCCCCTTAATACTAAAAGATTATTGTTATTATTAGTAGCATAGTTTAAGGCTTGAGTGTTGTTTTAATATTCACTGCCTCTTAAAAGGCAAATATCAAAATTATTTATGTTTATAAAACAAAGAGGAATTATTGCAAAAGTTATTGAAAATGAAATAAAATTTTAAAATGTATTTTATCAATTTAATTTAATTGTGTTCAAGAATTTTCTTTCAAATCAAAATAAAATTTGTTTATTTAAGCTTTAAGTCAAATCATAATTTCTTTAGAAATGCAGCTGTTATTTTTGAAAGTAGTACAAGTCCACTTTAAAAACATTTAGCATGATTGTATTATAGACTCAGACTAAAAGTACCGTTAAAAGTGAACTTTCATCACTTTCAAATATAACAGGTCATGTAATCTTTATATATAAAATTCCACTGTACGTGTGATTGTCAGAGATACCCCAGGAGATAACCTAGATACCGATTGAAGTGCCATCTGCTGCTCTGATTAGGAAAAGTTTAGTGACATACACAAGTACAGTAACATTTATTTCGTGAGTGTGTCACTGAATTCCTTCTAAACAGCTGGACCGATTTGAATTCTTTATAGACGGTTAAGTATCACCTTGCATGACTGATTTGAATTAATTTTTTCATCGGTACTGAACCGATTTGAATAAATTTTTTCAGTCAAAATTTTTAGTTATTTTTATTTTATTTATTTTTGAAATCATTTATAATACAAAAAACAATTTTTTAACATTATTTCTAGCTAAAAAAAAAAAAAAAAATCAGCTGTATTATGAATTATAAAAATAAGATTTCATTTTAATTTAAAAAATTTATATGAAAAAACCCAAATTAATTGCAAAAAATTGTAATTTTTTAGGTAATTCTTGGAAGCTTCTATTTTTATTCAATTCAAATGTCAAATATAAAAGGTAATTAAAAAAAAAACCCTGAAAGTATGCTTTACATTTATTTTATAATGTTAGCACCGAGTATATGCTGCAGTTGTTATTCTTTTTGAAGTCAAGTTTTTAACAAAAAAATATTAATTTTGTTGAAGTGAAGAATAGACACGTAAAAACAATTAAAAAAAATTTAAAAAAAAAGTTTGGATATTTAGCTTAAAATTTGTAGTTTAACTTTACATATTTGGTTCCACAAGACTTTCGAGAGCTAAAAATTACTTAAACTAACAATTTTATTTCTAAAAGTCAATTTAATCAAATTATTAATGTCACTTTAAAACCTTTTTAAAAAGCAAGAAAGATTATATTGAAATTAAATTTTTTTTGGCAATAAAAGTTGTAAAAATATATTTTCTTATTAAGAAAATTTTTTGTTAGTAAATTGAAGGGTATTATATGTAAAGGTTGTAATTTTTTGTCGTCCTTTTGCTTCATTGAAGGTTTCAAAAAATTACTCACGTACCTGCATAACTTTTTTTAAGTAAATTAAAAACATGTTTTGAAAAAATAAACTTCAGGGTTAAAAATATGCGTAGTGTGTGGGTGAATATGTGTATGTTCGGGTGTGAGTAAGTCACATTATGAAAACTAACAAAATATTTTAGTTTAATTTTAAAAAACTTTCTATGAAATCTACTTCTACCCGCACACATTTTCCTACATTTTAATCCAATTTAATAAAATTTTAACGTTCATTAGTAAAATACTTCAGTATTAAATTTGTGGTGATACTTTTAGGATAACGTTAAGCATATTATTTTGTGTAGCATACTTTTTGTCGTTGTTTCAAAAAGCCATTAAATACTTTTTCAAACCCTTCACGCGTGCATTTCTTTTATGAATAGAAAAAAAAGAGAAAACTTATTTATTTACCTTTTGTCCATAGCAGTTATCCATTCCATCGCCATAATGCTAAAATTTATTTCAGTTTTTCTGTTTGCACAATCACTATTTTGATTTTGGGCGGTTTTTTTTTTTTTTTTTTTTTTTTAACAACTTGAATATTAACACGTACTTTTGCAAGCAGAGAGTGAAAAAAAAAATAAAACGGACGGTTATATTAAAAAAAAGTTAACACGCACACATTTGTAAAGGAAAAATAATAAATGCAATACGAGTACACTCACGTTGGCAATTGATAAAAAATAACAAAAAACGTTAACGCTTAAAGCTAAAAAAATATTATTTTTTAACAGCAAAAGTAACCGTTTGACTCAATAGGATTTTTTTTTTTAACTTATCTGTAGAATATTTTTAGGGGATAATTTTTTTTTTATTATTTTGCGAGAAAGGTTTTATATGCAAAACATTACAAAGCAGCTGCCTTTAATAAAGTTGACACTAGTAATTGTTTTCTTTATTTGTTGTTGAATAAACATTTTGTATTTCTTTCTATTTCTATTTTTTTTTTCACAGGAAATGAATTTTGTGATAAAAAAATATTTAATTAGTTTTTTTTATTATTTTTCTTTAACATAAAAACGAGTATTCGTTACGCTTGTTTAAGGTTTTTATCTATTTTTGTTTTTATAATTTTTTTTTTTTTTTTTTTTTTTTTTTTTAATTTCCGCCGTTTTTTATTTTTAGTTACACAATTTTAATACGAAATTCAAAAGCTGCATCCATTCAGCGCACTCTTTTGTGAATAATATGTTGTCAGCATAAATATCCTGTTCATCTGGCGTAAAATTATAAACAAAATCTGAAAATGTAAAACAAGTAACACAAACAAACATGTTTTTAAGCAAAATTTGGCTTGGGTTGGAATAGAATATAAAACAGGGAGAAAATATTATTTTATTTAAATTCTACTGCAAAATATTTTGTTTAAAAGAAATTCATAGAAAGCCAAAGTATAAACTTTTTTTCAATATCTAAATCCCTTCTGCTATGCTACATGAAATACATTTCAATTTGAAATCCTTAGTGTATGCAATATTTTTATTGAATTTAAAAATAAGTATAAATATAAAGTGTGCTACAAATGTAAGACGTTCCCTCTCATTCTCTCCCTCTCTCTGTTTTAAATATGAATTTTCAAGGATTTAATTCATTGTAAAAAATGTTTTGTTTTAATTTAAATGAGCTTTAGGTTACGTTTTTGTTTTGTTCAAAAGAAAAATTTGTAAAACAATAAAAAATATATTGACATTTGAAAATTCAATTAATTATTTTCAATAACATTTTTGTTGTAAATTTATTTTTAAATATTGAAAATAATATTTTTCTAAGGCCGTCAAAAATCTGTTTTGCAAGCTAAATTTTTGCCAGTAAAATTAAAATTAATACTAAGAGCGATTATAATTAAGTCATTCCTACAGCCGCCAAATTATCGCCCGCCAAACTGTAGGAAGTTAAAAATAAAAGATCAATTTATTTCAATTAGAATTAATACTAAGAGCGGAAACAAATCACTTTTTCACTACTGTGTTACTGGTCTCACCTTACAAATTCTCTCTAAGTCTAGTATTCATTAAGAATTCAAAACTTTTTTTTTTGGGTTATTTGTTCCCCATGTTACCCTACATAAATAATTTGTTCTAATAAATTTTTCAAGTCTGATAATTTTTAATTATTTTTCATTTTTAATAAAAGCTAATTTTGGTTTTACCACAGTTTACTTTTTTTTGTATCCTTAAAGTAGGCAACAGCTGCTGTATGCATGCAAGTAAACCTTTGACTTGAAAGCATTTAAATGCATTTTTCTTCTCTTTTTGCTTTTATATTGCAAACTTTTCGCATATAGAAATGCTTGCGTAAAAAGTAAAGGAAGAAAAACAATTACAATAATTAGCTGAAAAAAGGTAGCATAACGAAAGGCGCTAAAGCAACAGATGAAAAAATAAAATTTTAAAAGATTTTTAGAGGGATAAGCAAGCAAGTCATGCATAAATGAATAAAAACTTTGAGTTAAAATTAAGCATGATTTATTACTTGCTTTAATTGTTTTTTTTTGTTGTTGTTTTAGTTCTAAAAAGTAAAATAATTAAAAAAAACTTAATTAATTAATGAAAGAAATAATGAAAAAAATAGCACAAAATTTCCCTGATATTAATTAAACCATTAGAGGTTAAAGGAAAAACGCTTGTAGTTGTTTGAATTCAACTTGATTTATTAACAAAAATTAGTAAAAAAAATATATATATGATTATTTCATTAAGCTTGAGGTCTTATTTTTAAAAAATTTATTTTTATATCGATATTTCGCTCCAATTTGTGTAGCTTCTTTAGGATATAATTATAAATTAATTAAATTATTGAAAATAAGACCTCAAGCTTAATAATAAAAATAGTGATATTATTTAAAAGAAAAATGTCAAATATAAAAAAAAATATTAAAAAAGTCCACTGTGTGAAAATTCTCGAAACATTTTTTTGAAAAAAAAACATCGTAATTCTTGTTCTAATTTGCCAGAAAAGTATCCAACTCCATTTTGAAGCATTCAGTCATATACTACTGCAGATTGAGGGGATTTCTTTTGTTCATCTTAAACTAAATAATATGGCTCGTGGTCCTTGAGATTATCATTATTCAATGAAATAATAGGATAACATATGCCAATAAACAACTGTACTGAACTTGAGTAGAGTGACTTCTAATGGGTTAAGCTAAATATTCAGACGAAGAGCCACCAGAACACATAATGTGTGACTGTAATGATCTAATTGGGAATCGTTTTTGTTCCTTAGTACTTCACTACCTACTACAGATGTCTTAGAAAAGTCTTTGAATTCTTAATGAAAGAATATGCTTGGAAAATGTCACTGCATCTAAACACTTTTCTGATCACGAAAAACATGTTTCTAGTTATTTCTACCCACATTATGTTTAACGTCACAGATATTTTCTTTCCTGAGCCTTAAGCTGTTATAAAATTTTTATAAAATTCTTATTTTATTGTGATTTGTAATAGGGGATAGAAGAAGATAGTGAAAGACTGATAGTGGAAGCATAGAAAGAGAATATTAAGATTTCTTTTCAAAATATTGGCTTGTTAATGCTTAGAATTATTTTAATTTTTTATAAGCATAGAAAAAAATTAAAGCAGTATTTTTCGTAATCAAACCGAAATTAACAAAATATTAATCTTTATTTGTGCTTAATTCAAGTACTTATTGTACTGAATAAATAACTCATGAGAATATCATGAGTAAAATAATAAATTTAATAGCCAACACAATTTCTGGAATTAAGCACAAATAAAAATTAATATTTTGTTAAACTTTTAAATTCCAAATAGAAATTATTACACATATAAACCGAAATTAATTAATTTACAGCCAAACACGAAATTCTTAAAATTTAAATATCATGTTTTGCTTGAAAAAATCAAAAAAAAAAAATGTTGGACTCAAGTAAAAAATAATTGAAATTATTCCAAATTGTAAATAAAAGAAGCCGATGGTCCAATATTTTGTTGCATTCTTTTTGTATTTATTTAAAAGGATTTAAAAAACGAAATTGTTTTAAATTTTTATTTAAACTTTCTTTCATTCTTTGAGTTCATTTTTCTAATAGAAACCATTAAACTGCACAAGCTAGAACTAGAAGTTTTGCAGTTCTCACATCATTTCCTCGTACTGGTACTTTTTAACTCAAGACTTTGCCAAGTAAACTTTGTGTTGTCTAAACGATGTCTAACAAATAAATTAAGCAACACAAAGGTGGCATGAATTAGGTTTTTATATGTTTTTTATTTCTGTTTTAATATTGTTATCACTTACTTAAGTTCATAACTTTATAAAAGTTCATAGCACTTTATCACAAGCAATTTCTAAGCGAGTAATTTATTTTATTTACTTTTTTATTGAATTTTTTTTCAGCTGTTTTTATTTCACTCCGTCTTTTTTACGCGTCAAGTCTTCGTCTACAACTGAATTTGTGTATTATATGGTGCCTACTCTTTGGCGCTGAAATTTATTTACTATTTTGTTTGCCTGTGTTTGTGTGTTTAGTGTGGTGAAATTAGCCACACAAGCACAATCAATATTCTCTATCTGTTTTACTTTGTTTGAGTAAAAGAAAAATACTGGGAATTTATGAAATAATTTTTTTTTAATAGTTAAAGTACAAAAGTAAATATCCTTTAAAAAAAAAAAAATTAAAATTAAAAATATAAAAGAAAAAAAAAATAGTGAAAATTATTAGTGAAAGTTGTTATTCTTGATTAGGAAACTTTCAAAAATTATTACTTTTCAAAGAATAATTTAAAGCCCTTATTAATGCCCGTTTTATGGTTCCCAGCTCAGCTCTAGTTTAGTTGTAATTTTGATATTACAATCTGTTTGTGTTATTACTGATTACAACTCTGTATAGTTGAGAAATCATGACAGCTCAATTGTTCAACTGAATTGAGTTTTGAGCCATAAGGTGATCAAGGATTAATAGATATTAAAAGTCCGATTGCTGCCTTTGAAATATTGCTAAATCTTGTGGTAATTCATCTATTCATCAAGAAAGAATAGTTTCAGTTCATGGCAAAGCTCATTTTCTGAAGAATGAAGATTTCTCTTCTCATGTATTAAGTTCTCTTTCTAGGAAATTGATAAAACAAATGCGAAATTTGTAAGCCAAAACATTTACCGTCTGAACAAATACAACTTCAGGCACCACTTCAAAACCATATTCTCCAAATACAGTTAATTAGCAATAAAAGAGACACATTGATGGTGCACAACGTTTGAAAGTGTTGAATACCGCTGGTCAAAATCAAAGCAGACGCTTATTTAGAAGTAGGCTCGTAAGAACTACGTTTTGCAGGCCAAAATACCTACTAAAGCTCTGCACAAGCATACTTGAAATAGCTTACTAACACTTTTCTTAACAAAATCTTACACATGTTTGTGGGGTATGCTGGTGCAGCCCTTTACTAGCTTCCATCGGTCTTTGGCTAAGAAAAGAACTTGAAGGAGACACAAATTACAGTCATATTTATTGTGAAAGCAGCTTTACGAACGATCTTTGATTGCCTAACCCTTCTAAAGAGACTAGCATCCAACACCCTAGTATGGATGCCAGATTGTAGTGGTTATGAAGGTAATAAAGGGCAGGCGAACTCGAGAAAAGGTCTTGTAGCTCTCTTAAGCTCAAATTTTTTAGAGTGAATGGAAAGAAAATTACAACAATATTGTTGGAAGACAAGGTCGATTAGGGTAGCTAAAATATTCGTGTCATTGGCTTTAGTAAAAAATATTTAAAATGTTAAAAATTATGCTGCCCCCTTTTTTCTACAAGAAATTTGTTAAGCAAAAAAAAAAATTTTTTTTTAATTAATTTCGTTTTTAGTTAAATTTTATTAAAAAAGTTTCAAGTTGTTCTTCGCTGTCCATTTAAGTTTCATGTGGCTTTTTTTTGTAATATTAAAAAGAATTGTAAATTTTACAAGTGTTTACCCTCAATATAAATTTTAATTTCTAGTTTATGGTTTGTTTTATTAATCCTCATCCACATAATGAAACTTTGGCTGTAAAACTTTTGAGTTTGTTAGATGAAAGTGGAATGAAAATACTCTTTTCCATAACAATTTCCTCCTGCTTCATCAAACTTAAGAAAAAATCCAGTAAAAGTTTTATAAAGTGGACGGGGATTAGATTTTGAGTTTTCTAAGCAACAAATATGAATTTCATTTTCACAAAATAAATGTATTCATTTTTCCTTTCTATACTTTGCCTCCCTCCAGCCTGCAGTACAAAAAAGCAAAAACCAAAAATTAAAAAAAACCCTTAAACTGTATTTAGTTAACGCTTGACTTGTCATGTCAATGTGTGCTTTCTTCAACTGTCATAGAGTATTACAAAAAAAAAATCTGCTTGTTGTTATTAAAATTGCCCACATTAAGTTACAATAGTTTTGTTGTATTCCTCTCTAGCTTAAGGATAACAAATTGTGCCACAAGTATTTATTAAAACTTTTTAAATGAATGAATTCTAAACACAAAAAAAAAATCTTTTTTAAAATTAATCTTTTTGGTGCTTAATTTAAACCAAAAATTAGTGTTTCTATCACAACAATTCAAAAGAAAGATTTCTTTTGGCTTAACCTTTTTGCCTAAAATTATGCAAAATAAATATTATTCATTTTCTGTTTGGCTGTTTGGTTTACAAATTTTTATTTTTCAAAGCAAAATTTTATATATATAATCCATTTAAAAACACCTTTTGGACCAACCACGCCCACTTTTAAACGATTTTTATCCACCACTGTTCATAGAAATTTGTGACCGTTCATAATTTCAGCCTGAAATTATGCTTTGAAATATTATGTTTACTACTTTAAATGGCGCCTCTAATGCAAAGGCATGAGCCTTTTCATTGCATTTATTTAGAAGCGTTTTTAAATGATTAAAATTCTATTTGTAAACGGATGCTCTTTGTACTCTAATAACGACTCCCATAAAAAAAAAGAGGGCTCCGGGCGAGACCGGAAAAACACATTTAATTTAAAATATAATTCTTTATCAAGAAAGTAAATTAAAAAATGGGGAACTTAAATCGAGCATACGTTTGTCAAAAAATAATGTTAAATTTAGCTTAAAGTCATTGAAATAAATTGTAAATTGTTAGATTTAGCTTAAAAACAATTTGGTTTTGAGAAAAAAAAATTGCTCATTTCAAATGTTTCTTTAATTCAGCAGCAGCCAGAAAATTTCAAAATGAAGGAAAGTTTTCAGCTATAATATTTCTAGATACTTTAGACTGCCCTCGTAAGTTTCTTTCCAACATCTGGGCCCAAATCACCGCATTCGATATCCATTTAAAACTATCGTAATTTTCCTATTTTTGTATAAAAAAATGTTTAAATTGTGATAGGATTTGCTAGCTATCGAATGCAATGACTTGAACCTACAATTTTAAAATTTCATTTAAAATTGTTCAATATAGCGTTTATAATTTTTTTTTTTTTTGCTTTTGAATTTGAATTTTTTTTTTTTTTGCTTTTGAATTTTGTTTTTGCTTTTTAATTTTTTTTTTTTTTTTTTTTGTTTTTTTTGTAAATAAAGTCTCCAGTTTATAAAAGAGCACCTTCCCAGTTATTTTCTTGCTTTCACTATTTTTTTGTTCCATTTTCTATTCTGTTATTTGGCAATAATAGCAGAGCAATAAAATGTTTATTGAATTAAGCCACAGGCAGTTATTTCAGTGTAGATTTTATTTTGCTGGTTTTCTTTTTTATTGTTTGGGATGCGTTAAAAAAAACACCCAGCTGTCATAAAAGGCAGTTCTCAATAAAAAAACCGAAACCAATTTAAGTGATTTCTTTAATAACTTCATATTTTTTGGGAGTCAATAACAAAAGGACACCCACCAGAAAACTGTAAGAAGAATGTAAAAAAAAAAATCAAAAATATTTTTCTTTTTAAAAATTAAAATTACTTGTACTAAGAAAATATTTATTAAAGTCATGTTTCCAACATAAAATTAAAAAACTGCTGACATTTTGTTATCTCGTTGAAGAGAAAGTTTTACTACAAGTTACCGATAGTTAAATAATTAGTTTGTTTAAAACTTTTAAACCAAATCTTGGGTATATAGTTAAGGACACTCTATTATCCGTGCCTCAATGCTGCATTGTAAATTTCATGTAAACTAGTTTTTGGGGTTTTTCTTGTTTTAAATTTAAAATCACTTGCTAAGAAAAAATGTTTACTTTATTGGCCTAAAAATATTGAAATCTTTTTATCAACAACATAAATTCTGGCTGTTAAAACTGAGGCCTTTCTTTAAGACTTTCTTTTTGCTGGTTCGTAAAATATTTATTATCCCCCTGCAGTTGCTGTTAAATATTTTAAATTAATTTCATTTCCCTTTATTTACTCGTCATTACGATTTTAAAATAACTAATTCTATGGAAAAAAGGAATAACTCAAATAATTTTTAATCTCATACAAATAAATGTCCCCTCCAGGCTTTAAATTCCCTTTAAAGGCGTTAGAGTTGTTTTTCTATTTTTACGCTTGGTGTTTAAGTTAGAAAAACATTTTCTGTTCTGTTTTTGTGTTTTTATTTTAATTTAAAGAAATTGTAGTTTCTTTTCTTATTTTTCGTCTATCAATTGGTATTAAGTCAGTGAGTGCTAGTGGTGTCTAACTGTCTGACTGTTCCTTAGTCTGTCTGTCCTTTTTATTTCCTTTACATGTGTAAAAGTTTAAATCTACAATAAACCAACTGCCTATGGCTCAGTTTAGTCTGCTTTTTGTTGTTGTTGTTGTTCCTGCTATCGTTTTTTAAATGACAGCTTACAAAAAGCAAAGTGTAAAATAAAGCAAAAGAAAATAAAACAAAAACGGAAACAAGTGTAGACAGTTACAGCTACACAAAATAAAATCCTAATAAAACAAAAAAAAAAAAAAAAGAAAAATTTTAAAAAGTAAGTTGATGGGTGTTAATAGAGGGATGGCTTATTATTTACCTACCCTAAGGATCTTTGTTTATTTTATCTCCAGCTTAATTAAATACGAACATGTGTTTGTTTATAAGCTTAAATGCTGTAAAAGCTTTTACGTATATAAGCTGTAAGCGGTAAAAAGTTTTTTTAAGAAGCAATTAGTTTTAATGTTCTTATAAAATCTTAAGTGGGCGTGGCAGTTCGCACTAAAAGCCAAACAGTAAAGGAAGGTGAAACTGCCTTTGTCATTAATCTGCAACATTTTATTTATTTTAAGAAAGATCTTTTGTAAAGCAGGTTCCGGCATTAAGCAAAAGTTAACGCTTTTACCCTACCAAAACACTAGGCCTGCTTATGAATGTCATTGTCGAGCCCAACGGTGGAATGTAGCAGAATAAGCTACCTGGCCTAGACAGTTACGGGAGGGTTCTCGGATTCTAGTTGGGAACCAGGCTGCCATTATAGTTCATAATAATAATAAAAAAAAATAATAATTATAAGTGCTGTGTGTGAAGATAAATGCGTCTAGTTAAATAAAAAAAATTTTAAATATCGCATGCGATATAAAACATTTCCAGACATATTCTTCACACATGTACTGAATTTAAAAGGGCTTATAGAGAGATGAAGCCATTCTGGCCAAGCCCTTCTATCTCAAAGAATGGGATCTAATGGAAATCAACCACAATGGATAGGGCTATGATTGCGGGAATACAGTTTTTCCCAATTGTAGTTGCGAAATTTTTTAGAAAACGTTGAAAATTTCACTTAGTACAAAAATAACGTATTTGTGGTTTCTGAGGGATTTTAGCGACTTCCGGACGAACCATATAGAATTACGGGATAGGACAAAAATTATTTTAAAGAGGAGGTCGTCCAGATTTCTAATCTACTGTACAAATACTCAGAAGTTACTTTGGGCTATTTTTAAAAAATTTTTTAAATATCCAAACGGCATTCGTATTAAGGCTGCTGGTGTTTTAAAAGTCTTGTGATGCCTAAAATCAAATATCATTAATAGTAGCGCAGCAAGCCGGCTTAAAGCCAATAAAATTTACACACAAATACAACAAAAACCTTTTAAAAGTAATTGAAATGTGTAAAGTAATAAAAAGAATTTAACAAACATGTTAAACATGTCTTTGATATGCTAACAAATTCCAGAGTTAAATGATTTAAAATATAAAAAGAAAATAAAAATCTTACAACTAAATAAAGTGGCATTGAGTTGAATTTGCTTAGAAAATTTTTAAAATTTTCTACAGAAATATTTGTAGTGTTCAGCCTTAACAGCTTAAATAGACTTAAAGCAATGATTTCAGCTCATGACTAGACTGAGGCCTAACAGAAATACCTCATATAGCATATTTTACTAGGCTTTGTTTCTGCAAAATTTTATTAAAAATTTAATAGCAGTTTTTTTTTCAAGAATTTTTTGATTTATTCTTTAAAAAAAATTTTAAACTTTGTTTTATTTTGCTTAATAATTTAATAAGCTTAAATATAAATATATTTTCTTATTTCTTTAATGACTGTAATCTCTTTTTTGGATTTAAATTTTTTTTTTTTAGATGAAAGAAAAAAATAGATGAAACTTAAACTAAAACATATTGAAAAGATAATCTTGGTTATAAAATAAATATAAAAAAAATTTAAAGAAAAATACCAGCCATAAAAAAAATATTTCTTTAAGTAAACTTTTTCATTTCCGGTAGCAAATGCCTTTCCTTTTCAATTGTCTTTCACCTCACCCTATAGAATATAAGATTTATTTAATAGTAAAATGATAAACATGTTGTTTTGCTGAAATTATAAAGAAAACTCAAAAATTCATTTTGTCTTTTATTTAATAAATTTTTAAATTCTTTATTTTAAAAATGGTTTTATTTAAAAATAAATTATTTTATTTAATTAAAGAACATTTCAGTGTTCTTGCAGCAGGTTTTAATTTTAATAAATAAATAATAAAAAAAAATTTTTTTAAATACATCAAATAGTAATTAAAATCGCTATTTTATTAAGCTTGAGGTCTTATTTTATAAATTTATTTTTCATCAGGATATAATTATAGAGAAGAATTAATTCCTTTAAGGTAGCTAAATCCTTGGTCAGTTATTGTATAATAAAATACAACAAATTTTTAATTACCCTCGGTTTTGCTTAAAAGCAACTCTTGCAACTTTCAGTTTCATTTACAAATTAAAGCTTTAAATTTTGTGTTATTTTTATAAAAACAACCTTTTTTTAATGGCTAATAAATACTGCAAATAAACAGACTTAAACAATTGTAGAAAATTTATTATGTTAAGGAACTCGGCGCTTAATGGTTTTGATAACAAATGATTTATTAAACCAGCAGCTCTTAAAACGATTCAAAGTTTTTAGCCATGAATTATTGGTAGCAGCAGATAAGTGTTATTAAGAATAGAAAAAGAAGTTAAAGATACTAAAGCAGTAAACGAAGTAATGGTTGGCAAAAATTAATAATTTTGTTGCTGGTATTACAGTAAAACCTCTCTTTTTTAATACATTTTACAGGGGACTAGAAAATATTTTGTTAGTTATTAAAAATAAACAAACTTCTATACATTCTCTCTGAAAAAATTCTCTTTATATATCCAATGAATTTTTTTCATTAATCCAATGAAAAATTTCATTATTTTTCAACCAATGACACGCTTCATTGAATGAATGAAACAAAGTTTCGTTAAAATTATTTTAATGAAAAATTTCATAAGATATATGAATTTTTTTCATTAGCTGAATGAATTTTTTTTTCATATATTCTTTGAATTATTTCCTTCGTCTAATGAACAATTTCATTGAATTTCAATGAATATTTTCTTTATGCCAATGAATGTGTTTCATTAATTGAATTAAATATTTCATTCAATTAACGAAATTATTTCATTCAATTGATGAAATACTGTCCTTATTACAATGTAAATACTTCATTATTCATATATCTAATGAAATAATTTCGTTCATATAATGAAATTGTATAATTATAGAGAAATCACAGTACAGATTCAAGCTTATTGCAAATGTCGTTGTCGAATTTGCATGAAGCTTTTAAAAACATATGGAACGATGTTTTGTTTATCTAAATTACCGCCAACTCAGTTTTTTTTTTAAAGTGGACTTATAACACTTTCAAAAATAACAGCTCAATTAAGGATTTTAAATTAAAAAAAAACTAAAAATGAATTACAAAAGCACTTTATTAAATACCCTACATTTAATTTTAAAAAATTGTAATATTTCAAGATAAAACGATTTTGATTAATTCCCTGCAGAAATTCTTTATTTTCTTTTCTTTCACAAAAAAAAAAAAAAAAAAAAAAAAAAAAAAAAAAAAAAAAAAAAAACCCCTAAATTTCTGTAAAATGTTTTATTAACAATTTTTTTTTCTGCTTTAATACAGACGAAAGGATATTTCCCTCATGAATTACAGTTGTAACGCCATAAAGTGTTAATTGTATTTGAGTAGATAAAAAAAACACAAAAAGCACAACACAAATCATGTATTTTATTCTCTTAAAAACTGTAATATTTGCTTAGTAAAAATTAATAAAAATGAAATATTAAACTGATATAAAAAAGAGCAATAGAAAAATACAAAAAAAAAACTGATTAGATTTGTTAATAGAAAAAGCTCTATTACAGATAGCTGTCATCTATCTGTGATTTATTCAGAGCACACAACATGCTAAACAATATTTGATTGTTTTTATGCTGCTCGAAACGATTGTAGATTCAAAAACGAAAACATTAAATCAACAATCACACATATTTGAGTAAACTACGGAAAAAAAACGAATATTTTTATAAAAATTCTAATGAAAATAGCACAAACGAAGACCCGAAAGCACTAACTTGAAAAACCACTAAAACAGTGCTAAAAGCACACAGTTGATAACTCCGCCAGTAACTGGTTTACACTCTGCTTTCCTGTCATCTTTTGGCTTTTCTTGTTACTTCTCTGATTGACTTTTTTCCATCGCTATCCTTATCTTCGTTTGTCTTTTTTGCAAAGGCATTATAACAGAAGACCCCAGTAACCCTCTTTCCATTTGCTTTTTTGTTTGCAAAATTTTATTCAAATTTCTATATGTGTTTTCTCTCCCTCTCTCACATACAAAATGTCGCTTTCCATTTGTATTCGTACTGCTTAATCAACTTAGTTTCAACTCATTGAATTTATGAACAATAACTTTTAAATTATACAGGGACATTCTTTGTCTCCCTCAATGATTCACTGTAACAACAAGTTAAATGTAACGAAAGTCCTTCAAGTTTTGCTTAATTTGTTAGAAAAAAATAATTTATTTTTCTTTGAATTGAATTCTAAATTATAAAGAAAATTACAGTTGAAAGCAGAGCTTTTTAAAACTTGTTATACAAACATTTATTTAAAAAAAAAAACATTTCAATTTCTTTAACATTTTTGTTGGCAAATGTGTTGTCATACACCCCCTTTACATTTTTTTTTTTCAAATTGTTTTCCATTTTTGGTTTTAATTTTTTTGTTTTGTTTTGCTAAACCAGCCTAAAATTATACTCTTTAAATGTTTGTAATGAGTTTTATGTCAAAGCCAAGTTGAAAACATATAATCCTTTCATAACAAACAACAACCAACCCTGTAACCAAATAAAAGGTGGCCGGGTGGGGAGCTGTGCTTTTAGACTCTATTTAATTCCTATAATTAACGTGTTAAAGGCAAGACTTGTATTACACACTTGTAAGTGGTATTTTTGTATTTTGTTTAACAATACCATCATTAACAATAAGAGAGCTGCCAAAAAGCAGTAAAACAAAGAAACAGTTTAATTTTTAGCTGAGGTTGGATGATTAAGTCAACTCAGGGTTGGCCAAAGCTTCAATGCGTGTTAAAATTTTTCAACAATTTTTCACTGAGACCAAAACAGACCTCTTGTGACACTATTTTAATGTTGTAAATCCTTAACACAAGTTCTTCTTAGATTGTCTGCGGAAAACACCCAAGGTCTCTGCAAGATGTGTGCCCGTACTGAATTTAAGTCTTAAATTATGCTTTCAAATGTTTTATTTACCACTTTGGTGGACGTTTCCGATAGTAATGCTAGCAAACACATGAGCGACTTTGTAAAATAGTGAATGGATGAGTTTCTTAACAATTAAAATTCTATTTGTAAAGGGATTTCTGTAACAAACTATTACATACGCTCTCTAAAGATACCGACTCAAGTAATACATAACCAAGCCAGCCGAAACCGGGCAAAACATGTAGTTTTTAATAAGAATATTAAAATGTTTTAATTAACAAAATCTACCTTAAAAAATTATTCAGTAATTTTTCCTTAAAAAAATATTAGAAAAACAAAACAAAAAATAATAAAAAATAAAAACAACATTAATAATTCAGCACTAATTTTTAGAAAAATTCTTCCCACAATATTTCAAAACAAAATTATCATTTGTTGTTCTAAAAATAATTTAAAAAAGGTAGAGCAACAACGCTAAAGTAGAATTGTGTAGCTTAAACAAACAGCCAAATATTAAATTTAAAAGCAAAAACCATTTGCATTAATGAGTAAATGATTTATAAATAAGTTAATGGCAACAGGAAACTATTAAATCATCATGGGCCATAATCACGGAAGATTTAAATTCAAATTTTTTTGCTTGTTGGTTATAGAATGCAAAAGAATGGGCAACTCCATTAACTAACTGTTAAAGAAGTTGTTAAGGCGCGGTTAAATAACACAGCACAGAATATCCTATCTCGCCTTGTCCTGCCCTAGAGTATTAACACCAGCTTTAACTTAACTAACGTAAGCTTCAGAGTCTCTCTTTATTGTTCACAGTAATAGCCGGGAAACTGCAAGGCTTTGCGTAGAGCAGCATTTACTTTCAATGATTGCCCTTGATTGTGTTACAAACAACTCACTGTTCTTTTTTCTTTTTCTAGCTGAGCGCTCTTAATCACTTGTTGTCTTTATTTCTACATCCTTCGAATTAAATGAGAAAACTTAGGCAAGTCCTATTAATTTTTTTAAGCTATTTTTTCGCCTAACCCAACGTAATCCATATAAAAAAAATTCATTTTCTGTTTGTTTGTTTGTTTGCTATACAAATTTTGTTTTACAACGGATTCGTCTAAAATTTGGTACATACAGTCTCTACACCCTCAGGAGGTCGCTATATACTTTTAAACCAGACACGCCTATTTTTACGCCCACTTTTCAACTATTTTCACTAGCCACCATACAAAAAGAGGTGGGCCCGTACTTAATTTAAGCCCGAAATTATGCTTTGAAATATTTTATTTAAATACTACTTTGGGTAGCGCCTCTGGTAATTATGCTAGAAAAAAAGTCACTTTATAAAGTAGTAAATAAAAATTCTATTTGTAATAAGTAAATATTATTCAAGCTTAAGATCGTAATGAAAAAATTGTTTTTATTTTAATTTTCCAATATTTCGACTTTCTTTTGAAGGTCTTCTTCAGGGAAATTGAACAATTAAATTGTTGAGCTTTTATTAAAAAGAAAAGCATAGTTGTGGGGGCTCCTTAATACACAATAACTATAGCATACTTTTAGAGAGGAAATAACTTAGCCAAACAATAAAACTAAAGAAAATTATTTAAATGTTAATTCATGCCACTTGTTGCTAATTTTGTAAAACCAAAATATAAATACTGTGAATTACGTAGTTTCTTGCGAACAATTAGCTTTATACGGTTTAATGATTTTGTGGTTGCTAAAGAAAACCACACAGCAAATTTGTTGGTTTAAAAATTATTTTATAAACCTTAAGGGCTGAATACATTTGATTGTTTCTTCGTTTTTACTAAGAAAATTAGTTTGCTTGGTAGAAATAGGGTTTTTCTTATCTAGTAGGGCCTACAGCATTTTGTGCTTATTTACTTTTTTAATGTTCTGGATTGCAGCCATTTTGTAAAGTACCAACTCCAAAGCTTTTAATTTAATTAAGCTGCTCATAGATTTTCAAATCTTTAAGAACCATAAATATTATAAACTTTTCTTAGTTTGTAGCTTGAAGCTGCTAAATTAAATTAAGGAAAATATTTAAAAGTTTATTTTACGGCAACTTTAACAACAACAAAAATTAAACCCAAAATAAATCTTAAAAGTTTTTTGTTTGTTTTTTAAAAATTTGTAAAGTGGCTTAAAGTCTTTTCCAAAATTATATGCTACATAAAAAGCCCGAAAATATGTAGTATATGGTACCTTAAAATAAAAACTGCCTAAGTTAATAAATACGAGTTTCTTTGAAGCTTTTAAAGAGACTTTTAATTAAAAGATACCGATTACTTAAATATAGAACGAATTGTCCTTTAATTACTGTTGAATTGGGAGTTTTAAAGTTTGTCAAACAAAAAACAAAATATGGAATTAAATTATTATTCGATACTGATCCAAATATTAATACAATTTAAATGGAAATTTTGATGACTTATATTTTAGACAGCCCATAAACAAAAATTGTTTACTTTAGTTTAAAAAAAAAAATTATATATTTTTTTAAATACACCACTTTACATCTATGGTAACCATATGCAATTGCTTAATTTACTTTAAAAAAAATAAAAGTAAACACAAAAAAATTTTTTTTTAAATCCTGTTCAGCTAACGAATTTTTTTTTTGCATAATTGTATTGCAAAGAAAACGAATAACCGAAAAATTTTTTATTTCTTTCAAAAAAAGCTTAATTTTTAAAAACCACACCACTTTACATTTTAGCTAATCATATGCTCATAAAAATTTTGCTCACTTAACTTTAAAAAATTAAAATATTTTTTTTTTAAACATCACACCAATTTGCATTTTAGCAAACCATATGTACATAAAAAATTTTGTTTCCTTTACTCTAAGAAATTAAAATAAATTTTTTTTTTAATTTTAAAACAGCACACCACTTTACATTTCTGCTAACAATATGCATATAATGGCACTTGAAAATAAAATTTTGAATTTAAAAGTATTCGATCTTGTTAAAACTACCATTAACGTTATTTATCAACGCCTAAAAATATGCTGGTTGGCATGCAGTGGCAAATTAATATTTTTGCCTAAAACTGCAGTGGTTATACAAGGACGTTTTTAAATTATTTTCTATAGCATATAGCAACGGTGTGGTGTGGCTTTACTAAACTTTTTAAAAGTTTATTTTTAGAAACTGAAACGAAACCTGATAAATTTCATTTGAAAAAAAAATCACTAAATGTTTTTCAAAAAATATAAATAAAATTAACAGAATTAAAAATATTCAATTTTAATTTATTTTTAGTCTATAAATGACTTTTTTTTAACATTTAATAAATCTGTGGTTATAAAGAAAAATGGCTTAAGTCGTCTTATGTGAGAATTTAGTTGCTGGCAGAATTAACTTTATTATGTAGTTCAGCCATATTGGAGCGATATATTCGACAATTAAATAGATGGCAATGAAAACAATAACGTTTGCTGGAATGCAAATTACAGTCCTTTAAAATGACCAGGGCTGCCATTTTAGCCTTTTTAAGGCTAGATTTAGCCTTTTTTGCTTGCACTTAGCCTCAAAATTTATGACTTAGCTTCTTGCCCTTCTTTTTTCTTCAAAATAGCTTTAAAAAGCCTTTTTTTTTTAAATGAAAACAAACAATCTGAGACTGAGACCAATTTAGCTAAATTAATATTTTCGACAAAACTTTGAAATGTAAATTTATAATTTCATAAGTAAGGAAAAGTTTTTGGCTTCTAACTTCTAAAATAAAAATGCACTTTATTCCTAATTGATTACGAGTAATAATTTGTTCCATTTAGTGTTTAGTTATCCAGTAATACCGTTTAGTAATGCTGAGGTTGCTCGCTTAAGACAAAGCAAGCAAAATATCAGAATAGAAATAGCATTCAAAATCAAAAAATAAATTATTACTTCAAGGAATTTTAAATATTATTTTTTTTAAATTGAAGTTGAAAAGTAATTGAATTCGCTCAAAAGTATTTAAATACTATAGAAGATTACGGGATGGGAGGACACACATAATTTTAAAGCTAAGGTTGTCTAAATTTATAATCTACTGCCCAAGTACTCACTACCCATTTTAAAGGGAAGGCTGTCTAGTTTTGTAATCTATTCCTCAATTACTTAGAAGTTACTTGGGACTATTTTAAAATTTTTTTTTAAATTTCCAAGGATTTTAGCAGTTTCCGTTTTGCATCATTAAATAAAAACTAAGAAATTATTCGAAAATGTTAAAGCACTTCTAAAAAGTTAACACAGGTTACAGATTAAATTTCTTTTTGATTTTGGTAATTTTCAAGCCATGTGGAAAACGACATTATTTTCTTACGTTTTTTGATATTTCATATTTTTTTCATAAAAATTATAATTAAAATTCCTAATGTAAAAAAGAATTGAGAAAATTTTGAATTTTAAGCTGTAGCTTTTTAACTTTTTTCTAGCTAATTTTTTTTCGGCATGATTTAGCCTTTTCTAGCATTTTTTTAGGGAAATATAGCTTTTTTTAAGTAATGGCAACACTGAAAATGATTAAAATTGGGTTTCTTATATTATTTTTTTTAATTTTAAATAAGCACTGTTTATGAAATTTAAAGTTATTTAAAGTTAGTCAGCACCAAACTCCCCTCTATTTTAATAAGCACTCAAATAGAACAAAGTAAAATAGAAAAATTAAAAGAAAACAAAAGAAAATTTTCAGCTTTTTTTTTATCTCATGCAATATATCTATCATATATCTTAATAAATCATTGTTTGAATTCAATATGCTGGAAATTTATTTTTATTTATTTTATATGTATGTGTGGCAAAAAAAAAAAAAAAAAAAAACTTAAACAAAATAAAATACTTGCACGATATACTCAATAAGGCGGAACAACCTGTGAATTGAGAAATGCACTGATTTACAAACACACATTACATAATTACACAACTAAAAGATAAAATAAAGGTTAAAGGGTCCTTTTCACATACAAACACATACAAACACACACAAACTCTATAATACTAGTAAACCATAGAGGATATGAAATGAATTTCCTTTAGCATTCTTTTGTTTTGGTTCTTCTTTCTTACTTGGTTTCATTAATGCATACATTAGAGCAATCTCATTAAACAATTTTTTTTATTTCCTTTTGAGGAAAAAAAATTCTAAAATTATGATTCATAAGCTGCAATATAAATTCAAAGTCATGACAAAGTCAAAATGCTTTACTGATAAGAATTTTAATGTTGTTTTTACACTTTGCTCCTAAATGAGTGTAATAAAATTTTAAAATTCCCTAAGTAAGCTGCTCCCTGAAAGATATTTGAATACGAAATAAATTATGCTTTTTTTTTTGCTGTAAATTAATTTCAAATTTATTTATTTATTTGTGAGTTTAACAGGCAGCAGTTTTAAATTAACTCTTTTCAAGAAATAAGCTGTTTATTTTTAAAGTTAAATTTTACATTCTCTCTAACAAAATTGTATAAACTGTATTTGTGTTCTAACTCAAACTTATTTGCTAAATATATTTTGTAATTCGAAACAATAGCTGCAATGTTAGTGCATAATTAAGAAAACAATTAAATTTTCTTAACCCTTAAGCCTTAAGGTATGCAGTAAACTGTAATTACCTTTTATGACTAAAAGTAGTAGAGACTTTATGTAACAAATGCGTTGTAAGAAATTTGCTTTGTAATTAAAATAAATTGTAAAATCATTGCTAAACTAAAACAGCATATCGTTTATTATAAAAAATTGTCAAAAAGAAATCACTTTGTCTCCTGTAAATTCACTTTGCTTTCAGTAACAATTCTATGATATGACTTCTTTAAACTTTATGTTCCTTTAAAATTTTATAAAAGACTTTAATTTTTAAAATACTATTTTGTTTTATTTTAAAGTGATTTTTTTTTTCATAAAATTTTTAAAGATTTTTAAAGCTGAAAAATGCAAAATTTCATTTAAAATTTTTGTAAAATATTTTGATTCTTAAAATCAATTTTTTTTAAATTAAGAGTGAATTTTTTATTAATTTTTTTTATAAAGTTTTTAAAATTTTTTAAAGCTTAGAAATGTAAAACTGCATTTAAAATTAAGAGTGAATTGTTTATTACTTTTTTTTTAATTCCTAAAATTCTTGAAGGTTCTTAGAGCTGAAAAATGTAAAATTTAATTTAAAATAATTTTTGTAAATTATTCGATCTTATAAATTTATTATTAGTTAATATTATTCAACCTTAAGATCTCAATGAACAAATTTTTTTTATTTTAATTTTCCAATATTTCGACTTTCTTTTTAAAGTCTTCTTCGGGGAAATTTATTTTTTATTTAAATAATCTTTAAAGCTTAGAAATGTAAAACTGCATTTAAAATGTTCAAATTCTATAAAATGTTTTCATTTTTAAAATCAATGCCCCATAATCATAGTCAGACTAAAGTCGGTATCTTTTTAAAATCGATTTTAAATTCATTAAATTCTTATGTACAGAAGTCAGCTCTTAACAAAAGCCCGCTTTTTTTTTGTTTCGCCCAATATTTTTTATTTCTTTATTTTTCTGTGTAAATGCTTTAAAAGTTACTCTCCCAAATATTTGGTTTTTCTTTAAATCCCTAAAAGTATGTTTAAAATTGATATTTGTGTGTATTACCTTTATGTATGCCATTAGGAAATCAGCTTTATCTTCGTTTCTAAATCTACAAACGTATTAGCATAAAGTAGATGGTTAACTTTTGTTAAAATCCTTCTTAAGCTTTTTAAATATTTTTTTTTTGTTTTATTTTATTGAAGGAAAATATATGTATAAACGAATACGCTTTGCCAGTTTAATTCATGATTTAATCAAAAAAAAAAAAAAAAAAATCATCAATGCTGGATCATCAGGCTCCATTTGTCATCAATAACAACAACAACAACAGCAAATGTTTTTTTTTTGTAAATCCCTTAAAGTATGTTTAAATTTATTTTTATGATTTTTGCTTTGATGTATGCTGTGAAATAAGCTGAATTGCAATAAGTGTTACGCTTGAAAAGAAAATCCTCAATTATTGATTTACATCATTTAATGCTTAAAACTTATACACACATGCCTACAAACATAAATATTTACTCCAGTTACTTAACTGCATTTTAAATTAAACACATACAAGTACGAGTACTTGTAGCGTATGTGAAACGTCAACAAATTTTTATTTCTTAATTCGATTTTAACATAATTTACTTGTTCATTTGCTTCAATTTATCAATTGGCAAATTGCCTGTCAACCATAAAAGCTCACAGTGGACTAAAATAAGTAAAAGTTTGCAAATAAAATGTTAAACAATTCAAGCAAAATAAATTAAGTTTTAGCTAAAAAACTTTGACTGCCTTTCAAATCGCATTGCCGTAGCCTCTAAACATCTGAGAATTAGGAGAAGATATATCATCTACTCTGAGTCAGATATCTCAATGCTACTGGGTGGGTCTAGCTCCCTTCATTATTCTGTTATCTTGTTATTCAATGGGAAGGCTTGTGATTCATATTGATAGCCTACCACTCATTCTCTGTCTTGCCATCGGCAACGACACTCATAACCAGACCCAGTATTTTTCAAAGGAGAGCATGTGCTTTTCGGTAAGGTCTTCTATGCTCCCCAGTCCAATAACAGCCTAGTGCCAGTACATGTCTTACAGCACATCTTTATTGAAATAAATCTCTAGTGATTGTTGTAGGATTCATTATACTTGGATGATGAATTCGTGTTCTGGGGCCAGGATTCCACTATTTTAGTAATTCATTCTGCGCTTTAACACCGTTGTAAAGCGCTGGGCAATCAAACACAATTATATTATTAAAATTTTTGTTAAAAATTTTTTAAATTATATTTTTGTTTTGCTCAGTATGAAAGGAGATCTCAAATCATATTCTTTAATTTAAAAAGCTTTTATTCATAAGTAATCCCTGCATACAAATTTATTTTCTAATAAAATCTCAAAAAAAGTGACGTGATACGAGGACTCACACACCAGCCATTTTGACCTGTCTAGCCTTATAAAACACTTCCTTTGCAATTGTTATTGTTTTGGCTTGTCATAAAAAAATAAACATTCTCCAAATGTTCTTGTCATGAAATTTGCGGCACATGGTAACACACAGTCAATTACAAAATATTTAACTTTATGCCTGTTGTTGTGTAGCTTTTTATGTCAAGTCATTAATTTTATTAACTTTTTCTTTCTTATCATATCAAACGAATCAGTCATCAAAAATTATCATAGATTAAAGCTACAAGTTTTATGTTGGAAAAATAAAATACAAGAATAGACCGGGAGTATTTATGGGACATTAAGTGTATTCGCATATGATTATGAGAAATACTAGAGTATTAATTTTATAGGAGCTTTAAATATTAACCAAAATGTTCTAAAAAAAATTATTTGAAAAGAATTTGTAGGGAAAATGGAAATTTAAAAAAATTATAAAAAAATAAAATTGAATTGCTAGCCTTGCAAACAAAAAAAGGCCCTAAAAATTGCTTACAAAATGCTAGGTAAATGTAGCTCCTTGACAACTTTTGCTCGTTTTTTTTTTCTTACGCAAAAATATTAAGGCCAATCACGTCAATATTTGTGCAAATTTGTATTTTATAAATGTGCTCTAGGTCGCGAGTGTGTTTTTAAATTTTCCAAAATCAATGCTAGCAGATCACAAAATCAGATCAAAAAATTATTTAAAACATGCACCACATGCCATATACAATTACATAAGTATAAATTAAGATTTTACTTTTGACCTTAAGATATGCAGTAAAAATTATTTAATCTGCATGCCTAAAACTATAGATTTATTTAAACATTAAATAGGGTTCGAAATACAATTTCTTTAATAAAATTGTGTCTTTTCTTATAAATTAAGAATTAAGCTTCATAGCCACCTAAAAGTATGCTTTAAAAAATTTACTTTCATCTTGCAGGGTACAACAGAATTAAACTAAGTATAAAACTTTAGTTTAAAAAAATCATAAACCGCCTAAAAGTATGCTTTAAAAATTTTAGTTTTGTCTCTTGTAGGGTAAAACAACAATTAAATTTGGTACTGAGCGCAACACTTTAGTTAAAAAATTATAAAACGGCCAGAAGTATGCTTTAGTGAATTCTAATTTTCTTTTTCAAATCTTATGGCCACTAAAATTTGAACAAAATAAATATTTTTTATTTTCTTCAATTATAAAATTAAAAATTAACCCCCTTATCCAAAAAAATTAACGTGACTTTAAAGTAAAATTTATGAACAAATTATACGAAAAATTTCGATAACTTTGACTTTAAAGTCTACATTAATTTTTTTGGATCAGGGGGTAATAATTTATATCCCTGAAAAAAAATATTAATAATTATTTTCTAAGTGAAAAAAAAAAATATTTTTTAATATAAAATTTTAACAAAAAAAATTTTTTTTTTATTGAAAAATGAGTCAGCGCCCAATAAAATCAACTGCATCTTTATAAATCTTCAGTGTCAGTCTTCAAAAACAAAAAAGAACAAAAATAATTTAAAACCAAAAAAAAAAGAGCTTGAAATATTTAAATGGAAACACAAAAAACGCAATTGTTTTTTTAAAGCAAGTAAAAATTATTCAACGTTTTTTTTCTATGTTAATATTTGCATAAAAAATTCTATAAGCAAAAAAGGAAAAAAAATTTACCTAAAATAAATTTAAAAAGCAATTTTGTTAACTTCCTTTGCGCACAAAATTTTTTACCTTAAATTCTGTGTTAAAAAAAAAATTATGAAACTTTAAAGAAAAAATGAAAGGAAAACTATTTCTATAAAAATATTATAACTACCTCCATGAAATTTAAACCTGCTATGATCTTTTTTATATTAACATAGTATTGCATACATTAAGGCTGTTTTAAGTAATAACAAAACAAAAGCATACTTTTCTTGCTATTTTCTTTCTTCCTAATTTTTAAATTCACTTAACGTAGTAATTTATATGTTGGCACAGTTTTTTTTTTTTTATTTTTTAAAACTTCAAATGAGATTTTTAAATCCATTAAATATTAAATAATGATTGCAGTGTAAGTACAAATGGCCTCAAGGATTTTTTTGTTTTATTAAGGGAAAAATGCTACCTTTTTGTGTTTTTATTTTTTGCTCGTTTGTGTTATCTTTTCATTTGGGTAGTGCGTACGTATAATAGAGTAATTTGAATAAATTAAGGGACTGATTTTGTTAAATTGTACACAAAAGTATTTGAGAATTTTATTTTTTTAAATCAGTTTCACTTGCAGTTTTCTGTTATTTATTTTCTAATATTTTTATTTAAATTTTTAATCAATTATTTATAATTTAAATTGGAATTTTGTGAAATTATTTTATTGATCAACCAACACGACCGTTTTATTTAAGAGTTCAACAAGAACTGTTTATAAATTTCTTAAATAGGTGAAAAGAGATCCATTCCCTTCCACTTCTTACCAAAATATTGTTTTTAAATTCACCATATGCGTTTTCGCTCATTGATTTGCTGGCAATTTATTATAATAACTCTCTTTCTCTCTCTCTCTCTCTGTGTTAAGTTGTAAGTAAATTTCACTTTTTAGTAATTTGTCCTTTTATTTAGCGTGTTTGCAAATTCCTTTTTCCCTTCAAAGTTTTATATTTGGCTTACTGACACACACATACATTCGTAGTAAATGAATTGTAATCAATTGTAGCTGTGTGTGTGTGTGTTTTAGTTATATTAAACACAAGTAAATTTGTTTACAGTGACATACATTTTTACTTTGTTTTTAACTCGTGTTCTGCATGTGAAGCAACAATTTATTTATTAAAAAAAGTAACTGCTTTTTTAGCTATTTAGCACATAATGTTGAACACAGTTACAATTCTATTTACTTATGCAGCTACATACATGTCTTTATACAAACATGTGTTTGTATTTGTATCTACGTGTGTAACTAAAGTAACATAGTAAAATTATAACAGTGGATGGGTGTTAACCAAAAAAAAAGAGCTTCGTTATTTAAAAAAAAATTAATGTAAAAAACTTTCTTAATTAATAATAATTTAATAATTTATTTTTTATTTTCAGGTTTATCGGTGCTGTTACGAGGGTGAGTGTTTAGCTTAAAAAATTTAATGCAAATTAAATTCGGTACAATAAATAAATGGTTACTTATAGTACAGTTAATGACTACATTAATATGAGGGTTCCTGCAGGACAAGACCAATAGATTCTCTCTTTGTCTTAAAAAAAATAATTGCGGCTATCGCCACAGCTCTTAATAATATTTAAGTATCAGTTTGTCTTTCTGTCTATTGTTCCTACAAAGTCTACTTGCCATCCCATCGATTTAATTGAATCAATTAAATGTTTAATTAATTTGATTAAATATTTAATTGATTAAAAATTTTGATTAAATCAATTAAATGATAAAATATGTAATTGATTCTATTAAAAATGTAATAAAAAAAGTAAAAATTTAATTGCTTCGATTAAAAATTTAACTGCTTAAGAAATTTCAGACGTGAATCAGTTTGATTAAATATTTAATAAATTTGATAAATTTTTTAATTAAACGAATTAAATAATTAATCAATTTCACTAAATTTTTAATTAAATCACTTAAATATTTAAGCAAAAATATTAACGGTCAAATTCATAATAAACATTTTTGATTAATAAGTGCAAAATTTTCTACTTGGAATTTGTTTACTAAGCGCTTGTTAACCACAATTTAATTTTGTGAATTTTTTCGGTAAGTGTTTAACCAATTTGAATACATTAAAAATTTAATCAAATTAATTATGACGATTTTAGTTCAGATTAATTTATTATTTTCAACTTTTTTATAGAAATTAAAAATTCATAAAAGAATTTGCGACTACTAACGAAAGAATTTTTCTTTTTAATTTGGTTTTGAAACGATTGTATTTCAATTTGCCATGCAAAAACTAACTGATAAATCCATGAAGTTTGTAAATCACTGCGCTGCAATGAAAGCAACAGGATGAATATTTACAAACAACATTTGACTTCGAAATGTGTATATGACATATATTTTTTTTTTGTCCTTTACTTATTTTTTTACTTTTGTTCGGTTTTGTTAGTTGACTGTAAAATTTTTAAGCAACAGATGAAAATAATGGTGAGCAAGCGCCGCATAAAAGTAAACAAAAACAAAATAAAAGAGATTTTAAAAAAGAGAATAAAAATTTCCCATTATTTTATAAGATGTCATGGATGGAAAATTCTTTACTTTTGTTGCAAAAAACAAAACTTCCTTTACAAACACAGAAAACAACTTCGGTTGTAAAAACTGAATTCGTCACTAGCCAAAAATTGAAAAACTCGAAAATCGATAAAAAAAAAGTGACAAATACATTGCTCACAACCGAAGTTATTCTCTCAGTGCACCCAGATAACAAAATCTTTTCATGTTTATTCGATTTCTAACACCAATTTTCAATTAAAAAATTCGGTTATCACAGCAGTATTTTTACTTGGCAACGAATTTAGTTCTAATCGAAATTTTTAAAAACAATATTTTAGGGTATAAAAAATTTACTCCGACAAAAATTTTTGTTCAAACATAAATTTTGTTTGGACATAAATTTTGTTCATAACAAGGGGATGAATTCCGCCTACTACAAGGAACTTGCAAACTATATAAAATTTTTTTCGACTTACATATTTTGTTCGGACATAAATTTTGTTCATATCCGGCCTATTTCAAGGAACTTGCAAACTACATAAAATATTTTTTCGACATATGTACATAATTTTGTTCGAAAAAAAATTTTGTTTGGACATAAACTTTTTTCAGACATAAATTTTTTTCATAAAAAGTGGGTGAATTCCGCTTAATTCCAGGAATTTTTAAAGTGTCATCAACCTAAATAATTTATTTATGTTTCTTGTCTGATAACGGTATTAAGAAAGCTCAGATCGTTTGATAGTCTATAATCTCCTTTTCTATTTCCTTTTCTTATTTTAGCCATTATTTTCTTATTGTTATCCTTTTTTATTTTTTGCAGACTTAAAAGGGATTGCACCACGTTATTGTAAGGGAAGGAATAAATTTGTTTTGGTGAATCCTATTTAGTTAAGCTTTTATTTCCTCCTTTTTTATTTTTATTACTCACTTTGGTAGAAGTAGAATAAAAGTTGATTAAGACATTTTTTGTGTAAGATTTAATTCCCAAAGGGTTTTTAATGATACAAGGAAACAATAAACACCATTTTTTTATGGACAGGCAAGGCAAATTTGAAAAGAATGTTTGATTTTAACGAAATAAAATGTAGGCAAAATTGTTTTAGTTTTTTTTTTTTTCTTTTAAAAAATTAAATTAATTTTTTAAATACGATCAAAAAAAATTAAACTTAAAAGATGTTTTTATTTTCAATTAAATTTAATTAATTGGAATTTTAAAATTAATATTTCACTCACTGTTGCTATAACTAAAATCTGGTAACCAACCAATAGCATGCTAGATAATCCATATTCTCTTTAGCATTGAGTAGTGTCACGTAGCGTCTATTCTCATCGTACTCTCTGGTGGCACACAACAATTCTTTAGTAACATCATTTTGTAGTAAAATGTAGCCTAGAGTTGAGTAAGAATAAACTGATTCATGAGACCAAATAACCTGCCACCATTGACTCATCTTTAGACCAGAACCAATCCAAAAGTAAGCAGCTTGTTGCTCTTCATCAGCATAAAGATATTTAAGGGAACCACCAAAACGATTGCCAAATGACACTAAACCTTTCGCATTAAATGTGACCTCAAGATGGCCATCCGAATCTGTGGAATTTTTATTTTTACTCCAGGTTAAAGGCAAACGTCTTTCACTATCTGGGCCATTATCTCTAGGAGCATATAAATATTCATTATGTTGATAATTCAAAAGACCAATTTTTTGTTCAGCAGAAGACTCATATAAAAAGCGCAATTCTTTAGGCAAACGGTGATACACACTTTGCAATGTGTTTATAAATGAAACGGCAGCAGTAGTTTCCTTTTTAAGAAGGGAAGTAATGTGAAATGTTAAAAGCGGTAATAAAGTTTCATTGCACTCAAAATTCATGACCATGTATTTATTGAGAAAAGATTTTAAAGCTAAAATTTGTAATTCTGGCTCTTTCAATTGCTTTAAATCATTAAGAAACTCTTCAGGTGTAACAAACAAATGCACTTCATGCACAACTCTCTCCCAAATGAATTGAGCCAATCTCTCATCAATCTCTTGCAAATTCTTTAGTGTTCTTCTCAATTCTGTATTTGTGTTTAGGGTTCGTAGTACAAAAGCTTCTTCCAATTGAGTGGCTACGACTTTAATTAATTTTTTTCTCATTTGATGTTTCAATAAGGTCGAACATTGATCTTTCACTTTTGTCGTGGTTACCTCCAGTAATTGGCTGTACAATTCTAACACACGTTTTGTATCCAATTCACAGTCAGCATTGGCTTCATGCCAAAATGTTTGTAAAGTGTTTGATATTGTATGATTTTGTATGCAAAATGTTAAATCTTTTTTATTTGTTGTTATGGTTTGTTGATAAGACTGCCACACAAAAATGTAAATTATTAAAAGCACCTTAAAGGAGATGAAATATTTTACCTTAAACATTATTGTCTGTTAAATGGTAAGCGACGACTAAAGCTGAGGCTGAGATTTCCATAAGCAAAGTTATTAAAATCAATTTTTTTCTGCCTAAACTTAATAAAAGCACTCAAGGTGTACTCAGCAGGGAGAAAAATAAATTTTATAAAATATGCACAAGTTGAGCTTCCGTTCTCTTGTTAGTAAAACTCTCCAGGGATGGGGAATTTATGCAAATATTTTGATTGCATGAATGCTTTTTGACATAAACCAGCAAGAATTGTGATTTCTTAAATTTTTGCAAAAATAAAAAATTAAAACAAAATGAAAAATATTATTTGCCTTGTTAACGTTTTAGATAAGGTTAGGTTGAACAGACATCTCGAAAAAGAATATAGATGGACTTCATGGGAGGTATCCCAGGTTACGCCTTTGCGATAACGATAACGATAACGATATCGATATCGATAACGATATCGATAACGATAGATATAGAGATACAGATGCAGATACACATACACATACACATACACATACACATACACATACAGATACAGATACAGATACAGATACAGATACAGATACAGATACAGATACAGATACAGATACAGATACAGATACAGATACAGATACAGATACAGATACAGATACAGATACAGATACAGATACAGATACAGATACAGATACAGATCAGATACAGATACAGATACAGATACAGATACAGATACAGATACAGATACAGATACAGATACAGATACAGATACAGATACAAATACAGATACAGATACAGATACAGATATAGATACACATACACATACACATACACATACACATACACATACAGATACTGATACTGATACAGATACAGATACAGATACAGATACAGATACAGATGCAGATGCAGATGCAGATACAGATACAAATATTATTTTAATTAACAACATTTTAAAGTGAATATTGAGTTGCATTCTTTTTTATGTGTTAACGGTTTTATTGTACAAATCGTCTCGGACAATCTCGACAAATATATCACGTTTAAGTTTCAAAACATATGCTTTAGGATCAATTTCGGGCTTAGTTACGGTCTCTGAATAGGCTTGAACAAAATGATTTTTTAAAATATAGGCCAAACCAATTTTAACTTTCAATAAACCCAAACGGTAGCCAATACACCTGTGGGGTCCCTCTCCAAATGGCAAATAACTCATGGGAGTCAAAAGCTTTTTGTTAGCCGGGCTAAAACGTTCTGGATTGAATTCTGTTGGATTGGGCCAGTACTAAAAGCATAAAAAAATTTGCATAAAAATGTCAGATTAGAAAAATAAAAAAATTCAGAGAGTAGAGCACTTTACCTTGGGATCGTAATGCAAACCCAAAACAGAAACATAAACTGGCATTTCATTTGGCAGCGTGTAATCGTAAAATGGTTTCAAATTGAATTTATAAGATTTATTTTTGGGCACACTGTATCTGCGTTCGAGTATTGGCAAAACCGGATACAAACGTAAAGTTTCATCAATAACCATTTGCAAATATTCCATTTTATTTAAAGATTCATAAGAAATCTCTCCATTCTCCTCTAAGAATGCCTGTAGAATTTCTTTTCTCAATTCTTGTTGGATAATGGGATTTTTAGACAATTCGTAGGCGGCATTTGTTATGGTGCTAGTAGAAGCATCAAAGGCTCCTCCTATTAAAACACAGGCCTGAGCCATTAAACCCTCCATGCAAGAATCAATATTTTCTCCTTTGTGTTCTGCTTCTTGTTTGATTTTCACAAAAACATCAATTAGATCGTTGCGCACACCTCCAGATTTTTCTCTTTCTGCCATTATGGCGGGTATAAATGATCTCATAAAATTTTCAGTTGACTCATAAAAGACTTTCGGCCGTAACACTCTATTAAATTGGGGCACAAAAAATAAAACAATAAATTTTAAAGCTCTGCTTAAGTTAAAATCTGTAAATTTTTGAGCTTCAATATGTACAACATCCTTGTCATTTTCCAGGGCATTCGAAGCTGTGCCTAAAATGGTGGTGGTTATATTATCGGTAATGTAACGTCCAAATAAATCTCTCAAATTCTGTTGCCAACAATCGTTGTCTTGCTGATTAACATGATGCTCCAAACTTAAGCCCACCTTCTGTATTAAAGGGTACATGAATTTTAATTTGGCGCTAGTGAAAAAGGGATTCAATTTCAAACGCATCAGCCTCCAATAGCTGTACTTGGCAAATATTAAATTTAAGGCACCCAAAGGATCATGGCGGACATCACTGCGACAAGGGCGATTGCTAAAACAATCAAAGTCTTTGATGAATATGGATTTAATCAATTCCGGTTCACGTATTAACAAACTGGGCTGATATAAACCATAAATTCCCACCACAGCTTCATTTTCAAATTTCTTTTCTGCATAAATTTTTCTCAAAGTGCAACTGAAATTTGTTTTAAATGTAAGAAAATCCTTAAGTTTTCCACTTAATATACGGCCCTTTACACTAGGCACATGAGGATGGTAATCACGCCAATAATTGAAATTTATCTTATACAAAATATAAAAAACACTTAAGAAAATAATAAAAAACGCATAAGCCAAAGCCGCAACTAACATGTTGTTACCACCAAACGACTAAATCACGTATTAACTGTTACACTGGAACGATTTGTTTTAAATAAATTCGTGCAATTAACTTCAGCGATATTTAAATGCTTGTAGTTTTATTAATTTAATTATTTTTTGTTTTGCTTTTTAATTTAGTGAAGAGAATATTTATATTTATCTTTTTTGTGAGAATTTCCATGTACTCGTAAGTAGTTCAGTCTGAATAATGCAAATGCAATCAAATTCATTTTATTTTAATTTACAAAGTTATTGTTGTAATACTTACTTTACCCTGAAGGTTTTTTTATATTTTTTGTGCTTTTATTTTATGAGAACTTTTACTACAATTAAAACAATTTAATTAATTTCTAAAAATATTGTATATGCTTAAAACATTTCAAAGACTGTAAATGCTTCCTGCATAAAGTACTTAAAATGAATCACAACATACAACTCCCACAAAAGGTTGCAAATCAAACAATACAACTTGAATTATTTAAGACCCGTTTCACGATAGGTTTTTAATACTAGACTAGATAAATTGGCTATTGGAAAATGTGAAGGCTTTTTTTTGCACTAGCCTCTCCAGGTAGCTTGTTCTAAATCTTCCCAACTCTTTGCAAATGCGCAAACATTTGCTGCATGTGCTTGGATGTCGGACTACAACGTACGACATAATTTTTCAACAACAATAAGTTCACATGAGTTGACACACAAAATACCCACATACATTAAAATAATTATGAGGCAAACTTAGTTTTATGCAGCCTTTTTTACACGATGTTTTTTGTTTTTTTTTTTTTTTACTAACGAGTGAATAAAAATATTTCATTAAATCGCATAATTTATGAAATATTTAATTCAATTAATAAAACCTCTTATTGAAATCGTTCATTCATTAATTTAAAATATTATTAATAATACAAATAAATATGTAGTTTAATTAATTTAGTTAAGTAACTTAATAAGTTAGTGAATTAATTTAATTAAATAATTTCATTAATTCGATTAAATAGTTTTTTTATTTAATGAAATGATTTCATTACTTCAATGAAATAAAATCATTAATTAAATGAAATAATTTAATTAATTTAATGAAAATATTTCATTAACTCACGTAATTTATGAAATACTTCTTTCATTAATACAATAAAATCATTAATTAAACAAATAAATAGTTTAATTGATTAATTTAGTTAAGTAATTTAATTTAATAATTGAATTATTTTAATCAAATAACTTAATTAAATAATTAATTGATTTAATTAAATAATTTCATTAATTTGATTAAATAATTTTTTAATTCAATGAAAGATTTCATGAATTCGATGAAATAATTCCGTTAATTCAATTTTAACGAAAATGTTTCATTGGATTTATGAAACATTTTCCTTTCAGTGTAACACCACTTCTCTTCAAATAATTTTTGTCGCACCGCAGTTTATTTTTAAAGCTTTCAGTTAGAAAAATTTTAGTTAAATTTCAAGTATCTATTGCCTTTAATAAAATATTCTCATGACCCGCCTAAAACATGTTTCATGGCTGATATCTCCAGTGCTGGCGATTAACAAGGCAACTAAATAGTTCTCTTTAAATGGTTTTATTTTCTTTATTTAAATATAAATTATCCCGTATGAATTCAAGATGTACACCGCCTTTCGTTTGTAGCATAACAGCTTTCGGTTCAAATTCTGGTTCAGTAATCGTTTCGGCACAAATTCGTACATAATGATTTTTTAGAAAATTCACCACAGCAATTTTGATTATTAACATACCCATACGTAAGCCAAGACACATGTGGGGACCCGCTCCAAATGGCAGAAAAGTCATGGGTGTAATTAATTTCTTGTTGGTCGGATTAAAACGTTCTGGATCGAATTTTGTGGGATTTGGCCAATACTATATTACAGAAAACAAAAATTTATTAAATGCTCGTAATATGTCTACAAATAATTAATTACCTTTGGATCATAATGCAAGGCAATACCCGATACATATACAGGCATTTCATGGGGCAAATCGTAGTCATAATGTGGCTTCAAATTGAAACCAGAGGATTTTTCTGAGTGTAATTCATGTAGTCTTTCAAATATGGGCAGCGCTGGATAAAGTCTGTTGATTTCATTTACAAACATTTCCAAATATTCCAATTTATTTAAAGCGTCATAGGAAATTTCACCATTTTCATGGCAAAAAGCTGTCAAGATTTCTGCTCTCAATCGTTTCTGCATTTCTTGATGCTTGGCCAATTGCAGCAGGGTTAAGGAAATTGTCCTATCAGAAGCATCATAAGCAGCTAGTATCAAAAAGCAGGCTTGAGCAATTAGGCCCTCTATGGTAGCAGACACATTTTCACCTTTAATTTCAGCTTCTTGTTTAATTTTCACAAATGCATCTATTAAATCATTGCGTGTAAGACCAGTTTTCTCCCTTTCCGCCATCATTTGCTTAATGGATGACCTCATAAATGCCTCTGTGGACTCGTAAAATATTCTAGGCCTGAACAGAGGATTTAATTTTGGGGCAAAAAATACAATCAACAGTTGCAAAGCTCTTTGAAAAGTAAAGTGCACCATTTTAAGGGTTTCTGTGTACATGATTTCTAAAGGATTTTCTAAGGCATTGCAACAGCTGCCCAATATTGTGGTTGATAAGACGTCTACGGTATAGCGGCCACATAAGCTAATTAATTCAGTTTTAAAACAGTCTGGCTGTTTATTTAAATAATCCTCTAAATTATTGCCAACTTTCTGTATCAAAGGATACATAAGTTTTAGTTTTCCACTGGAAAACACAGGCACCAATTTTGAGCGAATTTTTTTCCAGTAGGGATAACGTGCAAAATAAAAATTTAAAGAACCCAGCGTGTCATAACTCCCTCCTTGACATGGCCGATTTCTAAATAAATCAAAATCTTTTATAAAAACCGATTTAATCAATGACGGTTCTCGTATTAGCAAGGCCGGCTTGTACAAACCATAAATGCCCACCACTGCTGCATTTTGAAATTTTTCATTTTCATAAATAGTTTGCAAATGAAAACCAAAATTTGTTTTAAACGTAAGAAAATCCTTAAAATCTCCACTGAATATGCTGCCTTTAACACTTGGTATTTGAGGGTAGCGGGTCCAGTAATTAAAATTGATTTTATACCACAAGTAAAACACTGTAAGCAATAACGCAAAAACTAATAAAATAAAAGTCAACATTATTTTGAAAGTACGCGTACACACAACTGTAGCATTTTAAATTAAAAATTGTTTTAAAATTATTATTTTCGAATATTTTATATTAAATTCAAGATTTTTTTTGTTTCGTTTTTTACACAAATCTTGTTCCATTATTAGAACGTAATTCTCATTTGAAGAAATTAGGCTAACTGGAACTGTTTTCTTTTTTGTTTTTTCAAGTATTTATGTTTTTACCCAGCAAACATTTTATCAAAAGTTAAAAAAAACATTTAAGGTGTTTCCTTAGACTAGAGGTTCCATTTCTGCCGAAATTCTTTGTTTAGCCCCTACATTTAAAGACAAAAATATGACCCACATTTATATAAATTTTGTGAGCTAATTAACAAACAGTGTCTGGATCAAATGTGATCTTTGGGTTTTCCTAAATTTTCTAAGTTTTCACACTCACTTTAAATTGTTTGCTGGGTAGTTAGTACCTGTTATGCAGTGCTTTTATCTAAATCAATTAATTAATTAGCTAACGGGTTAGAATATAAGTGTTTTAATTTATTTAACACCATTCACGTCATGCTAGAAAGGTATATAAGTTTGTGATTTCGTTTGTAATTTGCTTGAATTGAATAGCATTTACGAGTTTTATTTTGCCTCGCGCTATTTTAAAATTTGGCTGGTAAGCACGAGCCCAAAGTAGTGCGAGTCAAAATAAATAAAACTCGGAAGTGTGAGCAAGAGTTTTATTTTGTACTTTTGCTCACGAGCATAATCTCTTTCTTACCCCATAAAATATGCCAATTAATATCGTCTACATGCTTTTAGCAAAGACGATTTAGCAATGTTCGTATGTCTGTCTATCGAAGTATGTCTAACTAACTTTTAATTATAATTGTGCAGCCCTTTAGTTTGTACGTGTTGAAATCAATTTTTGGAAGAAAAGTTTACCATTGCCATCTCTCATTTATTGATGGGTTAATAAATGACTGATCCACCTCTATTTCTGACCATTTTTTTAGTGTTTTTTTTTTCTTCTATATTTTATCTTAAATTCAAATGGCAGAAAAAACGTGTTATGCAGTTTTATTAAACGCAAGTGTACAAAAAAGAACAAAACTGCCACCGAAATTCAAATTTTTTTTTTTAAATTGATTTTTCCTTTTATGGAAATTTTTTAATTAAATTAACGAATTTTTTAAATGAGCTCAAAGCATGAAAATCGTTGTCGTAGTCGACAAGCTAATATCACTGTTTTCGTCACGACAATGACATTCGTAATTTAAGAAAACAATTATTTTAATAAATTAATGACTTAAGAAAAATTTGATTTAAAAGTCTCAATTAGCTTAAAAATTTTATTATTACTGTTCAAGAATGGTGGGCGATGTATTTGACCATTTACGAGACGGATGAAATAATTAAAAAAAAAAACCTTTAAAAAGACATAAGCGGTTTTGCCATACTGCTACAAAAATATTGTGCCGTTTCAATGAAATTTTTTTTTTTTCTTAATATTTAACAAGACTAGACTAAGAATAGCTGCTCTAGTTGAGGCCGAATTCAACTTGTTTATAAAAGCTGTTTTTTTTTGTGTTTTATTTTGTCAAGTGGTTGTGCTGGTGCTGCTGAACTGCACTTGCTGTTTTTCTATGAAAAAACCGACTTTTGCTCATCAGCTATCACAAAAGTAAAACCAGTTCAGTCAACGATCCTTTCAAAACACATAAAAAACAATTTTATTAAATGCTTTATTTTTTTTTTAAATAAATTTTTAACTTCAAGAAGAATTGTTAATAAAATACTTAAAAATAATTAAAATAAAGCTCGAATTGTTTTACATTAAAAATGTTATTTAAGAACTGGATCCAAAAATAAATTATCTCTTTCGATTTCCAGATGAATGCCACCTTTTGTATGCAAAACAAATGCTTTCGGATCAAATTCCACTTCAGTTGTTTCAGAGCAAACTCGTACAAAATGATTTTTCAGGAAGTACACCAAAGCCATTTTAGCCTGCAGTTTACCTAAACGAAAACCCAGGCATTGGTGGGGACCGGCTCCATATGGTAAATATGTCATTGGAATCAACTTTGTTTTGTTAGCAGCACTAAAACGTTCTGGATCAAACTTGCAGGGATTTGGCCAGTACTAAATTGAAAGAGTATAAGTTCAAAAGTTAAAAAAAAAAATTTTTTTTACCTCAATTCACCTTTTCATCGAAGTGAAGACCATTAACCGGTATATATACAGGCATTTCCTTTGGCAATTCAAAATCATAAAACGGTTGTAAATTAAATCTCTCAGGACTGTCTTCGGAAAATACATGCATTCTATCGAGGAAAGCTAAATTCGGGTACATACGCAATGTTTCGCACAAAACCATATCTAAATATTCCAAATTGTTTAAAGCTTCATAAGAAATTTCACCATTTCCTTGGTTAAATGCTTCATGGATATCGGCTCTTAATCTCTGCTGAATCTCTGGTTGTTTAGCCAACTGATAGACACTGTAATAAATAGCACTCGAAGTAGCACCGTATGAACCTGTCATTAATATGGCCGCCTGACTAATTATATTTTCTAAAGAAAATCTTACATCCCCGCCTTTCTCTACAGCTTCCTGTTTAAGTTTTAGAAAGACATCTATCAGATCATTTCTTGCTACGCCCGACTTTTCTCTTTCTGCCATTATTTGTGTTATAGACGATCGTACAAATTTTTCTGTAGTCTGAGAAAAAACTCTCGGTCTTAATATGGCATTTAGTTTTGGGGCAAAAAATATTATTAAAAAATCTAAGGCCCTTTTATAGCTAAACGTCACCAATTCTGCATGTTCTCTGTGTATAATTTCTTGAGGATTTTCCAAAGCATTAGCAGTAATACCAAACAAGGTAGTAGACATTACATTTGTTGTGTAACGGCAACATAAATCCTGCACTTCACACACAAAACAATCTGGTTTTTTGTTCAGATAGTCATCAAAATTTTCACCAACCTCCTGTATCAAAGGATACATATTTTTTAGCTTTCCGGTAGAAAACGATGTAACCAATCTTGAACGTAATTCCTTACAGGGTTTATAATCGCCAAAGAACATGCTTAGAGAACCAATCAAATCATAAGCGCCTGCTTGGCATGATCGCGTGTTAAACGATTGGAAGTTTTTAATTAAAACCGACTTGATTAATTCCGGTTCTCGTATTAACAAGCCTGGCTTATAGAGTCCATATACGCCGACGACCGCTGCATTTTGAAATTTCTCATTGTCATAAATGCTTTTCAAGTGAAAACCAAAATTTGTTTTGAATGTAAAAAAATCCTTAAATTCACCATTGAATATGCTGCCTTTAACACTCGGTATTTGAGTATAACGAGTCCAGTAATTGAAATTTATTTTAAACCACAAGTACACAACCGTAAGAATTGTAACACAAGCTAATAAACATAGAGTCAACCACATTTTATTGCCAGAGAACACAACCACTTTCTTCAAACCTCAAAAGAATTTTAAATGTTTTACTTTTTTCTTAAAGTAATAAAATCTCGCAGTTCAAGTATTCTGTTACGACTTGTAATTTTTCATTTCTTGTTTTATGTGTATGAGTGCATTAATGATTTAGGTTATACAAATATTTAACACAAAAATGAGTGCAAGCGAATGTTCTGAAAAAATCTCTCTTTATTTTTCGTGTAAAGTTTGACTCTTGAAGATAAGCTGCACGAAATAAACTCACGGAAAAAGTTTTATGAAAAATGACTCACACTTTCCACTTCAATTCAAGTCTGCTTTACTCCTTTCAATATCAATTTGATAATAAACTCAAGAGTAATAGAAATTTAATTTAATTTAATCAGTGGGTCTAAAAATTATTTAAAGCATTTTTTTTTTCAAAATTTGTTCAAGCTTAAATTATCACGAACGATTTCCAGATGAATGCCACCTTTTGTATGCAAAACAAATGATTTCGGATCAAATTCCATGTCAGTTGTTTCAGAGCAAACTCGTACAAAATGATTTTTCAGGAAGTACACCAAAGCCATCTTAGCCTGCAGTTTACCTAAATGAAAGGCCAGGCATTGGTGGGGACCGGCTCCATATGGTAAATATGTCATTGGAATCAACTTTGTCTTGTTAGCAGCATTAAAACGTTCTGGATCAAATTTGCAGGGATTTTGCCAGTACTAAGTTAAAAAAGTTTATGTCCAAAAATTAACAAAAAAATAATAATTCCTAAACTCACCTTTTCATCGAAGTGAAGACCATTAATCGGTATATATACAGGCATTTCCTTTGGCAATTCAAAATCGTAAAACGGTTGTAAATTAAATCGCTCAGGACTGTCTTCGGAAGATGCATGCATTCTATCCAGGAAAGCTAAATTCGGATACACACGCAGTGTTTCACACAAAATCATATCTAAATATTCCAATTTGTTTAAAGCTTCATAAGAAATTTCACCATTTCCTTGGTTAAATGCTTCATGGATATCGGCTCTTAATCTCTGCTGAATATCTGGTTGCTTCGCCAGCTCATAGAGAGTATAATAGATGGAACTGGAGGTAGCACCGTAAGAACCCATCATCATTATGGCTCCCTGACTAATTATATTTTCTAAAGAAAATCTTACATCCCCGCCTTTCTCTACAGCTTCCTGTTTAAGTTTTAGAAAGACATCTATCAGATCATTTCTTGCCACGCCCGACTTTTCTCTTTCTGCCATTATTTGTGTTATAGACGATCGTACAAATTTTTCTGTAGTCTGAGAAAAAACTCTCGGTCTTAATATGGCATTTAGTTTTGGGGCAAAAAATAGTATTAAAAAATCTAAGGCCCTTTTATAGCTAAACGTCACCAATTCTGCATGTTCTCTGTGTATAATTTCTTGAGGATTTTCCAAAGCATTAGCAGTAACACCAAACAAGGTAGTAGACAATACATTTGTTGTGTAACGGCCACATAAATCCTGCACTTCACACACAAAACAATCTGGTTGCTTGTTCAGATATTCATCAAAATTTTCACCAACCTCTTGTATCAAAGGATACATATTTTTCAGCTTTCCGCTAGAAAATACTGGAACCAATTTCGGACGATTTTCCCTCCAGCAATCATAGTTGCTAAATGCCAAGTTTAAACGGCCAAGAGTGTCGTAATGGCCTACTTGCCATGTTCGATTTTTAAATGAGTTGAAGTTTTTAATCAAAACCGACTTGATTAATTCCGGTTCTCGTATTAACAAGCCTGGCTTATAGAGTCCGTATACACCAACGACCGCTGCATTTTGAAATTTCTCATTGTCATATATGCTTTTCAAGTGAAAACCAAAATTTGTTTTGAATGTAAAAAAATCCTTAAAATAACCACTGAATATGCTGCCTTTAACACTCGGTATTTGGGGATAACGAGTCCAGTAATTGAAATTTATTTTAAACCACAAGTACACAACAGTAAGAAGGCTCGCAAAAGTTATTAAAAGCAGAGTCAGCCACATTTTAATGCTTAAGAATACAACCACCTTCTTTAAAGCCTAAAATTCTTTTGAATGCTTGATTTTGTGTTTCGTTTTGAAGAAGTTAAGACGGTACACGGAACAAAATTATTTTTTTTTTTTTGATAACAAACGTCAACGTATCCAATTTCCTGTAATAAAGCTTTTCGCTAAATTGATAATTTAAATTTTAAGCGACTTTTGAATTTTTTATTTGATAATTAAAATTAATGAGCTGTTACTTTTGAAAATGGCATAAATCCACTTATAAAAATGATTTAGTGGTAATTTTGCATTTTACTATAATTGCCTCTGATTCATTTTTTTAAAAAAAGTTTATCACTTTTAAAAATAACTGCTCCAATTTAAGCAAATCTTTAATCTAAAATGCTATTATTATTTTTTTTAACAACAAATTTTTTTAAAAGAGTTTTTATACCCTTCACTGTAAGTAAGAAGTAATTTCTACACCGTACATGGGACACCCTATAAAGTATATATATTATGGATCCTTATGAATAGCGTAGTTGATTTAGCGAACTCCGTCTGTCTGTTCATCGTTGAAATCAACTTTCTGAAGTCCCTAGGTAAAGTAAAGAAAAGCTTAGTACACCAAAATGTCAGTTGTTTCTGTCAGATTATTACTATTAAAATTCAGCCAGATCGGATAGTAAATGGCAGAGCTGTGAGTCAAAAACCGCATCTACCTCCATTTTTGACAATTTCTTGAAGGGGTTTTTGACGTATTTTGTTAAAACAACGAATCGGATTAAAAAAAATTGGTATGCAGTGTTGTTTGAAATATCAGTCATAATATCTGTGCAAAAAATGAGAGCCATTGATCTACAAATTCCCGAGCAATATCAAAAATATAACCTAAATTTTAGATTTTCATTCATTTCTGCTTTGTTGGTTCTTTTTGTGCTTATTTTATCTAAACTAAAAAAATTAATACACAGTTTTTTCACTCAGCTGGATGGGTCCATATATGGCGGAGCTATGAGTCCAATATCGCGACTACCTCAATTTTTTTTACCATTTTTGGTGCGTGGAACCGTGTTTTATATGAAATAACAATCATATTGGCTGTGCAAAAAGTCAAAAAGATCGGTCTACAAGTGGACCAGAAAAATCAAAAATACAACCTACATTTTAGATTTTCATGAAGTTTTGCTTTGTGTTTTGGCGTATTTTGTCTAAAGTAAAAAACGGTCTTAACAGAAATAGCATTCTCAGTGACTCCGCAAAAAAGGAGAGCAATCGGTCAGTACGATAAATGGTAGAGAAATATCAAAAATACAACCGATATTTCACATTTTCTTTTGCTTTTTTGGAAAATTTTAAGCTGTCATGTGCGAAACCTAAAAAAGTATATGTGTATGTGTGTGGTTTTTAATGCATTACGAATAGAGGCATCTTCAAGAAAGAAAATTTTTTCGATTTTTGTTGTTAATTAAATAGGTTTGGCTTTAGAATTTTTTAAAAATGTTTGCTAAATTATATATAATTTGGATTCCTATTTAATATATTTCTTACGAGTATAATTTCTTTTTTTATTAATTTAAAAATTGAGTGCCTGCAGACATTTTATTGCTTTTAAAAATGAGGTTCTCAGAACGGATTTTTTCTTAGAACTCGTTAATTTTAGTTTCTTGAACTGAAATTAATTATTTATTTTAGGATTATTAAAATTGGCATTCAAAGAAAATTATATCTATCAATGTTTGCCATTTCTTTCTTTATTTTTTATAATTTTTTAATTATAATTTTACGATATATGACTTTTTTTATTTAGCTGAAATCGTATTATAAAAATTTATTTTTTTATTATCTCGAATAATAAATATCAAGTTACGTTGATTTCTCTAAGAGATTTACCAATTTGCAAACGAATCATAGAAGCATTCTAAAGGGGAGGCTATCTAGACTTGTAATCTATTGCGCAAATACTCAGAATCTACTTTGAACTTTTTTTAAATTTTTTTTTTAATTTGCCTAATACCCTAGTACTCTTGCTATGAGGGAATTTTACCATTCCCCATTTTGCAGCGGTACCACTACCGACTTTGCTAATTCAAATTAATGAAACCAAAAGGAATGTAATCTGTAGGTTCTAAGCTTTCTGGAAATATTTAGCATTTACGGAATATTTGGTAGTTTGTATTTTATGATGCAAAACGGAAATTGCCAAAAACCTTGAGAACAACTTTACTGGGGTATATGGAAATTTCAAAAAAAATTTAAAAATAAACCAAAGTAACTTCTAAGTATTTGGGCGGTAGATTTAGACTGTCTCCTCTTTAAAATGATATATATCCCATCTCGCAATCTTCTATGGTTTGTCTGGAAGTCACTAGAATCCCTCAGAGCAACAGCACTGTGGTATATGAAATTGTAAAAAAAAAAAAAATTTTTAATAACACAAAGTTATTTCTGAATATTTGGTTGGTAAGTTACAAATGTAGACAATCTCCACTAAACTACTACTAAAACATAAGGCGTATTTGATAAATATGCCCTTAATACTGAAAATATATTTAGAAATACTAAAAAACGCGGCATATGTATCTTCACTCTCTTAATTTTTTCGATGGTTTTGATATTGTAGAAGACTGCGGAAAGTGAAAAATATGAATAGTTCGCTAACACAGCGAATTTGATTTGTTTTTTTTTTCTGTGTCATAAAATTTAGCAGTTAAAAACAAAGTTGAAAAAACAAATTGAGCCAAGTTTTATTGCTGAGATACGTTTTTTTTTTTTTTTTTTTGTAAATTGTCTATATAAAGAGTGATTTTTTTGCTATTATCTTTTTGGCAACACTAGTTTTGACAGCTCACGCACGTTTTGTATCTTGTGTCACTGTCAAACATCTTCAGTTTGGTCTATAATTTAATCATGAATCGTCTTACAAACGAACAACGTTTGCAAATTATTGAATTTTATTACCAAAATGCGTGCTCTGTTAAGAAAGTTCATCGCGCGCTTCTTCCATTTTATGGTCAGTTTAATCGACCTACTGAGGCTTCTATTCGGGCTATTGTAACAAAATTTCGCACCAAATTTACATTGTTGGACATTAAACCACCAACACGCTTACGTAGAGTGCGAACTGAAGAAAATATCGCAGCCGTATCGGCCAGTGTTGGTGATGACCGTGAATTATCGATTCGGCGCCGTTCGCAGCAATTGGGCCTCTGTTACTCCACTACGTGGAAAATTTTGCGGAAGGATTTGGGTGTGAAGCCTTATAAGATACAACTGGTGCAAGAATTGAAGCCAAACGACCTACCACAACTCCAAATTTTTGGTGAATGGGCTCTTGAAAAGTTAGATGAAGATCCACTTTTTTATCGAAGAATTGTGTTCAGCGACGAGGCTCATTTCTGGTTGAATGGATACGTGAACAAGCAAAACTGCCGTATTTGGAGTGAAGAGCAGCCAGAAGCATTGCAAGAGCTACCAATGCATCCACAAAAAACAACCGTTTGGTGCGGATTATGGGCTGGCGGCATCATTGGGCCGTATTTCTTCAAAGATGATGCAAATCACAACGTTACTGTGAATGGTGAGCGCTACCGTGCGATGATAACAAACTTTTTTTTGCCCAAAATGGAAGAGCTTGACTTGCATGACATGTGGTTTCAACAAGACGGTGCCACATGCCACACAGCACGCGAAACAATGGACCAATTGAGAGGCGAGTTCGGTGAACAGTTTATTTCACGCTTGGGACCAGTCAATTGGCCGCCCAGATCGTGCGATTTAACGCCTCTAGACTATTTTTTGTGGGGCTATGTTAAGGCTAATGTCTATAGGGACAAGCCCGCTTCGATTGACTCACTGGAAGCCAACATTGCCAACATTATTCGTGAGATACCGGCCGAAATGTTGGAAAGAGTATGCCAAAATTGGACTAAGCGGATGGACCATTTGAGGCGCAGCCGCGGCCAACATTTGCATGAAATAATCTTCAAACATTAAATTATATCGACCCAACTATCGATCCAAATAAATATTTCATGCATTTTTCTGAATTTTATGTGTTTTTTTTTTTTTAAATTTCCGATAGTTCTTATAAAATCACCTTTTACTAGGTGGGCAAAAAGAAGTCATCCGATATTGTTTGGCTGTCATTTTTTTCCAATGAAAATGAAATGTATGCCGTTGCTCCGTCCTGTTAGAACCACATGTCCTCCAGTCCCAATTCGTTCAATTGCCGCAGAAAAAACTCGTTTAACATGGCCTTATAGCGCGCACCTTCCACTGTTGTCGTTTGACCAGCTCGATGACTCCTCCAGCGTGAACAGCGCCCCATGCTGTCACTTTTTATAATGGCTCCTCATGCATTAATCGTGGATTTTCGGCGCCCCACAAGCGATAGTTTTGCTTGTTCACGTACCCGCTAAGGTGGAAATGAGCCTCGTCCCTCATTATGATTTTGATCGAAAAATCGTCCACTTCGATTATTCGGCATTCTTGGGGAGTGTATCGCTCCATAGCTTGTTCATTTGTATTCTACAATTGTCTAGGTCACAAATGTCAAAACAGATTTGACATTAGCCGCCATTTGCAAAAATAAGAGCATCTTTCAATAGGGTGATTTCTTTTAGCCCACCTTGTATTTGCGATTTCCATATGATTATACAGGCGCTTTATTTTCGCTTATCTTTGCAATTGCAAGGCAAGTCAAGTGTCATATATGAAATTGTTTTTAAATATTTCGTGTTTTGCACAAACAATTTGTTTAATTATAGAAGCTTTTATGCTTCTCATAAAATAAGAAAAAATAAAATCATTTTAGTCATCAGACAGCAGACACCACACAACATAAAAAAAGTTAAATAAACACAAACAATTAAACAATTTTTTATATATTTTGTTTTCAAAGACACATTATTTTTGTTTGTACAGTAGAATCTTGGATATTATATTCGTAGTGAAACAAAATACCCGGTCTATTCATCCTGCTGCTGCTGAAAAGTCAAATTGTTGCTTTTATTGAATTGTTTTTCTCTATTTAAAATAATATTATTTTAACTTTATTTTATTTTAAGAAAAATTCAATTTTAAAAATAGAAAACCAAAATTTAAAGTTACATGTGCAAAAGCAACATAAATTTTATAAATCGATTGGCTCTTACTTAAAGCTACACCAAATTCGGTGTCTTAAAAAATTATTTTAAATCCATAAATTTTTATTAAACAAAAATAATAATTTCATATAAAAAATGATTTATTTGACCTTTTTATTAAGCGTGAGGTCGTATTTCATAAATTTATTTTTATATCGATATTTCGCTTTAATTTGCATAGCTTCTTCAGGATATAATTATAAGCTACGCAAGTTGAAACGAAATATCGATCTAAAAATAAATTTATAAAATAAGACCTCAAACTTAATAAAATGGTCATATTAAATAAAAAAAAAGATTTTAAATTTTGTTCAAACTTAAATTATCACGAACGATTTCAAGATGAATGCCACCTTTTGTATGCAAAACAAATGATTTCGGATCAAATTCCATGTCATTTGTCTCAGAACAAACTCGTGCAAAATGATTTTTCAAGAAGTATACCAAAGCCATTTTAGCCTGCAGTTTACCTAAAGAGAATGCCAGACACTGATGAGGACCAGTTCCATAAGGCAAATATGTCATGGGATTTAATAAAGGTTTGTTAGCAGCACTAAAACGTTCTGGATCAAATTTGCAGGGATTTGGCCAGTACTAAATTGGAAATAGTCAAGACCAAAAATTATTATTCGTTTTTTATTAACAAAAAAATAATTCCAAAACTTACCTTTTCATCGAAATGAAGAGCAACAAGTGAAACATAAACGGGCATTTTATTTGGCAATTCAAAATCATAAAACGGTTGTAAATTAAATCTCTCAGGACTGCCTTCGGAAAATACATGCTTTCTATCCAGGAAAGCTAAATTCGGGTACATACGCAATGTTTCGCACAAAATCATCTCTAAATATTCCAATTTGCTTAAAGCTTCATAAGAAATTTGACCATTTCCTTGAGCAAATGCTTCATGGATATCGGCTCTTAATTTCTGCTGAATCTCTGGTTGTTTAGCCAACTCATAGATACTGTAATATATAGCACTGGAAGTAGTACCGTATGAACCAAACATCAATGCGGCTGCGTGACTAAATATATTCTCTAAGCAACGGGTTATGTCCTCGCCTTTCTGTACAGCTTCCTGTTTAAGTTTTAGAAAAACATCTATCAGATCATTTCTTGTCACGCCCGACTTTTCTCTTTCTGCCATTATTTGTGTTATAGACGATCTTACAAATTTTTCTGTAGTCTGAGAAAAAATTCGGGGTCTTAATATGGCATTTAGTTTTGGGGCAAAAAATATGAACATAAAATCTAAGGCCCTTTTAAGTTTAAACGTTACTATGTCTGTATGTACTCTGTGTATAATTTCTTGAGGATTTTCCAAAGCATTAGCAGTAACACCAAACAAAATGGTGGCGGTTACATTTGTTGTGTAGCGACCACATAAATCTTGCATTTCAGACACAAAACAATCTGGTTGCTTCTTCAGATAGCCATCAAAATTTTCACCAACCTCTTGTATCAAGGGATACATACTTTTCAGCTTTCCGGTAGAAAACATTGGAACTAATTTGGGACGATTTTCCTTCCAGCAATCGTAGTTGCTAAAACCTAAGTTTAAAGAGCCAATCGGATCATAATTTCCTACTTGACATGAGCGACTTTTAAACAAGTTAAAGTTTTTAATTAAAACCGACTTGATTAATTCCGGTTCTCGTATTAACAAGGCTGGCTTATAGAGTCCATATACGCCGACTACTGCTGCATTTCGAAATTTCTCATTGTCATAAATGCTTTTCAAGTGAAAACCAAAATTTGTTTTGAATGTAAAAAAATCCTTAAAATCACCACTGAATATGCTGCCTTTAACACTCGGTATTTGGGGATAACGAGTCCAGTAATTGAAATTTATTTTAAACCACAAGTACACAACCGTAAGAAGGCTCGCAAAATTTATTAAAAGCAGAGTCAGCCACATTTTAATGCTTAAGAACACAACCACCTTCTTTAAAGCCTAAAATTCTTTTGAATGTTTGATTTTGTGTTTCGTTTTGAAGTTAAGACGGTACACGGAACAAAATTATTTTCTTTTTTTGATAACAAAAGTCAACGTTTCCAATAATTGGTTTTCAAATTTTCTATAAGAAAGCTTTTCGCTAAATTGATAATTTAAATTGTAAACGACTTTTGATTTTTTTTTTTTTTATATAAAATTTATTTGAGCTTAAGATCATTTTTATTAAATATTTTTTTTATTTTTATAAAATATAATTTTATTATTTTTATTTCGATATTTCGCTACATCTTTGTCTAGAATCTTAAGGAAATATGTTTTTAAAAAATAATGTAAATTTTCTTTTTAAATTGAATTTTTTTTTTAATCAAAATTATTGAGTTATTATTTTTGAAAAAATAGTGGTAATTTTTAAAATTGCCTCTGATAAATTTCTTTAAAAGGAAATTTTAGTTGTACTACTTTTAAAAATAACTACTGGCAGCTTCAGTTTTTTTATTTTTAATTAATTAATTTATTATTATTATTAAATTAATTAATTAAATTAAAATTATTCTTTTTCAACAGCAAATGTTTTTTGCAAGACTTATTTTTTTTCTGTGTAATAAAATTTAGCAGTTTAAAAATTTTGTTTGAGTCTCAATTTGATTATTTTCATTATCTCTGCAATTGAAAGTCAAATCAAGTGTCACCATGAGTCACTTCACATGAAATTGCTTTTAAATATTTCGTGTTTTGTACAAACAATTTGTTTAATTATAGAAACTTTTATGCAAATATTTGGAATAAAAAGTATTATTGCGAATTCCTTCAGCTTTTATTTAAAAAAAATAAAAAATATTTTTAAATAAGAAAAAAAAGGGAATTTACTGAATCAACCAATTAACAAAAAGTGAAAAGTTTGTCATTCCGTTTGTAGTTTTTACAACGTACATGGAATACCCTACAAAGTATATATATTCTATATCCTTATAGAGTGCGATTTAGCGATGTCCATCTGTCCGTGAAGTTGTTGATATCAATCCAGTCGGTCCATAAAAGGTTGGACTATGAGCTCTGCAGTGCAACTACGTTTATCTTGGACCATTTTTGGTACGTTTTTTGCCTAATTTGTCCAATCTGTCCCCAATTGCCCAAGAAAAATCAAAATACAACCAAATTTTTAGGTTTTAATTAATTTCTATTTTATTTTTTTATGAAAATTTTTAAGCTGTACATGTGCCTACCAGAGAAATGAATGAAAACTTTCATTGTTATTGTCATTCATATATTCATTACTTTTGCCATGTATTCATTCAAAAACAATAATGAATGTTGCTGCCTTTTACATGCAAGTAAAAAAAAACTAAAAGCATTCAAACTATTCGTTCAGTATTCGTTGTCTTTTTTATAATTTAATTTTATTTTATTAAAAATTAAGCCTGTGTAAATTTTAGAAAGAAAAATTTTTGATATTTTTCACACAAAAATTAATTCAAAATGACAATGAATAACAAACACCAAATTTAGCAAACTGTTTCCACATCTTCCGAACAAACATTTTGTTCGTAAAATTTTTTTTAAGGAAAGTATGACACACCCATTTTAAAGTTGCGAAAAATAGTCTATAAATGAGTATCATGTAGACACTAGACTGATAATTTTCTTCAGAGAATTTTCTATTTTCATGAAAAATTCATAACACTTATAAAAGTATGTATGTGTATGTTTTAAGGAAAAAAATTTGAATTTTATTCAAGCAACATTATAACTATTCATACTATTCTTTTTGTATTCGTTGTCTTTTGGGAGTGTTTGTAACAAATTAATAGAAAACAGGCAGTGCATTCATTCATATTCATTACGAATACACTCACTTTTTTGAATGACAACAATATTTGATTTGATTCAACGGCAACAAATAAGCCACTCATTCCGATCTCTGGTACACACACAGACACGAAACCAGGCAGTCGGTCTTAAACAAACGTGTGTATCTTCTTGTGCGTGTTTTAAATGATTTTTGTGTAATAGAACTACGAATAAAGAAATCTTATTAAAAGATAATTTTTTGATTTTTGCCGTTAATTTGAAATTGTTTATTTGATTTGGTTTAAAAAATATTTAAAAATACTTTAAATTAGACATCTTTCTTTTAACTTCTTTTTTTATTTAAAAAATATTTTATTGTTGTAAAAAATAAGGATCCTGCAACAGATTTTTTCGTAAGCTGAAATTAATTATTTATTTAGGATTTAACAAAAAAAAATTGATATGCAAAGTAGATTAATTTAATGAATATTTCCATTAAGAAAAACTTGAAAAATTAAGAAAATGAATATTTGGCTGCCACAGTGGAAGGTACAGCGGAATTTAACTTTAATTTTTTTTTTTTTTTTTTTTAATTATCACGAACGATTTCAAGCTGAATGCCACCTTTTGTATGCAAAAAAAATACTTTTGGATCAAATTCCACTTCAGTTGTTTCAGAGCAAACTCGTACAAAATGATTTTTCAAGAAGTATACCAAAGCCATTTTAGCCTGCAGTTTACCTAAATAGAATGCCAGACACTGACGAGGACCGGCTCCATAGGGTAAATATGCCATGGGATTTAATAAAGTTTTGTTAGCAGCACTAAAACGTTCTGGATCAAATTTGTAGGGATTTGGCCAGTACTAAATTGGAAATAGTCAAGACCAAAAATTATTATTCTTTTTTTTTAACAAATTCTAAAACTCACTTTTTCATCGAAATGAAGACCACTGAGTGATATATAAACGGGCATTTCATTTGGCAACTCAAAATCATAAAACGGTTGTAAATTAAATCGCTCTTTGGAAGATGCATGCAGTCTATCCAGGAAAGGTAAATTTGGATACACACGCAGTGCTTCACACAAAATCATATCTAAATATTCCAATTTGTTTAAAGCTTCATAAGAAATTTCACCATTTCCTTGAGCAAATGCTTCATGGATATCGGCTCTTAATCTCTGCTGAATATCTGGTTGCTTCGCCAGCTCATAGAGAGTATAATAGATGGAACTCGAGGTAGCACCGTAAGAACCCATCATCATTATGGCTCCCTGACTAATTATATTTTCTAAACAATTGCTTAAGTCCTCGCCTTTCTGTACAGCTTCCTGTTTAAATTTTAGAAAAACATCTATCAAATCATTTCTTGCCACGCCCGACTTTTCTCTTTCTGCCATTATTGGTTTTATAGACGATCGTACAAATTGTTCTGTAGTCTGAGAAAAAACTTTGGGTCTTAGTATGGCATTTAGTTTAGTGGCAAAAAATATGAACATAAAATCTAAACTTCTTTTAAGCTTAAACGTTATTAACTCTGTATGCGCCGTATGTATGCTGCTTTCAGGATTTTCCAAAGCATTAGCCGTTATACCAAATAATGTGGTAGCTGTTACATTTGTTGTGTAACGGCAACATAAATCCTGCACATCAGCCACAAAACAGTCTGGTTTTTTGTTCAAATAGTCATCAAAATTTTCACCAACTTTTTTGATCAAAGAATACATATTTTTCAGCTTTCCGGTAGAAAATACTGGAACCAGTTTCGGACGATTTTCTCTCCAGCAGTCATAGCTGCCGAAAGCTATGTTTAAAGAGCCAAGCGAATCATAATTTCCTACAACACAGGTACGAGTTTTAAACGAGTTAAAGTTTTTAATTAAAACCGACTTGATTAATTCCGGTTCTCGTATTAACAAGGCTGGCTTATAGAGTCCATATACGCCGACGACCGCTGCATTTTGAAATTTCTCATTGTTATAAATGCTTTCCAACTGAATACCAAAATTTGTTTTGAATGTAAAAAAGTCCTTAAAATCACCACTGAATATTCTGCCTTTAACACTCGGTATTTGAGGATAACGAGTCCAATAGTTAAAATTTCTTTTAAACCACAAATATAGCCCAGCCAATAGACTGGCCAGTGTTATTAAACACACCGTCAACCACATTTTATTAAATGAAAACACCAGCGCCTGCCTTAAATCATAAAATTTAATTTTGCATTTTACATTTAAAAATTTATCAGTTACAGAAGTTTTCTTAAGAGGTCAGATTAATTTCCGGTAAATAAAGATCTCTTGTTTTATTTATTTGCTTTTAAAGATTCTTATAAATAAATTTTATTTAATTTGTTTCCTGCAACTACGAATGACTGATTTTCTTGTTAAATTTTTTTTAATTTTATCAATCAAGCAAACATATTTTTTTTTTTTTTGTTTTTTGTTTTTTTGCCAAACGCATTTTTTATAAATAAATTTAATTAGGAATCAGCTGTAAAGTTTGATTCTTGTGCAAAGAATATATTTTCTTATTTAATGTGGAAGTAAATTTAAAGAAAAGTTTTACTTACTGCAACGCAAGCGTTTCTTATTGCAGCGAAAAATTCTTTTGTACGTTTCTCTATAAAAGCCAAGACTCAAACCTTTCAGAAAATTTATTTCTGCCTTCTGTATTAAGGCGGGTATTTAAACACTTAGCAAATATTTATAAGGATAAGTCCACACCACCTCTGATACTTATGTAATGAAGCCAAGGAGTCAGCAGAACATGTAGTATGTCACCGTAATGCTCCTGTTTGGAAACGTTTTCGTTACTTAAGGCATCACTACCTACAACCGCCTGGCAAACCCCCCAAGATAGTCATTCAATTCTTAATGAATCTAGTATTTGCAAAATGAGAGTAATGGCACAATCCTAATTCTAATTCCGTATTTAAATCACTTTTATTTTTTTTTTTTTTGTTTTCTAATTAAATTGTTTTTTTTTCTTACATAAGTGTTAGCCGAAAATCCGATCGGAAAGTATGACACACAGGCATGTGTTGCCATAAACTTGCTTAAAACAAAGAAATATGGCAAAGTCGCATTTCAAGTACAACTTTGACTCTATGGTTGTCAAGGTGATCATTTTAACTGATTTTATTTTTTAGTAATTCGTTTTTCTTTACTAAAACTATTAAAAACTTAAGTTTATTGTCTTAAATTGACTTGATTGCTTTTCAAATACAAATCGTCTCTTAAAAATTCAACGTGAATGCCACCTTTCGGTTGCATTACAAATGATTGCAGATCAAATTCCAATTCTTCACTAGTTTCAGCACAGGCACGCACAAAATGATTTTTTAAATAGTTTACCAAAGCAACTTTAGTAGTCAACATACCCAAACGATAACCCAGACACATGTGGGAACCAGCTCCATACGGCAAATATGTCATAGCAGGTAATTGCTTTTTATTTTTATAATTAAAACGTTCCGGATCAAATTTATGGGGCTGAGCCCAGTACTTGAACAAAATAAGAATAAAAATAAAAAAATTAATTTCTAAATCTTTTAATTAATTAATTTCACATCTTACCTTTGAATCCCGATGTAAAGCTGAAAGAGATATGTAAACTGGCATTTTATCAGGCAATTGAAAATCGTAATAGGGTTGCAAATTGAAACGTTTACTCTTATCATTTGGAATTTCATAAACTCTGTCAAGAATTGGTAAATTTGGATACATTCTTATGGTTTCACAGACGACCATTTGCAAATACTCCAGTTTGCCTAAAGATTCATAAGAAATTTCACCATTTCCTTTTAAGAAAGCTGCCAGGATTTCTAATCTTAACCTTTCCTGTATTAAAGGATTTCTAGCCAGTTCTCTTAAAGCAAAATATATTACAGCTGTGTTGGTGCTGAAAGTCGCTGTCATTAATATAATTGCCTGACTAACTAAATTCTCCATGCAAAGAATTAAATCTTCTCCTCGAGTTTCAGCTTCTTGTTTTATTTTCACAAAAACATCTATCAGATCGTTTCGTTTAATTTTAGTTTTTTCTCTTTGTGATATTAATTGCTTGATCGTTGATCTCATGAATTTCTCAGTGGATTCATTAAATATTTTGGGCCGCAGCAGAGCATTTAGTTTTGAGGCAAAAAATACAATTAAAAAACTTAAAGATCTTTTAAATTTCCATTCAATTAACTTGGAACTTTCAATGAAAAACATTTCTTGGGGATTTTGTAAAGCATTAGAAACAGCACCCAGTAAAGTTGTTGCGAAAACGTCGGTCATATAACGACCGCTTAAGTCCCTTAACTCGGCCTTAAAATAATCAGGTTGTTGTTGTAGGTAGTCGGCTAAATTATTTCCAATTTGCCATATCATGGGATACAGATTCTTTAATTTACTATTGGAAAACACGGGTGCTAATTTCAAACGGCTCTCTCTCCAGTAGTTATATCTGGCAAAAAATATATTAAAGGTGCCCAGCAGATCGTGTTTGCTGGCTTGACAAGTACGATTGCAAAATGAATTAAATTCTTTAATTAAAACTGTTTTCACCAATGCTGGCTCACGTATTAACAAGCCCGGCTTGTACAAACCATAAACGCCCACCACAGCAGCATTTTGAAATTGTTGATGCTCATAAATGTTTTTCAACTGAACAGCGAAATTTGTTTTGCGTGTTAGAAAATCTTTTAAATTTCCACTAAATATTCTGCCTTTAACACTGGGTATTTGTGGGTAACGAGTCCAGTAGCTAAAATTTATTTTAAACCACACACGCACTCGTATCACAAATAAAATTATTGTTATTGTGGTTAAAATTAAAGTTAATAACATTTTGTTTTCTACCAACAACTAGACAAATGGTTTGGTTTCCTCTAAAGATGGCCCGATTCTATTGGAAATTAACTCGCATGTTGGTTGATTTATAAATTTTGTTGTTCATAATTTTTTTTTTTAATTTTAAATTTCTGATAAGAGTTTTTGTTATTAACGCTTTTATTGGAGTTGTATTTCTTTTGCTGTAAAACATACAACTCTCTCACATCTTGGACATTTTTGTGTCCATGCCTGTTTATTACCTGTAGACCTGCAATACCGATGACAAAAATATTTTTTATTATTCAATTATTTTTTTTTTTTTAATTCATAAGCATATAACGGGTTAAGCAAAAGTAACGACCTCGTGAAGAACATTTAATCGGTCAATTGTATGCAGGTAGAATTGATAAGACAGGTATACACGATTTTAGTAAGTAAAATCTCTTTCCAAAGTATTGGGGAGAGCTGATTTCAAATCTACACTTGATTTTTTTTTAATTGACTCTTTTGTCATTTCGTAAATGTGAAATTTACTTGAAAACGTTTTATTGCATTTGATTAAAAAGAAAATCCAAAACTCCTCAACAAAATTTGCATTAACTCACTCACTAGTTTGAATTATATTAGAAATTGAAACAAAAAAAGTTTTTTTATGTAAATTTTAGAAATTTTGACTTAAAAAAAAATAATTTAAAATGGAGAAAGTTAAATATCGGCCAGTTTAATTCTATAATCAGTGGCCCATAATCATGACTTTTGTTCACTAAATTCTTATGAAAAAAGTCGGCTTTTATTAAGAGCGACTATGATTATGGCCCATTTGTTTTAATCAATTTCCAAACACAACCAGCCATATTTTATTAAAATCGGATGACAATTTTTCATTTTATTCTCAATTTATTAATGGTACTTTCTGAAAAAAATTGTCATACACCTGACAACAAACACGATAAAGAAGAAGCACTAACAATTGTTTGTTTCTTTTACTGAGTGTTAAATGCCCTTAATCTATATAAATCAAATTCATTTTCTGTTTGTTGGTTTTTTTTTACAAGGGATTTGTCTGAAATTTGGTACCTATAGTCTCTATATACTCCAAGGAAGGTCGCCATATACTTTTGGACCGGCCACGCCCATTTTTACGTCAACTTTTAAACGATTTTCACTTATCACTATTTAAAAAAAATAGGTACTCAAACTTAAGCCCAAAATTAGGCTTTGAAATATTTTATTTACCTCTTTGGTTGGCGCCTCTGATAATAATGCCGGCAAAAGTAATTTTTTAAATCGGTTTTTAAACTATTAAAATTTAATTTGCCAGCGGATTTCTCTAAAAATTATTCCATACAGCCTTCATAAGATGCAACTCTAATTTTTTTTGCCGGAGATAAAAAGTATTCTAGGCGCTTGTAATGATTTTCATTTTTGTCAATGAGATGCTGTCTGTTCAACTGATGCTAGAATTTTTTTAAACTTAATTTTGAGATCTTATTTTATAGTGATATTTCGCTCCAACCTGCGTAGCTTCTTCAGGATATAATTCATAAATTAGCCATATTAATTAAAAAGAAAAAGTTCAAATAAACTAATAAATTTTTAATTTTTTTTTTCAAAATTGTAAAATTTATCATGTTTTTGTATTAATTTATTGCTATTATATACGACTGAATGCTTTCTATTATCTTGGGTTTTTAAAAAATTTTTTAAAAAATATTTATTTTTTTATGTAACAAAAATTTTCTCAAGAACTCGTAGATTAATAGTTTTAGTAAAAAATTTATTAAAAACAAATAAAAGACAAACAAATTTAAAATTTTTCAAGATATTTCGTAACAAACGAAACGTTCATTTGCATTATTGAATTGAAAACAAAAACAATACACGAAAATTAGTTTAGCATTTAGCTGAACAGACAATAAGTCATTTTAAAGTTATGAGAAGATGTGTGAAGCAGCCTCTTCAGAAAAAAAAATCTTAAGAAAAAACTTATCCATAAAATTTGAAATACTAACAATTTTTGAGGTTAGTTAGACAGACCATAGAACCTGGAAAAAATAGTGGTTGTCCAAAGTTTTCTTTTGGTGTACTCGTAAGCCACAGTTCAATGTAGAATTTAATATCTCTAATGCCCAGCTTCAAAATAGTCTCCATTCTAATATGATTGATCTCAAAGAATCTGGGCCCTAATTACGGTACTCGATAGTAATCGAAATTTCGATCAAAATCGAATGCCGTAGGTTGGCCTCTGTTTTGCTGGCGCCTACTCACTTGCATTATTATGAAATTTTATTAAATTAAAAAAATAATAATAAAAATTGTGTAGATATTAATACTGTTACTGTAACATATAAAAATATGAATAAATTTTATAAAATTAAATCTTTTTTAAAGTCTTCTGTTGGAACTTACCCCCTTATCCAAAAAAATTAACGTAGACTTTTAAGTCAACGTTATCGAAATTTTTCATATAATTTTTTCATAAATTTTACTTTAACGTCAACTTTTTTTGGATAAGAGCATTAGAGTTTAAGTAAAAGTTATAAGAAATTTTTTTATAAAGTTTATTTTAATGTGCTGCTTACTAAAGGGCTGCACAAGCATACCTTAAATTTCTTACAAGCACTTTTTATTATAAAATGTTACTCATGTTTATAGCGATGTGCAGTCTTTTACTGCTTTACAATTCAATCGACTAAAATATTTAATTTGCTTGGATTGTGCGTTTTCTAAAAAAAAATTTTTTTCTCTTCTCTTCTATTCAAATTTTTTTTTTTTGATAAGAAGTAGTTTGTTTTTTATTATTTTTTTCTACACGAATTGATTTGCACTTTAATCTTGAGGTTTCGTTTCTAACTTTTTTGCTTTATTTAAATATAAATTATCGCGCACAATTTCTGCATAAATGCCACCCTTTGTCTGCAACACAAAAGCCTTGGGCTCAAACTCTGGCACAGTTATCGTCTTATCACAAACACGCACACAATGGTTTTTTAGAAAGTTCACTAAAGCCACTTTGGCCTGCAGCATACCCAAACGGAAGCCAAGACACATATGAGGACCACCGCCATACGGTAAATATGTCATGGATGGCAATTGCTTTTTGTTTTCATAACTAAAACGTTCTGGATCAAATTTATGGGGATGGGCCCAGAACTTGTATAGAAAAAAGAAAAGAGAAAGAAAAATAAAAAAATTAAAAAGATTTCCCAATGTGAGCTCATCTCACCTTGTTATCATAATGTAAAGCAAAAACCGATATATAAACTGGCATATCGTTTGGTAGTTCATAATCGTAGTAGGGCTGTAAATTAAAGCCTTTCGCCTTGGGGTAAGGTAACTCATGTAATCTTTCAAATACCGGTAAGTTTGGATACATTCTTAGTGTTTCACAAATTACCATGTGCAAGTATTCCAATTTGCTTAAAGCTTCATAGGAAATGTTGCCATTTCCCTTAAGGAAAGCTTGTAAAATTTCCTCCCTTAAATTTTGCTGAATTTGCTTATGTTTGCTTAATTCCAGCAAAGTGAAATATACAGCACTTGATGTGGCATCATAAGCTGCCGTCATTAAAATACATGCCTGACCAACTATACCCTCCATGCACTGTGTTACATCTTCACCTTTCATTTCAGCTGATTTTTTAATTTTTACAAATGCATCCACCAAATCATTGCGTTTAGTCTTTGATTGCTCTCTCTTTGCTATTATTTGCTTAATAGATGATCTCATAAATTTTTCGGTGGACTCATTAAACACTCTAGCCCGTAGTAGCGTATTCAGTTTGGGAGCAAAAAATATAATTATGAAATCAATAGCTCTGCGCCATTTAAACTCCACCAATTTTAAAGCTTCACTAAACATGAACTCTTTATGGTTTTTTAAAGAACCAGAGCTGGCTCCCAGTAATGTGGTGGATATCACGTCTGTGGTATAGCGACCACACAGATCCTGCAACTCAGCCACAAAACAAGCCGGTTTTTGTGTCAGATAATCCTGTAAATGTTCACCAACTTGCTGTATTAAGGGAAACATGGATTTTAGTTTTCCACTTGAAAATACTTGCACCAACTTCAAACGAGTCTCTCTCCAATAGTCATAACGAGCAAAGAATAAATTTATGGAGCCCAAAGTATCATGAGGGCCTCCCTGACAAGGCCGATTTCGAAATAAATTAAAATCCTTTATGAACACCGATTTCATCAATGCTGGTTCACGTATTAACAAGGCCGGCTTGTACAAACCATAAATGCCCACCACAGCTGCATTTTGAAATTTTTCATTTTCATAAATGGCACGCAAATTGAAACCGAAATTTGTTTTGAATGTAAAAAATTTTTTAAAATTTCCATTAAATATGCCACCTTGGACACTCGGTATTTGGGGATAACGTGACCAATAATTAAAATTTATTTTAAACCAAAAATATACAATTAGAAAAATACTCGAAATTATTAATAAAATAAAAGTTGAAAACATTTTGCGTTTACACTAGCAACCGTTTTCTTTGGAATATTAAAACGTTATGAATACTTTTTTTTTATTTTTTTTTAATAAAGTTAAACTAGATTTAAGAATTTAAGCAAAACGCTTTATCACTTGACTTTGTTGTGCTTTTTTTTTTTGCTTGTTTTTTAATTCTTTTAGTGATTAAAATATTTTGCATTGAGGGAAGAGGTTTTACATATAATGCAGTGGCTGCTTCCTGTTAACTTTTCTTTATTAATACAACCTATTTAATAGACACCGAACTTTTATTATTGTTATAAATTATTTGTTAGAAAAAAAAAAAAACAATAATAAAAAAAAAATGATTACTTGTTATCAGTTGAGCACAACAACTCTTAATGCATGCGAGTAACTGCTTTATCGCTGCATTGTTGGTTTAAATTTAGCATTTTACTTTCGATTTAAATATTAAAAGATTAAATAATAAATTTAGGGCAAGCAAGTTCATGCACTTAAAATAGAAAAATATGCCCTAAAAATTTGCAAATATGCAAAAATAAATTATAAAAATATGCATTAAAAATTTGCTTAAAAAGAAGATAAAGATTTATGTACTGACATACATAAATAAATAAGTTTTTCAATCTTGATTTTTTTAACTTTTTATCTAAAATTAAATAAATAAACATTTTTTTAAAGCTTTTTTGGTATTTTTTATATTTTAATTGTTATTAAATTATATTGCAATATTTCGACACGCCTTCTTGTGTCTTTCTCAAGGAAAATAATTTTATAATTTTTTTAATATAATTTAATAATAATTAAAATATAAAAGAGAACCAAAAGCTTAAAAAATAATAATATTTTTTAAGTTATCAAATGTAAAACTCATTCTTCAAACTGTTGTAAACACTGAAAATGTTCGTTCGACATTAACGGATGTTATAGGTGTGGTCAACCCCTTTGCAGAATATTCATTTTCTACAATATTTTCTTTATTAAAAGGTAAATTAAAAATACTATTAAATTTCTTAAAAGAGAAGAGAAGAATAAAAATAAAATATATAGTTTTCAATATTAAAATGTTGATTGGGAATTTTGTTTATTCGGTTCAAAGCTTACTGAGTTTTTTGTTTGAATATTTGATTTTTTTTGGGAATAGTCCCAACAAACAAATAACTTTTATTTAGTCAAAAGTATTTACAATATAATGGCTCTAATATTTGCCAAAAAATGTTGAATACAACTCAGTAAAACTAGCAACAGAAACAAAGCGAATTTATTATAAAGTGTAAGTAATTCTATACCAAACACCAAAATGTTGTTTTTTTGACTGATCAGCTGATCCACTGATTTCACCTTATGAGTTTAAAACAGAATCTAACGATTTTAATTGAAGGCCGTCAGGTTGCCATGTAAACCAATGAATTCGCCTTTGATAAGAAGATATTTCTAAGCCAAAAATTAAGAAAATAGCTAATTTTTTTACAAACATTACGAAATATAACGAAAAATTTTGCATTTATAACAAAATATGCAAAAACATGCATTTAAGGCAAAATAAGCAAAAATATGCATTAAAAAATTCGTGCCATTTTACTGTAAATATTGTGATTGGCAAAGATATTAACTTTAGGTGAATGTCACGGGATCCCTGACTGAACATTGCAGAGTATTGGAACACTTGGCGATTATGAGGATCTGTCAAAATGACCTCTGCAAGTTATGTAACGAAGATGATGAGACAGCAGAACACATAATGTGTCACTTTAATGGTCTAATTTTGACCCGTTTTCGCTACTTACAAACTACAACCGTCGGATATGGCGGACAAATCACCCAAAGGAGCTTCTGAATTCTTAATGAATACTAGACTCTGGGATGATTTGTAACTTGGGAGTAGTGTCACAATAGGTCTATTTTGGCCGCTCCTCATTCTAATTCTAATTCTAGGCGAATTATGCATTAGCTTGAAGTCCCTTGACCTGATAACACTTTTGCAACACAAAATTAATTGCAGTACCAAATGCACGTACAATCATAATTATTTTAAAATTAAAATATAAAATGAAAATTACAAAATTTCTATAATTTACTCAATTTATTTACACACTCACACATACATATACATACGAGTATATAGGTAATGCACTTTGCTGTCTTAAAAAAAAAAAAAATTATGATTAATTTTTTTTAATAGCAATTTCTGCCCGTACAAAGTAATTTTTTACAAGTTATTGTTTTAGATAATTAAAAACTTTGAGTTTAAAAACCTTTTTCTTACATTAAAATAGCTGGTTTTACCCGGTCTTGTCCGGTTTTTTACCTTGTGAGTGGGACTTCTTAGAGTAAAAAGCTTGTACATAAAAATTCAGAGCAATTTGTTAAAAATTATTTTTTACTTTTTTAATTTATTTTAAACTATTTTTTTTATTTAATGTTTTAAGTTCTGATTGAAAATAAAATTTTTTCACAAATACAGTGCCGGTAAAAATAATAGCACTAACGGCTATTATCTATTTCTGATGTTTTTGGATGCCATTGTGTTATAAAGTTTCTTTTCTCGCCAAATGTTTCAATACTATGCAATGTCCAGTCAGGAATGTGATAATTGCGACTTCCTGAGGTCAATAACGCCTTCCCCTAACATTTAATAGCCCACAGCAGCCAACAGCCAAAGTTAGCTTTTTTCATGCTTTAAAAATAAATTTAATTTCTATTAATACCAGCTAATGTTTTGTGATCAACAAGAAACAACTTGTTTAAAATTGAAATACTAATTCAATAAAATCAATATCAAATTTCAAATCCAATCACAATTACAAATAATGCACATGCACATGCATGCCCACTGAGATGCACAAAAATTTTTGTGTCTGCTTGGCAATTGTTAAATTCAATTTCAATGGGCTGCTATACCCTGCAGCTGCTTTAAATAAATTTTTTTAATAACAATTTTTATTTGTTTAAAAAAAGTAAATTTTTAAGTGAAATTAATTTTAAATTAAGCTTGCCTAAGCTACCACTTAGTTGACTGATATATCGTTATTTTTTAAAGTGGTATAACTCCACTTGAAAAAACATAACATAAGCGTTACTAAAATTAAAGTGGACTTATACAATTTTTAAAAATTACAGCTCATATTTAGCTCTGAAAAATCTAAATTATTTTTCTCTACAAACTGCTGGGTATAAAAAAAATTCTTACATACAAACACTGCTCCCTTTGTACTCTGCAATACAAAACTTCTCTTACAAATAGATTTCATATTGAAATTGGTGTTTAACCAGCAACTAATCCAAGTACTCCTTCATACTCATGCATACTGGTAATGTAAGTTGCTTTGCTAAACTTGAGATAAATTTCAAATTGTGTATCAATAGAATTTTCACTTGAAAATGACAATAGACACACTCGTAAGCAGTTATTTTTAGAAAATTATATAAGTAACTGCTTACGCTTACATTAGCCCACCAAATAACACACGGTTTTGAAGCAGAGCAGAATTATTTTTAAAATCTGGGCTTGTTTTTTTTATTAAAGGCAAGAGATGCCCTGATATATGTGAGATTCTCTTTGTTATATTTGATTATAAAGAAAATTCGAAACTCTGTTTTTTAAATTGGATAAATAGTTTCAAAGATATCGTGTAAAAGTTGTGGGGGACAGAAACCCTGTCTTTTTTAAATTTAAACAAAATAATATAAAATAAAGGCAAAGTAAAAATCGACCCTTGTTTTCTATAATTAAATAGCCTCTTTAAAATCAAACAAAACGAGCCTTACCTTATGGAAATCGTTGCACAACTTTTGATTTTATTCCCACTTAAGCGATTCTACTTCATTTTGTTAAAAATTGCCATACAAGTACAGCATTAACGCACCTCCTAGCAAACACGCCAAAGCAACACGCGAATTTTACTAAGTGATTGATACTCTTAATTGTGAATAAAATCAAAAGTTGTTTAACGATTTTAAAGAAATATGGCTCGTTTTGTTTGGAGCTTATGAGGCCATATGCTTGGATAAGAAAATTACGGATTTTTAATTTGATTTCATTTAAATAATTTTTTGAAAATCAAAATTTTTTTTAATTTTGCATAAAAAACGTATTTGTTGTTTAACATTTTTATGATATTTTTAAAACTACTTAACAAATTTAAAAATAATGTAAGCATGACTTAAATGAAATTCTGTTGCCAAATTTCGAATTTTATTTTTTAACAAATAAAACAAACCATTTTCAAGTAATGGTGGTATTGTCTCGTCACCTCCTTCAGTTAGAAGATAATAATGTATCTGAGTCACCAAAGCCAATTTAAAAAAAAAAATAAATGGAGCTGAAAGCAGCGTTCTAAAATGCAGTGGTAATAGTTTTCAATGTTACAGGCTTAAAATTAAATTTGTGTTAGTAAAGAAAAAGTGCAGTAAGTGAGCAAAGGCTTAATTAAACCTACAGTACCCTGCGCAAAATTACAGCAACTTTAGACCATCACACGAACTGAAAAAAGATCATAAAATCTTTTAACTAGAAATGCTAAGTATTACAATTCACTATTCAATATTAAAGAAAACGGTTTGTTAACGCTAAATTTAAAGAACTTGTGATTCAGTAAAATTTTTAAATAAAAGCCAGAATTTAGTGTAAAGTTTACTTAACCGAAAAATAAAAGTGAATGACTTTTAAATTAAAAAATATATATATATCTAATAAATAAACCATTTTTGGTTGTTGTATACGGTATTCATATTAGTGGTGAATTTTTAACTCTTAAAGTTAACCCAAAATCACTGAATTAGGCATTCGTTAGTGCAAACAGAAAAATATGGAGTTAAAAATGACAATCGCACTACAGTGATCGCGTAATTATAGCACAAATGTGAATGTGTGTGAGTCATAAATTAGAAATGCAGTGAAAAAGCATGCCTAAGCAAAATGTGAGCCGTTATTGTTGACAGTGGTATAAGTCCACTTAAAGAAAGCTGTAAAATAGTATTTATATCTTCTTTTTTTTTTTTATTGGACTTCCAAAGCTAACTATGAGCTTTAATTTTTTTTCAAAAAGTTGGCAATAATTTTAAATAGTCAGATATAGACACCAGCTTACTAAAATTACCGCTGACTCATTTTTTTTAAATTGGACTTATACCACTTTGGAAAATAACTGCTTATTTGTTACGTTATTCCTTGATGATTTTAATAAAATTTTTAAAAATTTTGAAATTTTTAATTTAATTTAAATAATTTTTTTTTATCTTAAAATAAAATCATTTTTTATATACAATTTAGGTTTATACAACTGCTGTGAATTTAATATGAAAACATTTGTAAAACCACTTTATGCAATTTAAAATATTTTTGTATTCAAATGCGTTCTAATGAAATGATGAAATTTATTCTTTGTACACACAACACACACTTGAAAACTGTTATAGAATTAAAATAATAAAAACATTTTATGATTTAAATTTTGTGGTTTTGTGAAACATTTCAATCGTTTTACAAATTTGCTATTTAATATTTATAAAACATTTTTGTTTTAAACAAAAAAGGATAATCGAATATTGTGGTATTTAGAAGAGAGAATAATTCAAATTAGTTGAAAAAATGTTTAGAATTTCTGTTAATTGTGTTTCAGAAAAAAATATTTATATTTAATAGACTTTCCAAAGAATAAATACAATGAAATTACTCAAAGTTATGTTAAAAATTTAATTTTAATTTAAGTTTAATTTTAAAAAAGCTATTAAAAAAATTTTTGATTTTTAAAATCAAATTATGGGAATGTAAAGTTAGTTACAAGTTTTGTTTTTAATAAAGACAACGCTTCGTATTGATTCTGTTTTTAATTGAAAAAAAAAATTGTGTTTATATACTAGACCCAGAAGATCTAGGCAGAATTAAACCCACAACAAATACGAGATACCTGAGAAGTCTTGTTTTAGTGTGGAATTGGCCCATAATCATAATAATATTTATAATGATAATTATTTAATTAACCGCAAAATAAATTTTGTAATTGATTCATTCAAAAAATGATCTAATTGGTTAAACTTTGATTTTAATCAATTAACAAAAATTATCATCTTGATTAAATTTTTAATTGATTTAAAAAAAAATAGTTATATTGATTATTTTTTTGTTTGATTCAATAAAACAAGTTATCATATTGATTAATTTTTTTATTTATTTAAATAAAAAAGTGATCATATTGATTAAATTGTTATTTAAATCAATTAAAAAAATTATCATCTTGATTAAATTTTTAATTGGTTCCTATTGCTCAAATTTTTATTTGATTTAAATGAACAAGTGATCATATTTATTAAATTTTTCATTGCTTTTATAAAAAAAATTATCATATTGATTCAATTTTTGATTGATTAAATTAAAAAAGTGATCATATTGATTAAATTGTTATTTAAATCAATTAAAAAATTATCATCTTGATTAAATTTTTAATTGGTTCGTATTGCTCAAATATTTATTTGATTAAAAAAAATCAAATGTATAACATTTTTGATTGATTTGAATAAAAAAATTATCATATTTTTTCAATTAAAAAAATATTTTTTTTTATTTTACTCAAATAAAAAAAATTATATTGATTAAATTTTTGATTGATTTAATTCAAAACGTGATCAAATTTATTAAATTAAAAAAATGATCATATTGATTAAATTTTTATTTGATTTAAATAAAAAAAACAAATTGATTAGGTTTTCATTTGATTTAAATAAAAAAATATATTGATTAAATTTTTCATTAATTTAAATATAAATAGGATCATATTAATTAAATTTTTATTTGTTTTAAATAAAAAAATCATATTGATTCAATTAAAAAAATTATCATGTGGATTAAAATTTTATTTTATTAATTAAAAAAATGTTTATATTAATTAAATTCGTAATTGATTCAGTTTAAAATTTAATCCATGTGACAATTATGTTAATTAAAATGTTTAATTTTTCTTCTGTGTAGCTTGTTGAGAAAGGAGCACTTTTAAATTATGTGAGTGACTAGAAATAAAATTTATAGTCATAGAAAGTCATTGAGATTTTTTTTTTTTGTGTGTTTGCGTGCAATTTATAATATTTATTATATTTAATTTTAGCCATTTAACTTAATTATTGTGCCATAAATACAGAAAATGTTTATGAAACAAAAAATATGCAAATCTTATATAAATTGCCATTCTGTGAATTCGTTAAGCCAATACACCAAGGCCCCAAGCCAAATCAGTTGTTTTTTTGTTAAATTTACACTACAAAATTGTAAAATATTTTCACAATTGAATGAATAAATAAATTTAATGCCGATAAGTAGGCAACATTAAAAGTGCACAATTTCCTAAATTTTAACTTTTTTATTGGGTTTAAAAATTATGAAGACAAATTGTAAACAAGATTAATGAAATAATTTTTTTTTTAATTTTGGCTTCTGTGTTCCTTTACCAGCCGTTATTAAGCAAAAACTAAACTTGTGCTAAGGCCTTTTAGTGCTTTTGCCATTGCCGTTGTTGAAAATATTATTGGAGGTGTTAACATGTAAATTATCATTTTGTTTAGAAATTCCCCCAAGATAAACAAGTATAATAACGAAACCACTGAATAAAAAGTTATATTTTGTTTGTAGTTTTTACCTGGAATTCCTTTATTTTGTTTTGTAAATTATTTATGAATACCTAAAATTATGCCTTCACAATTTTATTCATTGAAATTATGAAAATATGTAAATTGAAAATGTATTATTGTTTCGTTTATTAAATTTATGTTTTAAGTAAATCCTGAATAATTTCTAAAACTTTGCATTTAATAGAGAAAGTGAAAGATTGCCTCCTTACTCTCGGGTGCAGTTTTCGTTGAAGTACAGTCTTAGCCTGCTGATGTGCTTGCAATTTTTTAATACCCAATAAATACGTTTATGTATCTCACATACACAATATTAGATTAATGTGCTGTTTTTATAACACAAGCGATCAACTCGTCTAAAAAATTTGTATAAAAAACACTAAATATTTTGAGTACTTTTCAAATTATATTTCAAGACGAATTGTTGACGACTTGTATTATAAAGACAACACATAACATAAGCAAAAGCTTTGTGAAAAGAAAACAAAAAAAATTTAATCTAACTAAAAGTTAGAAGTAACACGCAATAAATGTTTTTAATTGATTAATATTTAACGAATACAATTTTAAATTGAAAACTTCTTTATCGGGTGTCTCTTTTTTTTTTTATTTAACATAATTTTTTTATTCGAATAATTTTTAACCGAATAAAATTTTTAATCGAATAATATAAAATAAAATTTTTTTTGGCTAATAAAAATTTTATTCAAATAATTTTTAATCGAATAAAACTTTTATTCGAAAAATTTTTTATCGGATAAAACTTTTATTCGAATAATTTTTAATCGAATAAAATTTTTATTCGAATATTTTTTAATCGAATAAAACTTTTATTTGAAAATTTCTTAATCGAATAAAATTTTTATTCGAGCATTATTTTCTCGAATAAAACTTGTATTCAAATATTGTTTTATGGAATAAAACTTTTATTCGATTGTTTTTTTTATCGAATAAAACTTTTATTCGTATATATTTAAATCGAATTAAATTTTTACTCGTATATTTTTAAATCGAATGAAAATTTTATTCGAGTAATTTTTAATCGAATAAAACTTTTATTCGATTATTCTCTAATCGAACAAAACTTTTATTCGAATATTTTTTATCGAATAAAACTTTCATTCGAACAAAACTTTTATTTGAATATTTTTTATCGAATAAAACTTTCATTCGAGTAATTTTTAATCGAATAAAACTTTTATTCGAATATTCTCTAATCGAACAAAACTTTTATTCGAATATTTTTTATCGAATAAAACTTTCATTCGAGTAATTTTTAATCGAATAAAACTTTTATTCGAATATTCTCTAATCGAACAAAACTTTTATTCGAATATTCTCTAATCGAACAAACTTTTATTCGAATATTTCTTAATTGAATACATTTTTTTATTTAAATTTTGAAATAAAAATTGAAATAAAACGTTTATTTGAATACTTTTTTAAACGAATAAAATTTTTATTCGAATCTCTTTCAATGGTCCCGTGTACCCAGTATGTTGAAAAAAATCTGGTTTTTTTTTTTTTTTTTTTTATTAGACACACCTCGTCTATGTCTTGTCTACGTGGATATACTTACACATAGGAACTTGAACATCCTTACGTACATTCTTTATTCATTTATCAGTCAATGTAATATTTGTTGGTCAATAATAGTTGATAAATAAAACAATTTGAATTCCATTGAATTGCTAATTTATGTTGTACGAACATTAGCTACAATTGCTTGTCTTAATTACACACATGGGAATTAAGGCTGATTATGAAATTTGCATTAAACCGTAATGTGTGTGTATGTGGTAGCAGTCTTTTAAAAAATAATTATAATTAATTCCACACAGTGCGTATGAGCCAGCTTCTATCGCAATACTTATAGAACTTGATTTAAAAAAATTAATACATATTTGTGTGTTATTTGAATGGTTTTTTTTTTTTTTTTTTTTTTTTTTTAATCGGTTGGCTTATTTTTGATTAAAATTTTTCCTCTAGTTATACAATTTGTCTTTCTCTTTTACTATTGAAGAAGAAATGCAAAGCTTAAAATAGAATAAAAATTTTAATTATTTAAGAGGTGCCTTTTCATTATAAATTTTAAGTAAATTTTTGTTTCGTCTTTTTTCCTTTCTATCATTAGCATCTCTTAAGTTGTAGAAAAGCATTACTTTTTTGTCTTAATCTGCATATTTAAAGTAAATGTACAAGTAGATGCAGAGATATAAATACATTCACATACATACTCGTGTGTGTATGGGTTTTATATTTCTAGATTTTTATAATTTTCTTTTCTTTATTTTTATATTTTTGCTCTAAATTTGTGTTTTTATGGTTTTATTGTCATCTTGCTCAGGTCGTTATTTTTTTACTTTATTTTTCTTTCCATTTCCGTTGGTGTGCTTGCTTACATTTTCTCTTAATTTTGTTGTCACTTCCGTTATTTAGTTGTGTCTAGCGCGTGCTATATTTTGGACATAAACATTTGCTTTAGTACGTGTAACTTACTGCCCTCCATCTTTCTGGCTTATATTTTTTATAGTTCACCTGGGCTTTAATGATTGTTAGTATTTCACTGTTAAAATAGAAATTTAATTTCATAAAGTGTATGTGTGTGTGTATTGTATGGTTTTGTTTGTATCACTCATAAATTACGCTTGCTTTCACACAGAGGAAATAACTTCGGTTGTGCGAACTAAATTTGTTACAAAAATCAAACATTCAGTTGCCATAATCGAAACTTTTGGCTGTAACACTATGAAAATTAATGTTGCAGCTCGAAATATTTTTAAGAGAATTAAATTTTGGTATTCATTATAGAATTCTGATGGCTACAACCAAAAATTTTTGTTATCACAATTAAATTTTTGTTTGGTAACAAATTTAGTTCTCACAACCAAAATTGTTTTCTCTGTACACCAATAAATGAGCTGTTAAATTTAAAAGTGGTATAAGTCCATTTTTTTTTTAATTAGTCAGCTGCAATTCTAGTTATAATACATAGAGTACTTGCTAGAATTACCGCTAAAATCGACTTATATCATTTTCAAATTTTTATGAAAAAAAAATAAATATTTTCTATACAAAATTTCTTAGAAGAATAATTTTCATTTGGCATCATCCATGTCGTTCATGCGTTATCGTTCACTGCGCTCACTGTTTTAAGATTTATGCTCAGCATTATGAATATTTAGAGGCTGCAGTCACTCTACCGAATTAAATACTCAGATTTACTTTCAAAATCAAACATAAGTAACGCTTATCGACCATCTGAGTTACATAGCTATTCAATCATAAAAATCCTTCTTCGTTCAATCGCCTGTAGATCCACAGAATACTTGCCAGCGATAACCAGAATAGTGCGATACTCTGATATGACCGGCAATGCTGTTTTCGCTCTGCATTTCATTTTCAAAGTCTCACTTTGTGTATGATTGATCATACTCGTACAAGACAAATTTTTTATTTATAAATAAAAATTTTATTATTTTACTCTATTTTATTTTATTTTATTTAAATTTATTATTTTTTTTTTTTTTTTCTTTTTAGTAACAAAATTTCTTTTGAATTATTTTTGTTCTTTTTTATGTTATTTTGCTTTAACCAAATTTAATAAAAAGAATGTGTTTAAATGTGTTTCACGTTGTTGCTTGACACTCTTACGTCAAGTACTTGTAGACGTGTGGCGCCAGTTACATGTTTTCATGTTGCAACACTGAGTCAGCACAGAAATGTCAGTGTCAACACAGTGCTTATCAGTATGACTAGCAAAGAGCTTTTAAAAATGTCACATAAAACAGGTTTACACAAGCTTGTTTTTCTTACGAATTTTGGTTAATGTTGGGCTCTGTGCTGAAGCACATGAGCTTGGAATTTAATATAAAATTTTATTCTTTTTGTAAAGCAAAGTAGAAAAGACTTGAAGACAAGTCTACTAAAGGTCAAAATTACTGCTGGACTCGAGGTCGTGTTACAAAAAGACTAAGTCTCTTATCCAAAAAAAATTAACGAAGTCTTTAAAATCAACGTTATAAAAATTTTTCTTATAATTTTTTCATACACTTCATTCTAAAGTCTAGTGTGGGAGAACTGCGTAACCTAACCTAACCTACTTTAAAGTCTACCTTAATTTTTTTGGATAAAAGCTTAAAATTTGAAAACGATTTCATTTGATATCGCAACGGAGCTGCCCGTTGTACTTTTATAGCACCAAAACCTAACTGTGGCATCTCTCTGGGATACATTAGGGACATCACAAATCTCAAAACTTCGTTAAGTTCTGGCTGGTCTGAGACAAGCGAAACGCTATCTAGGAACACATGCCAGTAGGACATTGGCGCTCAATAAGAATCTTAAAACATTGGGAATAACTGAGTGAACTCAGACAGACGAAATACTTTATCACACTATCGCTGAGTACATCCCAGCAGGTACTAAATATCACTCAACAAGAGTGGCCTCAGTCTCTCAATAGAATGGTTTACTAGACATTTGTGGTTTAAGATAGAAAATATTAAAATCAGCCAATGCAGTTTCTTTAGTTTGCATGACGAAACCTTAGAATTCTTAGGTACTTTGGGACTTTCCGACTTTAGGGTCTCGAGGGACAAGATTTCAGGGATACTTTTTATTAATTAGCAAATTAGGTGGGCTCTCACTGAACAAAACAAGGCTGCTATACAAAAGATCCTCAGGGAAAAACAATGATATCACACAAAAACTGTTTATTAAAAAAATTATGTAAAAAAAGGTGTGATCACTTTTCAGCTTCACTCCAAATGCGGCAGTTTTGTTTGTTGACGTAGCCATTCAACCAGAAGTGCGCTTCATCGCTAAACAAAATTCGCTTATGAAAATCGGGAACAATGGCAATTTCGTTTTGTGCCCATTTGCAAGCGTTGTTCAGGCGTGAGTCTATTCATGATGAATTGCCAAACCAAACTGAGAATAAATTACTTGACAGCTGTTAAATCGGTCGCCATCTTGAACAGTAATGCCAACTTAAAGTTCTATACGTCTATAAAAAACACCCTTTAAAAGCCCACATTTTGTGGCCATGATTATGGCCCAATAGTTTTGCTTTCGTTTAAATTGCTTTTGTCATTTAAAAGTGTTCTTTGAACCCTCCCACAAATAGCTTTAGCTGGTTGAACACATGCAGGGTGTGCTTGAGACTAGTGGTTAGTGGATTAGCCTTACAATCTGCCAGTGGCTCGATTCCTATCGAAACCTTTGGATGGCCTTTATAGTTTTATTTTTAATTTATTTAATGGAATAAATTTTTTACGCTCTAAGTTAAATATTTTTCAAATCTCAAGCTTGGCTTTCTATTTTTTTACCAAACCCTCGTATGCACTTTTATGTGTAGGATATAAATACAAAAAATTTTATATTTTTGTTGTTGTTTTTTTTTTTTTAAACTAAAGTAAAACAGAAGAGTGTCTCATGAGCAGTCATTTTGTACAAAGATTTTTTGTCAAGTTGCATAAAATACTTGCACGTGCAGTGGTGTGTGTGTAATAACCTCGCGGTAAAAGTGAATGATAAAGGCCCTAATTTAGTTAAGGCCTAAAACAAACAACTTTACCGAAATCTTCAAAATACAGGATGGTGGAAAATTCTGTGCTAGTATTTATGATAAAAACCGCTTAAGTCGACTTAAAAAGCAACTTGGTTGTTTTCACAATTAACTCAGTGTGGTTCAGCGATAATGGGGCGACATATTTCACAATTAACGAGATGGCTATGAACAGAATAATTTTGTAAGAGAGAGTTTTAATGCTTTTAAAGTTGTAGTTCCCTAAAATAACTTAAGCGTTGGTCACATTAAACAAATAATTGTCGTCTAAATTTTATTAAAATACAAGCTACTTGAGTTATTATTTTACTAAAATTATTTTTATCTCATAAAAGTCGTGTTAGACTATAAAAACATTTGCCAAAAAGTAGTGGTTACACTTATTTGGACAAATATTTGTGTAATGTGACCGTAGCTTTAATAAAGCTTAAGCGGTTAATGAATTAACTGTCATTTATAATATATGATTTACTGGCCATTGCTACAGTTGACGTCAAATGTCACTGTGCTTTCAGACGTTATTTCGCTTAATTTCAATCAATTGATGGAACTATTTTTTTCCCTACAAAATTTTTCTTTACCTTGGATATCCATATCGATGGAAGGCCCTATAAAACTTGGCTTAAATATATTTTATGCAAGAAACAAAAATATGTTAGTACTGTATCTATTCTGCTTACCTATGGATGGACTCAGGACCTGGTCTTGTCCTGTCCCCCCGGGATTGTATAAATAAATCTGGTTTTTTATTAGTTGCTTTTACCCGCTCTAAAGGCTTCCAATTGACCTGCGTAAAATTGAGTGTGGACAACCCTAGAATATATAGTGACCATTCTTGGAAAATATTGATTTTGTGTACCAAACTTAAAAAAAAATCGTTAAATCATTGAATGTGGGACATAAACATGTGTATTGCGTTATGTTTTTTATATAGTATGTAGCCTTTATTACTTGCTGCTAATGTAGCTTTATGTTCGATAGTTTTTTTAGAGCTTATCCATTATAAACCAAAACACAAACTTTTATTCTTTATAATATCTCATCCCCGATTCCGTAAGGTAGTGTATTCACGCAGTCTGAAAATTAATTGCCGGTTCAGTTTTTCACTTGATCCTGATAAGTGGGATACTTCAAAAGGTGATAGTTAAAAAAAAGCAGCTTTTGCAAGATTTGTGTAATAAAAGCTGGATTATTAAAAATTTTAATTTCTCATTTTTACAATAAGCCGTATTACGAGTGACGTTGTTGTAACCAAAACAGTAATATATGGCAACGCCGGCCAACATACTTTGTATTAGCTTGTCGACACCCATAATTAGCCTAATTATAGAGAAAAAAATTAAATTGAAATAAAAAATAGACAAAATTTTAGATCCCCTGAAGATGATAAAAATTTGGTCCAAATATTAGGAAAATGAAAATAAAAATAAAAACACAAATATAACAGAAGTTATACTTTCTAATTATTTGTTTTATTAATTAGTGGCTTAAGGCGAAACTATATTTGATTATTATTTACGGGAAATTTTACTTAAAATACTCATCAAATTAATTTAATTTTTTTTTTATGGTTGTCAATGTTTTCTTATTTTTTTAACACAGGCCTACAAAATGAATAGCCTGTTCTGTAATGTTTACTCTTTTGTGCTGACACATGGTAACATGTGTGTCCTCGTTTGTGCTTGTACTTGTTTATAAGACAATTTTAAACAAAAATTTGTCAGCTTTTTCTGTATGAAAAATAGAATCTCTTGCAGTTATTATTGTTTTCATTTTTCTATACGTGTGTGGCAGTATGTGTATTTTAAAATTATGCTCCTGTCACACTTGACAGTTTTTGTCTAATATAAACAACATTTCATTGCAAGCAAATTACATATTGACTGACCCCACATCTCTCAACAGAAAAGTACATACATATTTACGCAATACTTGTCAAAATGGAATTTGAAAATGAAACCGCTTTACTACAAATTCAATTAACAGTCATTTGAAGAAATTCCTTGTGTAATGACTCATATTTGTTTGGATTCTCTTTAATTTTCCAACCGGAATTTTTTTTTACATATTTTGCACTTAGAAGGTGTATAATAGGGCTTGGGTTTTCTAGTCAATAATCCTTAATTTTTCTAGCATTTACCAAAAATAGAAACAAAAAAAAAAATAGAAATCCTTTAAAAATTATAAAACCGGTTAAAAATATGAAACGAGTTAAGATTTTCATTGGATTTTGATAGAGAAAAATCAAATGGTATTTGACTGTCAAACAATCATACGGGGTTTTTACACTATAATACAAGCTTTAAGATTTTCATTGGATCTTGTAGGCTGTTTTTGTTATTTCTTTGTTCGTATGCAAAAATGCAACCCTGATTCGAAGAAAAATATAAAATTTTGACAGCCATATGACTGTCAAATTTCTATTAGCATTTTTTGATGTATTGTTTTCATATTGTTATTCTTTTTCATTTGATTTAAATTTTTGACAAGCCGTTTCGCTCAGTATTACAGTTTAAAATCCCCTTTAAAAGCTATATAGTTGAAGTCAATAGTGGGCAGCTAGATTGAGCTTGCTTAGTGTGTAGTACGTGTATGACAAAGTTTAGTTCCTGTGTGCGTATAAGCTGAGTTTTGTTCCACAGACCAGTCAGATAGATGCTTGTCAGAACATTTTGATAAAAAAGGAAAAATTATAGAAAAAAAATTGTTTGAGTTTGTTGTTTGCTTCCTAAACGGAATTCAATTAACCTCTCCTTAGGTAAATTACAAAATATCTTTCATTTTTATAAAACTGGTAAGGAAGATTGGGTGCTTATAATTGCTTACTAGCAAGCAAGAAACCCACACGTGATAAAAGGAAACAGTTGGGTTGGGTTTTTTTTTTTTTTTTTTTTTGTAAATAACTTCTCGTTCATAATGCAGTTTTTTGAAAGCTATATTTTCTGTTTAGTTTTTTTATGCTTATAAATACATGCAGAGGTAGCTAAACTACATAAGATTCAATAATAAGTAAAATAGCAAATTGTTTTGTTGTTTTAATGTAATTAAAGGCTTAACAACTAAAAAACTAAATTCTTTTGCACTTTTGTCAATTTGGCAATATGTATTATAATAATTGAACTTATTGGCATTGAAAGTATTGCTTACTCATGTCCTTATTATGACCAGGACCAAACACGGTAATTTAGTTAAGCAACTCTTTCTCAATTCTCTTTTAAAAATTCTTATTTAGTCCTTAATTCAACCTTCAAGCTACCTGTCTTCTTTTTTACATTTTTATAGAAGATACGATGAGAGAACAAAAGGGAATTGCGGAGTACGAGCAAGCTTGTACCTCTTTCCATTCTTCTTTCCTCACTCTCCTACAAAATCTAGAATTGCCCAACCAAAATTACTGTGTGTGGTCCTGGTCTATGTTTATAATAACACTGATGCAAATATGTTATATATAAATACACACACACATTGAGACATTTTATAAGGCAGAGTTATTCGAATCTTTTTTGACTCTTCGGTGCGATTAAAAAAACCATAAACGATACTTTTGTCGGGGGAAAATGGTACCCTACCCGTGACACTTTTTAATGAGTCATTTATGACGTCTTGAATTTCTACTGCCGTACAAAACACAAGTACTGTTAGAACTGTAAAAAAAAATTATAAAAGTATCAATGCTTGTTCTGTTTCGTCATTTTTGCACAGAAATTTTTGGTCTACTGTAAAAAGGACACTAGAATCTGTGCTTTGTTCTAGTGTCCAGTCGCGTATCGTGTATTTCAAATGAGCTTGTGCAGCCCTTTAGTGTTGACCATCATATTTCTTTCCATTAATGATGATTGACGTGTAAAATGTTATATGTTTGTAAATGTTTTTAAATCAGTATGTGTGTGTATCTTCTACAACTACAATTATAAATATTTAGTAAATTTTAACCAAAATATGGACTATTTTTCACCACACCGCTTAATTTCTTGTATGGGCTGAAGGCTTAAACTTAAGAAAATTTTATATACAAAAATTTGTATTTAAAAAATAGCTTCATTGATAATTTTTGTAACAGAAACACAATTCTCAAACAAATGATTGTTTGAAAACACTATTCTATATCTTTTAGAAGTCAACTCATTCACCCAGTATTTTCTATATTGTTTTGTAGTTGATTCAACAACCGCGTTTTGTGCATTGCAAAAATATAGTGATATAAATATTAATTAACATACCTACTAAAGACAGTAAACTTAACCACTTCACATCACCAAAAGAAAAGCATTGAAGAAAAAAACATTTACATTAAAAGAAAAAAATAACAAGGCACACATACAAAGTATGGCACTTTTAGTCGATAATTTAGTTCCCCATAAATTTTCTTCTTCTACTAGCGACGGAGTATCTGACTAGTATTATAGCACATGAGGAATATATTTTTAGTTTTGATATAAAATGAAAGAAAAAATAACAAATTCCACAAAAAAAAGTCACTTTATTTTTAATCAAAAATCGCAATTTTATTAATTCTTTCAAAAACAAAGTTTGGCAACTGCAATTTTTGCACCACAATGGCAGCGCTGATATTCTTTTTTTTTTGCCAGTCTACCGTGAGAGTTTCTCAATAAACAAGTTTGGAAAATTCATACGGAAAACTATAGTTTTCACATACAATTTTTTTTTTTCAAAATTTAAAATTGCAAACGCAGTGTCGTTTCAATTTTATTTAATTAACAAATAAGAATAAATAATTTTTATCTGCTACAATAATGTTGGTTAATGAAGCTCGCTTGGTGTTGGGCCGTGGTGGTTCCTTTGCCGCACGTCAGCAGGTATGCAAAACGAATCGAAAAATTAAGTTGTCTTGTGCAGAATATTATATCTTACATAAGCAATTTCGTCCAGAATAAACGAAAATATTCTAAAGCTATAATAAAAGCATTTGCAGAGAATAATTGCTTAAATGATATAAACTTTGCATTAAGAATGTGTTATGTAAACCTAAATTTTTTTATTATCATGTGCAAATTAAATATGTTAAATAAAAGGTTGACACAGACACACATCCCCAATTTACATACAAATGTATGTATGCATGTAAATTAGTGCTGCAAATTTTGATTTAGTCACACTTGGATTTTTTTATATAGTTGCGTGCTCTTAGTTCTGGCAAGCAACAAAACCAGCAAGCTCAAGCCCAGGCAAAACCTGCCCCACAAATTAAAACTTTCCAAGTCTATCGTTGGAATCCCGACAAGGCAGGTGAAAAACCTTATATGCAGTCGTATGAGGTTAATCTACGGGAATGTGGTCCCATGGTTTTGGACGCTTTGATAAAGATAAAGAATGAAATGGATCCTACATTGACTTTCCGTCGTTCATGTCGTGAAGGAATTTGCGGTTCATGCGCCATGAATATTGCTGGCATTAATACCTTGGCTTGTATAAGGTAAGTTCGTAAACTGAAAATTGACCAACGTCGTATAAATGTGCGGGTATACCAAAAGAATAGATAGTTCACATGATTAAAAGTAAAAATATAAAAAAGGACTTAGTGATAGAAGTTGAATGCTAAGAAGAAAATATAAAATAAAATTTTATGGGCCTATAAAGAGTTCATAGCTTCAATATAAAATTTGTGATTTTTTAACAAAAAAAAAAAAAATAATAGAACTGGTAGAAAATTTATTTGTAAAGCAATTGGAGAATATGTGAAGCAAGAATATATAGGTACATAGATATTTACAAATAGAAGCCTCCTAAGCAGTAGAGGCTGTCGTAAATAGATTTTTAGTTTCACCGTTTCAAATCTCTCTATACATCAAATTTATATTTTTTAATTAAATATTCTTGTTTTAGCAAAATCGATACCAACACCTCTAAACCATTAAAGATATACCCTTTGCCACATATGTATGTCGTGCGTGATTTGGTACCCGATATGAATAACTTTTATGAGCAGTACAGAGCTATTCAACCCTGGCTACAGCGCAAGTAAGTATATACGAGTATATTCCTTTAGAAATGTATTTCAATTTCAACTCATTAAAATTTTTAGAAACGAAGCCGTGGAAAAAAAAGGTAAAGCCCAATATTTGCAGTCTGTAGAGGATCGTTCCAAATTGGATGGTTTGTATGAATGCATCTTGTGTGCATGCTGCTCGACCTCGTGTCCCTCATACTGGTGGAATTCCGATAAATACTTGGGCCCTGCTGTACTTATGCAGGCCTATCGTTGGATTATCGATTCTCGTGATGAAAGCACTGCTGAGCGCTTAGGCAAACTGAAAGATCCCTTCAGTGTGTACAGATGTCACACCATTATGAACTGCACACGAACATGTCCTAAGGGCTTAAATCCTGGTCGTGCTATTGCTGAAATAAAGAAACTCTTGTCTGGTATGGCGTCTAAGCCTGAACCAAAACTAGATACAGCAGCTTTACACAAGTAGACTTTTAGAAAAGTTGTTTCCAATTTCCCTCCTTTTAATTTTCCTTGTACTTATAAAGTTTCCACGCTTTCGAACCTCCTTAATATTATTTTCTCTTAATTGCTGTAGTTTGCAATTTATTTCTACAGTTATAATATGCTCTCACTTAAGTAAAAACTAATATTTTTTGATTATTATTTAAATAGATTTAGTAGCTTACGTTGTAAAAAGCAACTAAAAGTGAAGAGGATCTGTGTAAAAAAAATTCAAGTATGGATATCTTTACAATTCTTAGTTTTGAATTTAATTAATGTTTTTAAACATTTGTACGTCTTTGACTATATATTACATACATATTTTAAATATATTTTTGAAAGTGTGCGGGAGAAGTTTATATTTAAAAAAAATAGTAGAGTATTGTCTAATTAAAATAAACTACAGTTTATAAAATTTAATAAAAGGATTTAAATTACGTTAAAAATTTTTATTTTGGGAGTCATTTTGATTTTTGCTTGTATTAAAAAAATTGTTTCATTAACACATTTATGTTTAAAGGAATTTTAGTATAGTATAGAACAATGTAGGAATTGTTTTAAGGCTTATAAGTGTTTATAACCTAATGTGAAATGATTTGATATAATTACTAAAATGTAAATCGATGCAGTGAATATATAAATTTTAAATTTGACCACAACTGTTCAGACTATTTCATTTATTAGTTACACTTGAGTACAACTATGTGGTATAGTTGGAAACAAGTAAAACTAAATTGTTATGGCAACACTATTATTTTAAAGAAAAAGTTTTTTTAAACATTTCTATGAATTCAAGTTGTGAGGAAAGATTTTGTTATATTAATTCAAAAGAATTTTAAATTAACAAGAAATAAAATAAAATATAATCTACCTGTCTATTTGCTATGCTTAATTGTTCGATACCTGCTTGATGTTCGATAGCAAAAGTAGTTGGTATCAAAAAGTAGGTATCGAGTAGGTATTTGTATTTACTCGCACAATTTCATCCACCTCTAGTCACTCGCATTTTTTAATTTGTAGTAAACGGACGCTTGCTCGGTGACGCGTCTAAATTAACATATTCTGCAACAAAAACAAAATAGTTTGCATAAATTATTTACATCAATAATTAATTAATACCTGATAATATATTTATAAAAAAAAATCAATCAGTGGAAGTAGATATGTATGTGGAAAAGAATTTACAATAAAAACAACAGTACAAAATAACGCCACAAACAATTTATATAAGGTGTGAAATAAAATAAGCTAAAGTTTTGAACACAAATCATTAAAAATAAATATTTAACATTAATATATCAACACGTGTCCTTTATCATAGATAAAAAATGTAAGTGTACTTCTAACTAAATAAATTGTCTCCAAATCAGAGATGACCGCATTTTTAGTGCTTCATGTGCTTTAAACTCAAACTCGTAATAATTAAACTTTTACATTTGTGTGGTTGTGCGTATGCCTGCTTGAAAGAAAATTTGTTTTTAGAATTGTACAAAAAATGCTGTTGTTGTATTTGTGTTATTTATAATTAAAGGCCACCGCGTCTTATAAATAAATGAAGGAAAATAAAAATTTCAGAAACGAGTTTTTCTCTACGATTTTTATTTGATCGATAGCAAATACATATACGAGTATATTTGTTGTCTATAGCTTGATTTTTTTCGTACGTGTGTGGAAAATCTAAGCAAATATTTTTTCAGCTTTTGAAATTTTCCTTTCCTTTTCACCCGTATACACATAATTGTATGTGTTTTTCTGTTATTCTCAACAAATGCTGCTGTGGAATACATATTTATTAATTACTATTGTTGTTATTAGCCCGGGTGGGAGAAGATGATATACTCAACTCTTAACATTTTTAATTTACTGTAAAAATGTAAAACGGTTTATGTTATTTTGTGCTACCCGCCTAATAAGAATTCATTTTTACATTCGTACAACCTTGTATGGCATTTTGTTGTTTTTATTTCAAGTACAGTTATTTTCATGTTCACATTGGCGCTGTTTTGTTTTATACCTACTTAAATTAATTTTTCTCTATCAAATTTTTGCTGACTAATAATATTTTTACAAATAAATTTAATTTGTTGTTTTATGCAAACGAAATTGAAAAAAAAATGTGTAAATTCTAAATATAGATTGTATAGTGTTGTACAAAATTTTCCCAAATAGTATGACAAAAAACTATCGCCCCTGCTAAGATTTACTGATCGAAACATGATCTCGAGCCATGACCGCCAATAAAGCTTAACAAACAATTACAAAAGAAGGTATTTTTTCAAAATATTTTCTATAAACGAACAAGCAATGTGAACTTAAGTTAAAATTGTTTCTGATATAAAATTCGACCGGTATATTCTATGCCTATGGAATTTTAACGAGTAATGCAAATGTTCACATTCCTGTAATTTAAAAAAAAAAACCAAAAATCGAATGCGATTGTTATGCCTCTATATAAATACGTCTGTTTATATTACTTTCCTAATTTCTTTACAATAGTTTTTTTTTTTTTTTTATTAAAATACATCATTGGTACTTGCATTATTATATTATTTTATTTAATTTTATGTTACATTTTTGTAGTTGTATCAACTCAGATTTGTTAAAGGCTCATCCGAAAAAAACTAAATAGACAGTAGACTAGAAAAACGACTTGGCCAATATGTATGTAGGTAAAAATTTTATTTCTAAATAGCTTAAATAAAAATACATCAACACGTTTATTGTAGCTACCTTTTATTAAGAAAACATCCTGTTTTTGTTGTTTTAGGTAAAAATACAATTTTATGTGCAAAAATGTATACCTGATTCCTATGAAATATTGTTTATATTAAAATTAAGCCTTTGTTTATGGTGTTTTAATACTTTCAACGAGTTTTATTGCAAAAGGGCTATTTAGTACATATTACTTTTATGACAGATTGTACTTTTGTACATACATACTTATTTTTGTACGAAGCCCAATTTGTGCTCATTCTCGTGTCACCAATTTACTTTGTTTTTAAAATCCCTGCAATATTTATTTTGGTTATTGTCAAATTCTATTAGAATTTTATTTTAATTGTGCTAAATTTTTAATTGCATAATATTTGTGTGTGTCTTTCTAAATTGTTGGGGCTTGTGCTATTTAATGTATGCTGCTTTTCAATGTAATTTGTACACATGTGTTTTTTATTACGATTTTATTTTTAAATGCCAAAATTTTTCATGTTATCATGATAGTGTGAGTAATGTTGTTTATCAATGAAAAAGAAAATTAAATAAATTCGCTTTTAATTTTATTGTAGCACCTACTTATTCTAGAACTCGATATTAATACACACATTAATTTTTATGTATGTATGTTCGTTGAGTGCCTTTATTTTTTGTGATATTTCTATTACATAATGCAAGAAAGAAAATAAATATAAGTAACACTCTCCAAAGGTACTAATTTAATATTCTGAATCATGGGTTTTGAATTTGGCACAAGCAATTTATATGTAGCTAGTCTATGCTTTGACTTAAACATAACAATACATACATACATACATAATAAGTTTCAATACATAAATACATATGTTTGCATGTACATAATTCATGGTATGATCTCATCATTTTTTTGCGTCCACACTTTATTATTAATTTTTTAATGCAAATGTTGTTTGTTCGTATAAAAATACGTTACTTTTTGTTCAACAAAATAATTGAATGTAACCGGCAAGTGTTTGCCACATGCTTGCTACATACTTTATTACTCAGAGCGAAATAAAACAAATAAGCGCGCCATTTTTATTTATCGCAGGCAAGTTAAGGAATTTAAAGAATTTTATTGATTTGTTTGCTTTTTCAATGTATTTAATACATACGTATGTATGTAAAGAAAGGCATTTATTTAATTTATTTCATTTTGTGTACAACTCAATGCAATATAAAACTACAATAGACTTACAGTAGTTATATTTTTATACACTTATTTGATTTTATCTTAAAAGATCTAACATATTAGGTGTTATTTTTAAAAGTGGGATAAGTCCACTTAGAAAAAATGAGTTAGTGGTAATTTTCTACCCCCATTCATAAATAACGGCTCATAAGTCTAAATTGTTTTTATTAATTTTTTATTTGTTTGTGTAGGTATGTAACGTAGATAAGTATATCATTGAGGAAAAAAAAAATTACTGATCATTGCTGTATTTATTAATAATTCCGATTTTATAGAGAAGTGTTAATATACAATGTACAAACAACATACTTACACTTATTTAATTACACATTTACATACATACATTAAGAAAAATAGTTTAATTTTCAATTTAACTGCTCTCAACGCATACAATTTTTTTATTTATTTTTCAATTTATGTACATTAATCCACCACTTCTGTTTTCCTTCACTTTCTCAAAGTTTAAATAAATATTTTTTTACGTAAATAGGTTTTTTAAGTTTACATTTCATTAATAGTGCTAAAAATATATTTGTTTTCTAGCCATGTGGGATTTTAAAGAAGCCCTTTCTTTCTTGAGGTCCATTATTTTAAAACTGTCTTCACATTACTTATCTAATTTAGTGTCTGTTTTCAAATGGTAAAGCATGTTGATATAACATTCTGGCGATGCAACTGTGCAGCTATAAAATTGAAAACCTCCAGACAATAATTCGCTCTTATATACAAATTGTATGTAAGTATTGCTCAAGTGCTGCAGCAATACTGTTTATATAAAACTGCATTTTTCTAGTTATGTCTAACTGTCACAAACAGTTTACTTTTGAATATTTTTTTTCTTCTTGAACACAACATTACAAAATCATTTTATTGTCAATTTACTACTACGTAGCATTATTATTTTGCTATTTATCTATACGTTATAAAATAAGACACTCCTTTTTCTATTTTAACCCCATCATGATTTCTTTTATTTTATTTTCGTATGCTCTGAAGGTGTGCACTGCATACATATAATATACATACAGACATGGTTTATGTAACTGCGTCTAATACTGATAAACATGCGTCTAATAATCTGAAAGTAAAAAATAATATTTGTTTACTTTGTTTACTCTGTAATTTGTTTATACATATTATTCTGTTTAAAATATAATTTATTCATTTACTAAATAAATTTTGTTTCTTCTAGCTTCGCATTAAAATTAAAAAAGAGTGGATGAAAGATGAGTGAGTACGGTATGGAGACAAGACGACGTTCTAGGTCGAAAACGCCGTTTTTACGTTCCAGTTGTGATCATGAAAATTGTGATCATGCTGGTGATGAACCACATGTACATCATCATAAAAAGAAAACTTCATCTTTGGCTCCAAATGTTAAGTAAGTAAAATATTATTTTCACATCTAATTTAGTTTAATAAATTAATGCACAACAAAAAAAAACTATGTATTTCAAAAAATAACGACTAAAACAAAATTGTTAACTAAAACGTAGTATAAAATGACGTCATCATTTCACATTATAGAACCATGCTACTCATGCTTTAAAATGCATATCGTCATATGATTTTAAAAAGGGCCTAAATTACAAAAAAAGAAGAGGAGCTTTTGTTTAATATTCTATTCTAAAATTTAAAATTAAGTTCTTGAACTGATTTTTTTAACCTTCAAAATTTTTTTATATTAAAGACACTACTTTTTTTAATGTAACTTTGGTCTATCATGACTTTATATGACGATATGTAGCATTCAAGCGCGCTTATTTAGTCATTTGCTCTCTCATTTTCTATGAGTAATATATACAAACCAGAAAAATAAACAAATAAATAAAACATTAAAAAAAAATTGGACGCGCCAAATATTTAGTAGAAAAAATCAGTCTGTTAAATACTAAAGAAGCTCAACGGAACGTACACTAGGGTGGTAACGAACCATTAATAAAAATTATTATTTAAAGTTATTTTTAATAATAAATGATATTTAGTTTTTTATATAAATTCTTTAAAATTATGTATGTATGTATGTAAATATGTACCTATATGGTTCTATTAATAGAAAAATATAGTTCTCGTTAGGAACACGCTAATTAAATTTAGCAAAACTAAATATTTCTGATGTTTCTTAAACAAATTGTTGGACTACTACAATTAGGCTCCAGATATTAACTTTCGTAAAGTTTTTTTTCCTTATTTCAACTCTGCGGAACGTAAAATTTACTTAATCGAAACGACTAACATTATTCTTATTGTAACTATTTTTTTTATAATTTTATCGACCTTACATTTATTGTTCTTCTTGATTTTTAGACTTTTATATACAATTTATGACCTAAGCATACATATATGTGTATCAAAATCAAGAGAGATGACCTATTACAAGTTTTATTTTTAGTAAAAAAAGATAAATAATTATTTCACTTTTTTATTTATTAAGTAAGTATTTATACTTTTTGAATTACAATAAAAAAATTTTAAATTATATAATATATTAGCTCTGATTACTACTTTTTATAAATAAAAAATAATACAACGTTGTGAGATTCATTTTTAATAAAATTTGGCATAGCGTTGTAACGACTTAATACTTCTATCAATGTTAGTTGTTTCGCCTACCATTATTTTCTTCTTTTATGGTAACTTTTATATCTCGTTATCTCTTTTTAATTGTTTTATTACAAAAGCAGTTAATTTAGTGTAAAAGTATTAAAATCTCTAGCATTTTGCTTTTAAATAATTTTAAAGTACTTTCTTAGATGTAATTTAAAGTGCATGTTAGTCGAAATGACTAACATTGGTATATGGTTATGCAGGGTTAAAATGTACAAAAAATAAAATTAATAAATATAAAATAATTCCTATAGTAATTTAAACATGTGAGCTGTTGAAAATTCACTTATTTAAAAAACAGTCAGGAGTAATTTAAGTCAGACGGGTCTATATCTTACTAAAATTACCGTTAACTCTCTTTTTTATAAATAGACTTCTACCACTTTCAAAAATAACTGCTTAATAAGAAAATTTTTAACTTGCATGTTGCGCCCTAATGTATATGTGTACCTATTTGGGTATGCATTACAATGAAAATACTTGCTCTTTGGTTTTGTTTTACACCAGTTCCTATTAAGGTTTTGTTATTTTACAATCTTAGTGTATCAGTTAATTTTAAATATGTAGTGTGTGGGTATGTACTAAAACACATTTTATTTACCATGTTTGAGAAATGTAATAAATTACACATACAAGTTTATGATAAGTAAGGTAGAGCAGATGACCTTTTCCAGCCGGAACTGTAGTGACGACACGACAATTTGTGTGTGTATACACTAGGCTTTTTTTTTATATGTTTCACTGTGAAATACTTAAGTTTTGAAAATGAGATTTTAACAATCACTCCTTTTGATTACCAAAAAAAATATATATAAACTTCAAATTGAAGCTAGAAAAAAAAACTAAGAATTTTTGTTTTTGTGAATTGTGTCAGCATTTTTGTAATCGTTTCTTCTTCTTATTATTTGGTATTATTTATTATTATACTTAAATATTTGCTTATGGTGCTTTTGCTTTAGCTATATTCTATTGAACAATAACTGAGCCCTTCACTAAAAATGTTAAGCATTACAGTGCACCTAACGTTTCTAGAAAACTGTACTTGAGAAGTTGGTCAGAGTATAAAACTTGCGTTCCTTGTAAATGAAATCTACTGTGTTGTAGTATTTGTTTCTACGAAGCAGTTTTTAAAAATAAATTAAATTACTGACGTCATTAAAATATTTTTTAGGTTTTTATTGTTCGAATGTCATTATTTTGATATGTTTATTTGTTTGTGCGTATGTACATGTATATGTATTGACGACAACTTAAGGCTTTGCTTCTGAAATGTAGTCAAGGTATTTAATTTTGTAAAAAAAACAAGTATTTTATAGTTTTGAAGCGTATAGCCTCAAAAGTTTGATTTTGTATCTATTTGTAATCCCATTATTTTTTTTAACGCAAGGGAGAATTTATGGCTTTCGATGTCGATCGAAATTTACATATAAATTGTACATATTGAAATTTTATCTGGTATCGAATACCTAATTTGCCCTACACAGTTATATGTTCAATGTATAATATTAGCTGTTATTTTTGAAAGTGGTTCACTTTAGAAAAAAAATTAATCATTGGTAATTTTTCCACTTTACTAAAATTACCGCAAACTAATTTTTTTTTAAGTGGACTTATGCCACTTTCAAAAGTAACAGCTCATAGTACGAGTATGAGTAATATTTTTTTTAAATTTATTCTTTAATCTTTTAGAACTATTGTAGAGGAAACTGTTGAAGTGACATCTTCTTCATCTTTGGGAACTGGCAGTGATAGTCCTTCGAAAATGACTCAAACTAAAATTAAGACATCAGACTATTCCAGTGAAGAGAGTCCAGAGAATAAAAATAAAATTTCTACTAAGATTTCAACAACAACGTCAGGAGTCTCTCAAAAACTACAACAAAAGCAAAAAATAACAGAAACTCGTACATCCACAATGATGATAACAAAAACAAAGAAAATTGGAGGTGATAGTTTAACCACTTCAACACCCAAAGGCAATAATAATTATAGCACGAGTTTTGCGTCACAGTTGCAGTCTAGAAGTGAAGGCAACACTCCAAATATTAATATCAGCAACAATAAAGGGCAATATCAACAGCATAGACAAACAGAATATACACAAAATGTACTAAATGCTGAAAGAGAACTAGGCAACAGTAAAAATAAATCGATAAGCGGTTTCTTAGGTAGTTCGTTTGGCGACAAAAGCCTTAATTTTAATGCCAGTGATCACATAGCTTATATGGAATACAAAAACGCAGGAGAATATTGGAGGTAAGTTAAATTTGAACACAATTTATATAAGTTGTGCAAAAATCCGAAATGTAAAATTTTATATATATATATATTTTTTTTTTTTTTTGATAGAACAACCCCCAAGACCGATTACACATATTCAGAATTATCCCCTCATCGTCGAGTATTAGCCCCCGGTGTTATTGCCATGCCAAATATGTCCCGCCAATCATTGGATAATCACAGTCAACGCATTAGTTACATGATTAAACGTAATCCTGCCCAAGAAAACCACATAAGACGACGTTATGAATCTCCAAAGTATCTTCAAAATAGAGAAGCCACTGAAAGATTAATCTACGAATCAGGGGATGAAGTAGACTATTCAAATTATCAAACATATGGTAATAGAAGAAACTTTTATAATTACAATGCAAAGCAAAATGAATCATGGCTAATGCGTTTCATAACAAGAATTGTTACCATCATAACAACGGTATGGTCAGCAATTACTGGCCGTACTGACACGAGTGCTGGCAGGTACACCTACACCTACAACAGCAGCAGCATTTATCAAACCAAATTGGCAGGAGAAAAAAGGTGTAAGTATTAGTTAACATGAAGGAGTATTCTATTTTTATTTTTATCATTTCATATTATAAATCTGTTTGTTTACAGCTTTCTTTGGCTCCATTGCACAAGGCATGCTCTCTACTTTTTTGACCATTGTACGCGGTATTTATGTGTTCATTGCTTCTGTTTTGTGTTTGGACACTTGGTTGCTACAATCTTCAAATGCTGAAAGTAGAGGCAAAAAACGTTTTCTAATAAGTTTGCTGATTCTATTGCCATTGTTGTTGTTGGCGGGTAAGTTTATTTAATTTATTTTATTATTTGAACGCACATTCATACATTTTACAACGTGCTGTCAAAAACTCAGTGGATTTTAATGATTTTTATAGAGAAAATTAGATTGCAATAAAAGTAAGTTTTTAGTGTAAACTGATTGAACTGAAATTATTCATACAAATAAAAGCAAATTTCACAAATAACTTGCTCATGCATGCTGCTAGAAAAACTGGGGATGCGTAAAAAACGGTACAAAATCGATAATTTAATGTGTTTGATAGTTTACATTTTGTTTTTGTCTGCTAGTATCCCTCTGTAATGCGTAAGTGCATGTCAACGTCGTTTTACAAACGCAAATATCTTGCGATAAGCAAAAAGCTTTCGCATCGCAATACAAAGTAGCCCTCTTGGGTGTTTATTTGTCCCTTTGTTTTTCATTGAAATGTTTTTATTTTTAATTCAGCCTAAAAAAAAAGTAAACAAAATATCTTTAAAAACTAAAGAATTTTATTTCCGTAAAAAAAAATTATTAAACGCTGCTTTACTTTAATCAAACTTTAAGTTTGTTTTATTTATATTAAATAAAAATGGAAACATAAATTAAACAAACATGCATATATTTTTTAATATATGCAGCAGCAATAATTTTCTTTATCTCTCAAGGCCACATGATTTAAACATTTATTTTTCTTTTACACTTGATTATACAGAAAATAAATTTTATACAACTTTTTAAAATGCACTGAGTTTATTGACAGCATTTCTTCAAGCTAACACAGATATGTGTCTCCATCACCCATTCCATTATCGCTCCTTTCTTGTATTAATTATAAAATTCTAGATAAGAATTTTTAAAACTTGATTTTAATTCATTTTGTTTTTCTTTTTTTGTGTTTTTATTTTTTTCGTTGACATTTTGTACATTACAGGCATTTATTATTATCTTTATCCTAATGAACCTTTTCCACCAAAATCCTTTTCCGAATACCATTTAGAATTACCTGAAATACCTAAAATCAACATATCTCAATATATAAATCAGAATATATACAATGAATATAAAGCTCACGCTGCAAATCATTTTGATAATGTAAAAGATTGGTCTCATGATTATTTTTTGTATTTAAAAACTCTTACACAGAATTTGGTAGATGAGGGACGTAAAATATTCCAAAGTGAAAGTGAGGAGATTCAAGACCGTGTCGAATATTTTTATTAAATAAAAAAAAAGTATTTAAAAATGAAAAATTTTTTAAATTCTTTTTTTCACTGAACAAAAATAATTTAAAAATAATTCCGTTTTCCTTAAAATATTTTATTTAGTAGCATGTAATAATTAATTTTATTTCTCTGCTAATAATTTTCAGTTAGAAAAAAAAAAATTATTTCCTTCAAGAGTACAAACATTTGGTAGTTCTTTTCTTTAATTAAAACCAATAATATTTTGTTGTGAAATCATTTTTAATTTATAAATTTTAAACTATTAGGGGTCAACTAAATCTTTATAAATTTTTAGCTTACCATGCAATGATTTGGCCTCGGTTTAAAATAGTTTTATAATATTTATAACCTTAATGTAGAAAATTTAGTGTACAATTACTTTTACTTAATTTTTATTTCAAATGTTTTTCGCCTCAAACTTGAAAATCATTTCTACAATTTCTTACTGAAATGAATCGTATTATAGTGAAAAGAGTTCTATTGCTTAGCGAACATACTAAGCAACTTGCGAATGTATTAGGATTATCTTTCATGCAAATGATTGTAAAGAGGCCTCTATTTCTGTATTATTTTTGTTTTTAATTATAATTTTTTACAACCCTTTATTTTTAGCACTAGTTAATGTTTAGGTTCTTTTAATTTTAGTTTTCTTGTTTTTTTATTTCTTTTATCTTTTAAAGAAGAATTATTTATATAATTAGTAATTTGTTTGTCAAAATGTAAACATAACAAAACATTGAGTTTTTGAACAAACAAAAATTCGTCAATAAAAAATCTTATTTTAATTTTTTATTGCAACGATTAGTTCTGCAAATATCGATCGTTTTATGTTTTTGTATAGCAATTTCGTGTTTTGTTTTATAAAATAAAGCCGTTTGCTTATCATTTTCTAATTTAAATAAAATTTAAAGTGAGTAGGCTTTAGCCAGTAGCTAATACTAAAAAAATTAATTTACTTTAGGCGAGTTTAAACAAGAAGTGAAACTTAGAAAGATTTTTCTTAAAAAAGAATTTATTTCGTATCAAATAAATACTTCTTTAAAATTACAAATTTAAATTGTAAAAACAAAAACTACTCAGAACAGAATATGTACATCCTATTTTAAAAGTTATTTCATAAAATTAGTAGTATATACATTTATTTAAATAACAAAATTAGTTTTAAAGTTTATCAAATAAAAATAAAAATCCTATACATTAGTAAATAATTATTAGAGTTTAGCTTTGTCGTCCAGATTTTAAGAATTAACTAAATATAACATAACAGAGGCTTTTTTTTTAACAAAGCTCTCTTTATATTTTAAATAATTCAGTAAGAAAGAGCAGTTGTCCAAGCAATAACAATTTTTATATATATTTTTCTCGTAAACATAACATTCGCCATTTAAGATTCAAATAATAATTGAGCTGTTATTTTTGAAAAAATAAATGAATTAGCGATCATTTTAGTAAGATATCATCTAACGAAAATTGCTAACTAATCTAACTCATTTCTTTAAAAAAAGTCGACTTGTTCCACTTTCAAAAATAACAGCTCAATTAATGTGTTGTTTCTGTAACACAACTATTAAGTCGTCTAGATAATTTTTATGAAAAACAAAATATTTGGGACTAATTATTCATTTCGTTCCTCCATTGCGGAAAGCATTTTTTGTGCGGTATTCTTCCGCCCTTGCGGTATTATCTTTACAAGTGGCGGTATTAACATATTATTGATTCTGTAATTTTGCTTGCGCTCAAAAATTTTCTCACGTAAAGCAAACGGAAAGAAGAAAATTGTAAGAAAAAATACTGAAATGTGTTTTAGTCTAGTTTGTTTTATTTTTCTATAATATTTTTATTTTATTTATTGAAAATTAATTTTCCGCTTGTTTATTTAATTTTTTTTTTTTTTTTTTTTTTTTTGTTAAAAAACGTAATATTTACCAAAAGCTGACAAATTAACACAATTCATACACAATTAAATGACACCATTCAAAATATAAAGATAATTTCGCAGGAACGAATAATAGCAATTTTATATTGACTGATATTTCTTTCCGCTAAGTTTTCCTTTCCGTGCGGAATCAATAATACCACCTTTTATTTGAGTAGTTTTCATATAAAACTTCTAGGCTGCCTTACAGAAACACCACACATAAATATAAATAAGTAATTAAAAAAAATAGAATTTTTAATTTACTGAAATTAAATAAGATTTTATAGGTATTACTCGTACAAAACTTTTTCACATAAATTGATTAATTCACAAGCTATTGCAGAAGTTTTATGTTGTTAAATAGTTTAAAAACAATATTAGCGGAATTCATGCATCAGTTTAAAACACCACGTATAAAATGTTTTTAACTTTTATTTTCAACAGTGCCGCTTAAATACGAAACGAAAACCCATAGCAAATACGTTCTATATTTGTACTAAAGGTTTGCGCAAAATATTTTAAAAGTCAAACATTTATAATTACATGTGTATGTAATATTTTATAATAAAAAGACAATAATCGCGCTTTGTAGTTAAAATTTCTAATAATTGTAAAAATAACTGCCAAGTGTGAGTTCCGCTTTTTATACAATATAACGTAGACATTAATTTATTTGTTAGTTTATTTGATCGTTTTCCTTTTTAATAAAAATGTCTATTTTATTAAGCTTTTGAGGTCTTATTTTATAAATTTATTTTTAAATCGATATTTCGATCCAATTTTCGTAGCTTCTTCACAGTATATAATTATAATTATAAAATACATCTAAATTATATAAAATATGTATAAAAATAAATATATAAAATAAGACCTCAAGCTTAATAAAATAGCCATCGTAGACATTAATATTATGAATTGAATGAACTATTAATTAATTTAATTTAAATACAATGAAATAAAAAACGTATGGGGGTTTACAAATGTGTGCCATTACGTCATTTTGCCATATATATAGAATATTCAGCCTTATTACCAGTGTCGTTCTTGTACTCGAATTTACGCCACTTATCACTGTGTTGGTCACGATAACGACACTCATAATCAGGCCTATTATGACAACAAATCACACTCTTAGAATTACCCCAAAATATTTTTTTATTAAAATATTTATAAATATAATAAGTTTATAACTAGAAATACAAATGAATGAAGGTGTGTTCTAAAAGAACTTTTTTTTTTTTGATCGCCAGTATAAGCAGTCAAATTTAAAATATTCTTTGGGATTGTCGATTTTAGTTTATTTTTCCTAGACTCCTCCTTAAAATAAATAATTCCCTGATCCCCCCACCTCCGCATCCGCACACCATTGCCTTAAAAATCAAAACGTAAAAATGTAAAAGGAATAAAAACAAGCTTAAACTTACGACAAATGGGAGAAGGATAGAGTGTTATAAGACCCGATGTGACGCTGCAATACCAATTTAGTGTAAAGCCTAGTTTTTAAATTTAATTTTTTTTTTGTAACTAAAACAAAATCTCGTTTTTAATTCTTGTCAATGTGTGTGTTTTTTTTATAAATTGAATAATTCATGTTAGTTATTAAAACAACATACATACATGCATCTTTTACAACAATATAAATTGTATTTTTCTATAATTTCTGGACTAATTTTAATTTCACACAAAAAAATAATAAAATGTTTCTTTAAACACTTAAGAATGCTCTACACTCACACAAACACACCAAATATGGAAAAAATATTTTTATTTTTGTAGTTTTATATGCAAGAGCAGGTGAGTAGTTTTCTTTTGAGTCACACACAAAAAAGGGAAAAAACTGTTTAAAATTCAACTTTAAAAAAAATTATGAAAAAATACTCTATCCTTCTTCATTTGTTTATTATAAAATTATTTTTCGTTAAGCACAAACGTAGAAAATAAAATAAATTTTTTTGTTTTAAATATAAATTTGCTTATAAACAAAACTATTAACCTTGTCATTTCCACTGTTGGGCCCTTTTATTTCTTTTTAACAAATGAAGAAGCGTTAATTTAGAGTATACTTACATTTCAGCCAATAATTTTCCCTTTTTTGTTTTGTTTTTCTTCTTATTTCACTAAATTAATTTACATACAGTTTGGTGGCTTTTGGATGAAGAAGATCGTTTGGTTTATGCACAACGTTGTCAATCGTTAATACCACTTTCGCTTGTAACAACCCTAAGGAGTTCACTTTCTACCAATTTTCATACACTTAAAAGTTTCATGCCTTTGTTTGCCGCCTCATCATCCACTCAACACACTACTAGTCAAAATATGGAAGATTTAAAATTAACCATGTCTCCTTCAATGTCGCCCGAGGAATACGATAATATTTTGAATCATATTACCAGTTATCTGAACCATTTAGTGGAAAGTAAATTAAGAGAGCAACAATTGGAGAAAAGCTCAATGGAACTTAATGCCCAACAGGTTCAATTCATAGTACAAATAATAAAACAAAACCTAGAAGCTTTATCTAGACAAAAGCGTTTTGCTGAAGAATCACTTACATTGTCCGATCACGACATGAACATCATCATACAGAAGGTTCTTTCCGAGCTTGAAAATTCACAAAGCTTTGCCAAGCTACAACATCTCTCACCAGAAAATCAAGCAGAAATTAAACGCTTCATTACACAATCCATAGAGTTAAACAATCATGAGCATTATAAATTAATAATGGAAAATTTGGACTTGGATGCTTTAATTGGGAAATTATTAAAGGCACCTGTGTTTGCCAACTATTTACAAAATGAAATTTCAGCCCAGCTTAATGATAAAATACAGCAAAAGTTGTTAATTTTACAACAAACTCAAGCATCCGGCGATGATCAGTACAAATTAGACTTTGAGCAACAAAAGTTAATAATTGACGATTTAAACAAAGATATTGCCTTCATAAAACTTGCCCTCGATGATAAACTTTCTGAAAACGAAGATTTGCATTATTCCATTAAACATTTGCAACAAACTCAAGACGAGTTACTGCAACGTTTACAAGAACTAGAATCTAGTACTGATGAAAAGTTTACCAAACTATTGCAGGAAACTAAATTACAATTAGCCAAGTTAAAGGATGACCAGTTCAAGCTATTAAACCAACAAGTCAAGCTTTCATTAATTGAGATTTTAGGTTATAAAGAGACCACCGAAGATGGTGCTCAACTCTCGGAGCTCGACTTACAAAATTGGGTACGCAATATGTTTGTGGCCAAAGATTATTTAGAAATGCGTTTAGCTGATATAAACAATCGCACAAATGAGAAAATTAAAGAGGAAATTGACAAGTCCAGTATGTTCTTGATGCGTGATATCAGTGAACGTCTAAAACAGGAAATTATTTCAAGTGTGCAAAGCAGTCAACAAGAAACCCAAACTATTTTGAAAGGAGAAATAAAACAGGCTTTATCCGAAGCAGAAGTGCGCAATATTGTTAAATCAGTTTTGGCCATATATGATGCTGATAAAACGGGTCTCGTAGATTTTGCTTTAGAATCGGCGGGAGGTCAAATATTGTCAACACGTTGTACGGAAAACTATCAAACTAAAACTGCTCAAATATCAGTATTTGGTATACCTTTATGGTATCCCTCCAACACACCACGAATTGCCATATCGCCCAATGTGCAGCCGGGAGAATGTTGGGCTTTTCAAGGTTTTCCGGGATTTTTGGGTATATTTTTTCTTTTTTTTTCTCGAAATTAATGAAATAAATAGACATTAATTGTTTTGTTTATTTTGTTTGTTAAATTATAGTGCTCAAACTAAACTCTTTGGTTTATGTGACTGGTTTTACCTTGGAACATATACCGAAAAGCTTGGCACCAAATGGACGTATTGACTCGGCTCCAAAAAATTTTACCGTTTGGGTAAGTAACTGCTGAGTGAGTGATTTGTGGTTATGGTTATCGTTGCTATTCAATAATAGTTTTTATAATAATAAATAATTTTATAGCTTAAGATCATTAAAAAAAATATTTTTTAATTTACTTTTTTTTTAATATCCTTTGGAAAAATTATTTATTGCGTTCCGCGATTGCGGAAATTGTTTTTTGTGCGGTAGCAAAATTTGCAGTTTTGATTCCGCAAAATAGAAAAATTTCTACATTTTGCTTACACTTAAATTTTCTCACGGAAAGTGCAGGAAAAAATACAAAATTTCGCAAAACTAAAATGTGTTTTAGCTTAATTTGTTTTATTTTTCGAAATTTTTTTGGTTTTATATTTCATTGAAAATTAATAATCTGTTTGTTTATTTAAAATTTATTTTGATGGTAAAAAAATGCAATTTTTTTCTTATCAACCACCAACAGCTGAAACATTAACACCATTTATTCATAATAGACAACTCTTTAATTCACAATTAAATGAAACAATTGAAAATAATAATATAATTCCGCGGGAATGAATAATAGCAATTTGCGTATCAATCGATATTTCTTTTCGCGAAATTTTCCTTTCTGTGCTGAATCAATAATACGACCCCTTAATTATTATAGAATTTATACAGATTTTATAATTAAAAAATAAATGCTTGCAAACAATGAACATTTTTCCTAAACACAATATTATTAATACAGTGCTGAATATTTAATTCGGAAGTGAAAAATTCAGAATTTCAAACTACTCTCAGTTGCATTTTCAGATTTTTTGTTTACATTTCTATTGTTTTGGGTGTTCAAAGACGTTGATATAAAAAAAGAAAAAAAAAATAATTTTGTGAAAAAAACTAGCTCCACATTTTTTTTAATTCCATTCGGATAGTTTTGACTAATTTTTTAATAAATTCTAAAGTGTATTTTTTAATTTCAAGAAATTTTTGTTTTTTTGAAAACAGGGCCTCGAACATGAAAAGGATCAAGATCCCGTTTTATTTGGTGAGTATGAATTTTCTGATAATGATGCTTCGTTGCAGTATTTTCCAATACAAAATAAAAACATCAGAAGACCATATGAAATTGTTGAGTTACGCATTGAATCCAATCAAGGCCATCCTCTTTACACCTGTCTTTATCGTTTTCGTGTTCACGGTAAACCACCGGCAGCTTAATATTCTACTAGAAGTTTCTCTCTATTGCACTTTTTCCTTTTCTGAGCCTGCCAGTCCTTCATTATGAACACAAACTTAGCCATATACATAATTAATTAATTTAGTTAAAAATAAGTTAAGAAAGCACAATTATTTCTCTAAGTAAAAAAAGAAAAAATTCTTTTATCAAAAATGTACATAAAAATATTTATAGTATTTTAATAATAATGGTAGTAAAAACAACTAACAAACTAGTATGTAAAATGTGCCTTAAAAATGCAACCAAAAGTTTTCTAATTGAACCGATTTCCTTAAAAAAACCAACAAATTAAATTGAAAAAGGCACTCGCTTTAATCTTATGTAACTTATAGTTGTTATTTAAACAATTTTTCTATTTATTAAAGTATTTTTTTTTTCTTCAGTTGTTTAGTGAAAAGTGTTTAATTCTTAAATCCCTCTTTTTTTCTTAAGTTATTTATTGCAACTACTTAATTCTGCTTTTAAATTATTTATTTTAAGTCAGTTTTGTGTGTAAAAGATTTCATAAATCTTGAATAAATAATAAATTTGTGCTTAATATTTTTCCTTCTTTAGCCTCTTTTCCCCCATACCTTTTGAGCTAAAATTTTTCTTCTTTCCATATCAGAGAGCATACTTAATTTAATTTCCTTCTAACTTAATCAATTTAAATGTTCCACTAATCTGCACAATTTCAATTATGAAATTGTTTGTCTTGTGTCTAGCACAAGCCAAATCTATACAAGGTAACCGCTTAGCAACTGTTATATTTCAAAATTTTAAAATCGGATTGGAAAATTTTGCTCCTTTTAAAAAATAAACATTTTAGAATTATAAACCTTGCATGCACCAAATAAATAAAAACAAGTTTGCTTTAAAATTTTTGACAATTTGAAAGAAAACGTTGAGAAAATTGGCTAATGGGTTCATCTTGTATAGATTCGGCATGGTCTAACACGTATTTGATATTATTAATTTTTAATTATACATGAAAGCTTAGAGTTTTTTTTTTCTTTTATGTGTGTAATTGTTATAAATGTTTTTTTCCTTATAATATATTATTAATGTCCAATGTTGTAACGTGTTAAATAATAATAAACAAGAGATTTTATGTTTTGTTAAAATCTTAATTTTCCTGCTTTTAATTGAATAAATCAGGGTTATTTAAGTAAGTAATTAGTTTTAAGCAACATAAATGTCCTAAATGTCCTTTCTCAAAATTTTCAAATCCCACTCTATCACCTAGTGAAAATTTCATTTAAAAATATTAATGCATTCAAAAGTCACAACAAAACTAGACAGAGACCTTGTTGCAAGTTCTAAATGCTTTACTTATTAATTTTTTCCTTATAACTTTCAATAGTTTTCACCCTGTGGCAGAGAAAGAAATGGGCTATCGTTCCCTAGAACATTTTTTTTAAATTGCTCATACGCTCAAAAAGTTATAAGCGTTTATCAACTTAAAACGCTTTTTATTCAACTCGGATGTGGCATGTGGCAGCAAAAGTGGCATTTGGCAGATAGCCCATTTCCCACTCTGCCACATGGCGAAAGTTTCATTCAAAAATATTCATCCATTCCAGAGTTATTTCGAAAACACAAAATTCTATTCAAAATGTAACCGTCGCTCTGTCCAAAAATTGAATTTTAAAAAAATTTGGAAAAAAAAGTGAAACACCAGGCCAACAGAACCAACAGTAGGTGGATTTTTCGGAATTGATTTTTGTTTTTTTGTTACAACTTTTGAACGGAAAAATATTTTCGCATGGGACTTGCACCATGTTGTAGAGCAAAAAATGGGCTATTTGCCACATGCCACTCATGTTGCCACATGCCACAAATAAGTTGCATAAAAAGCGTTTAATATTGAAAAAACGCTTATAACTCTTTAAGCGTTTGACGAATTTTAGTAAAATGTTCAGTGGAACAATAGCCCACTTCCCGTTCTATCACCTAGTCAAAGTTTCATTTAAAAATATTAAACCGTTCAAAAGTTGTAGCAAAAAAAAGGGAAAAGATTACAAAAATAGCATGTTGCAAGTTCCGGTTGATCTAATTTTTAGTTTTTTCCCTATAACTTTTGAATGGGTTAAGATATCTTAATGAAACTTTCACCATGTGGCAGAGTGGGAAATGGGCTACATTTCAGTTGAAAATTTTTTGAAATCGCTCTAACGCTAAGAAAGTTATAAGCGTTTTCCTAATTAAAACGCTTTTTATTTACACTGGATGTGGCATGTGGCAACATAAGTGGCATGTGGCAGATAGCCCATTTCTTGCTCTACAACATGGTGCAAGTCCCATGCGAAAATATTTTGTCGTTCAAAAGTTGTAACAAAAAAACAAAAATCAATTCCGAAAAATCCACCTACTGTTGGTTCTGTTGGCCTGGTGTTTCACTTCTTTTTCCAAATTTTTTAAATTAAATTTTTGGACAGAGCGACGGTTACATTTTGAATACAATTTTGTATTTTCTCCATAATTTATGAATGGATCAATATTTTTTAATGAAACTTGCACCATGTGGTAGAGTGGAAAATTGGCTATCTGCCACATCATATGTTGCCACATGTCCCATTCACTTGAAGTAAAAAGCGTTTTTATAACAAAAACGTTTATAACTTTTTTACCGTTAGAGCGATTTTGAAAAAATTTTCTATTGAAATATAGCCCATTTTTCGCTCTGCCATCTGGTGAAAGTTTCGTTAAAAAATATTAACCTATTCGAAAGTTATCGCCAAAAACCCAAAAAGGAGGTTAATCGAAACTTGCAACATGATGTTTTCGTCTACTGTTTCCCTTTTTTGCTATAACTTTTGAACGGTTTAATATTTTTAAGTGAAACTTGCACCAGGTGATGGAGCCGGAAATGGGCTATCGTTCACTCGAAAATTTTTTCAAATCCGCCCAACGCTTACTAAGCTAGAAACGTTTTTGTAATTAAAATGCTTTTTATTCAACTTGGATGTGGCATGTGGCAACATATGAGGCATGTGTCAAGTAGCCCATTTCCCACTCTGCCACATGGTGCAAGTCTCATGCGAAAATGTTCATCCGTTGAAAAGTTATAACAAGAAAACAAAAATTATTTCCCAAATTTTCGCCTACTGCTGGTTCTGTGAGCCTGGTGTTTCAAATTTTTGCGCCCATTAATTCTTTATTGAAAAACAGTCACACCAAAAAGGGTATTTTTTTTAATTTTTGGTTTTTCCCTATAACTTTTGAAAGGATAAATATTTTTAAATGAAATTTTCACCATGTGGCAGAGTGAGAATTGGTCTACCTGTTGCATGCCACTTATGTTGCCACATGCCACATACACTTTAATTAAAAAGCGTTTTAGTTAGAAAAACACTTACAGCTTTTTAAGCGTTAGAGCGATTTCAAAAAAATGTTGCAGTAAAATGTTGCCCATGTCCCACTCTGCCACCTGGTAAATTTTTTTTTAAAAATTTTGATCTATGAGTAAGTTATGAAAAAAAAAACCGAAAACTAAATCAATTCTTACATGTGAAATAATAACAAAAGCAGCGCCTGAAGTCTGCTATGAAAAATTTTCAAATTAATGGTAAAAATCCCTGCTAATTATCTGCTGGTACATACAAACAATTAATTAGCTGTTACTTTTTAAAACACAGACTATCTATACAAAATTTTAAAGCGCTGGAAATTTGCGATGGTAAAACAACAAAATCTATTGAAATGGCTTTAAACAAATTTATGACTTCGTTTGAGAAAGGTTTTTAAGCTGAGGCCTTATCATCGCATTTTATACCGAGCAACTTCTATTAAAATTTAAAATTTCAATTGTTTTCATTTGATGTCGCATGTGATGATTTGGGTCCTGTTTATTTACTGTCACATCAAGTCAACATTTTTAAATAATTAAAAAAATGGTTGAACACTGTTGTCTAATTTTCTGTAATTATGAAATTTTTTAATGTCTAAAGTGCATTTTTGTTGAATTTGTTACAAAATTTGTTACATTCTGTCAACAAAAAAAAAAAAAAAAAGACATAAATTAACTGCACGTTTTTGTTTTGTTTATGTCTTTTGTTTATTTATTGTACGGCTGCTGATTTATTGCAGTGGACGAGTTTTATCGTTGTTCAAGTTTTCACGGTCGCTAAGCGCCATTAAAACAAAATATGTAATTAACTTTTCAAATTCAAAATAAACAATTCAATTTAATTTTTTATGATAATCTTAAAATATTAATTGAGTAAAAGCAACTAATTAAAATAAAATAGTAATAAAACATTTAATGCTAGTTAAATGGTATTTTTTTTTTATATATGTTTGAGTTACAAATTAACAAATTTTTATTTGTATTAAGCTGTTTTTATGGGTGTTGCGAAATAGAAGAGGTTCATATAGAAAAATAATATTGTAACACAAGAGAAGTTTTCATAAATCAATAAAAATTAAATAAAAAACACAAGTTGCAAGGTCATGAGAATTTGATACGCAAAGGTGGCCATATCTTTAAAAAATGTATTGCGATCCTTCATATACATTCAGTTTTTTTTATTTCTAAAAAAGTTTAATAATTTTAATTATAAATATAGAAAAAGTATAGCTAAGCTTCCAACAACAACATTAGTAAGTATGGAAGCTTTATGATTAATGGAGAGTTTTCTGGTTTACCAGCCAAGAGGTTGCCTGCCAAAGGTGTTATGTATGTACACCAAAATGCTTCTTCTGATTTCTTGATGTTTTCCTAAAAATAAAACATTTTCAAAAAAAAAAACATTGTAGAAAATACTTTCTCTGCAGGAAACACCGACCATTTAAATCCTTATAATGGAGATGCTTTTTCCAGGAGAAAACCGCAAGCGTCTAGAAAGAAAGAGAAATGATAAATTTTTTTATTTATTTATTTACAAAATCTCTTAATTTTATTCTTCAATATTTTGTGACTTTTTTTTTGTATAAAGAAGACAGTCAAAAGATTGGCGAAATAAAAAATTTTGGAATAAATTTAAGGTCCGTTATTACAATACCGATGGTTATAGATCAAATTAAAAATATCGATAAGTAAAATATCGGACAGTGTGTCATTAATCATCAATCCAAATCGTAAAACTGTGGAAAGTTGTAATAAAGGGCCTAAGAGATTTTTAATTAAAGCAAAATCTTTTTTTAATATAAAACAAACAAAAATCATTAAGTATTTACAAAATATTTCTTAATGGACCATTTATAAAGATCATAGAGTTCAGGAAACTACACAGCTCAACAAAATTATTTTTTTTTGTGGCACAGGGTCTTAGGTGCTACCACTACATTGTGAATATATTTAGCAGTTATGAGTGGATGTTAATGAAATATTTCCCGATCCTTATGCGTTTTTGTAAACTAAAATGGATAACTAGTTTTTGAGTTATTGCAAATTATGTAGCTCAACATCCTCTTTTTTTTAACATAACGGTAAATATCGAGAACTATATGTAGGATTAAAAACGCAAAATTTATAGCGTTGAGTCAGATTTTTAGCACATTGCTCTGAATTCTATCAACTTGCTCTAACTACTTCCACTCATAGAGTTAAAAGACCGGGCAAGACCGGGTAAAATTATTTAGTAATTTAAATGTGTGTATACACATTTTCTTTTCAAAAAAATTGAAAAATCTTGAGGCAATTTAATTAAATTAATTTCAGACATTAAGCCCCTAAACTATTTTATTGATGGCTGGATAATAATTAAAAATAAAAAATCTAAAAAAAAACAAACGAGTGTTTTTTTTTATTTTTTATAATTTATAATTAAATATTTCTCTGAAAAATATATTTCTTTTAATAATAATAATAATTAATTAAAACGTTTTATAAAAGAATTTTAAATTTAAATTGAAGAGCAGAAAAAAGCTTTATGAGCTGTGGTAGCTTTTCATTAAATTGTGTTTTATTTGTTATTATTTTTAATTAAGAATAGTTTTTGGAAATTTAAAGAATTTACAAAATATTCATGGTTATTTTCAAGCAGATTGCGGAGCTATAAATTTAATTTCGAAAACAATTTATTCAAAAAAAAAAAAAAAAAAATATGAAAAATTTGGATAACGTTGACTTTAAATCTAGGTTATTTTTTTTTTTTTTTTTTTGGATAAAGGGGTATTTCTGCAAAAGAAAAATTATTTTCAATTGTAGATAAACATTTTGAGAAATTAAAAAAAAATTCAAGAAAAATTAAAAAAGGCAAACTTTTTTTAGCTAATGTTAACGGCAGGTTTCATTACAATTAAGAATTTGAGCCTAAAAAATTCTATAGACATTCATTTCATTAAAGCTTTTTTACAAATCAAATAATAAAAAAGCTTTAATGAATTTGCCAGTTAATAATTAAAACAATTTTGTTTTATTATTTTCTTTACAATGAATAATATTAAAATGTAAACGTTTGAAAAGAAAAAAGAAACTATTTTTTTTTTTTTTTTTTTAAATAATTCAAGGTCGTTGCTAGTATTATTTCAAAAGAAATATTTGAGCGACGCCAGCAGCCGGTATTCACTAGACCCATTTTATAAATACTAATAATAAAAAATCTTCTTTTATTTAATTAAATATTCAAACAACAACAATAAATTTTTTTTTCAACTTTCGATATCAATAAACGTTTAAATAAAAATAAATAAATAAATTTGTTCAATGAACCTGTTGTTTCATGTACGATTTTTATTTAATTTATTTTATTTCGAGAGGTTTTAGGTTTATGTAACCTTTTTTGAATTTTCATTTAAGACACTTGTTTGCGTTGATATTATTGCTATTGTTGTATTTTTAGATTTAGCAAGAGACAGAGATAGAGCGAGAGAGAGAGAGAGAGGTATGACTATTTGTATTTTCAGAAATAATATTTCAATATCCTATAGTAAATTGAAAAGAAAAGAAAAAACAAATAAAAGCGAATTCACCCTTGTTGGCAAATTTGCACTTATTTCTCCTGCTACCAAAAAAAAAATCATCACAGCTGATTTCATAGAGGATAAACATAAACAAAACCCACACTTATATTTTTTTTCTTAAAGTAAATTGACGTATTAATTTAATCCTTAAGCCAAAGGTATTAGAAAAAAACAAAATCATGATTTTGTTTTAAAGAACGCGTATAGAGAACGGAGTACGGCATTTAGTTAGGCCGCAGTACGTTTTTGAAGCTTAATGGCGAGACGCGACGCCGTTAAAAATTGAATTGCAAAATAAACTCCAGTTTTTGTATGAACTTTCTTGTAATTTGCTGCCTACCAGGAACGTGTGATAGAAACTAACACATACTACTGTTGACATTCATTAAAATCATGTATAAGAGTGACATATAAAATCACATGTACACAAAGTTTCTATCACATTTTTCACAATGAAACTTCTTCTGTTGATATTTTTATCAACAGATCAATTGATTTGTAGGATTTTATTTAACTCATGGAGTTTTATATAAAACTATAATTTTAATTTATTTTAGAAGAGTATTTTTAACCAAACCTAAATTGGCTTAAGGCCTATCAGTGCTGTTCTTTATTCCGAATCCGAATATTTTATTCGGAATTGAAAAATTCAGCATCTCCTAACTACCATTTTAAGATTTTTAAAATTTTGTTTTTGCTTTATTTTGGGTGCGAAATTATTGGTAGAATTAAAAAAACATAAAAGAGGAAAAAAAATTAATTCCACATTTTTTCAAATCCGTGTGGATTACAGAACATGCACGTACATTTGTAATTTACATGTCACCTACTACCGCCGTAAAATTGATTAACTCTGAACTTTAGTTGTTTGTTTTGAAATCTCAGTTTCACATACGAGATTTCGAGATTTTGCGAGGTGCAAAATTTAAAACTTTTTTTTTGGCAAACTTGCAGATATGACTTGCAACGGTAGTTTGTGTTTAAGGATATTTTTTTTTTTTTTGTAAGTTAAGTCACTAAAGTGACAACGAACAATCCAAGCGTCAAAGAAATTTGTATGAAAAACTCGAATATTTTTAAAATATTTTTTAATGGTTTGGCTTCCTATAGACACAGCAAGTTTAGTTGCGCAATTCTTGATTTTGTAGGAGAGAGAGGTTAAAAAAAGAATGGAAAGGGGTACAAGCTTGCTCGTAGTCGGCAATTCTTTTTTGTTCTCTCTTCGTATCTTTTATAAAGATGTAAAAAAAGAAGACAGGTAGCTTAAGGCAGAATGAACGACTGAATAAGAATGCTAAAATTGCCGAAACAAAATTGCTGTGTCTAGACACAGCGGCAATTTTAAAAGAGGATTGAGAAATAATTGCCCAACTAAACTTGCTGTGTGTGGTTCTAGTAAAATTTCAGATCTCAATTCGTTTTGTCCACACACAAATTTTTTGTTTTGGCCATTTGAGCATTATTATTCATTCAGCATTCAAGCTATCTGTCTTCTGTTTTTTACAGCTTTAAAACATACGAAGAGAGAACAAAAGGGAACTCCTTTCCATTCTTCTTTCCTCTCTCTCTCCTCAAAAAACAAGAATTGCGCAACTAAAATTGCCGTGTCTGGTCCCGGTCTTACTCACAACAATTTTCAAACGAAAATATTAAAAACTAATAAACACGGTGCTAAAAGCACTTGATTGACAATACTAATTATCATTACTAATCTATTTCTACATAAAGAGAGAGAGAGAGAGATATTGAGATTTACTTTTTGAAAATAGAATAAATTAAAATTTTTTAATTTTTACGCATTTAACGTTTCAATTAGTAGTTAATATACTAAATACATAAATTAGTTAAGACATTTTAAGTATTGCGACTCAAGTTCATATTTTTTTTTTTTTTTTTTTTTTTTTTTTTTTTTTTTTTTTTTTTTTGTATTCACCAATAACATTTTTGTTTTTGAAAAAAAAGTTTACTTCAGAACAAACAACAAAAACTTAAGGATGTCGAACAAGTTTCAAAATTATGTTATTCAAAAGCGATTCAGCCAGACAGACTTTGACAGACAACAACACAAGAATCTCTTTGTAATTTATAATAATGAGAACTGATAAGAATGCAAAGTTTGTTAAAAATAAAAAAAATATTTTAATTAAAAAATCATAAATCTATTTTTTTTTATTTAAAAGAATTTTTGGAATATTATTATTTAAAAAGAAAAAAATTAACTTGAAATAAAATTCTTTTTTTTTTTTCCTTTATAGGATGTGCTATTTGTATTTATTTAAAATGTCGGACTGTTTGCATTTCATAAAGAATAAATTAAGTATTGAGATACTATTTTTAAAATATAAGTTTAAATTTAACGAAAAATAATTAATTTAAATAAAAAAAATTGTTTTGCCTCTGCAGTGCAGTGCCCAAATAGTAACATTCGATATCGCATGAAAATTTTTGAAATTTTATTCTTTTTGTGAGAAAAATTTTTTAAATTTCAATATCAAATGCTACGACACTGAGACCAAAGTATTTTAACTGTCTTCTTGAAAGCTTGATAATCAAATATTTATTTGACACAATAGATTTCGAACGCAAAAAAGAGAATTTTTCACAATGTGCAGGGTAGCCATTGAACTAAATATTTCTCAGTGTTTTCTTAAGCTCTTGATGGACAAATACTTTGAATGCATTCTAAGACTCGACAGAAAGTTAGTTATTATTATCATCATGGGCTATGGTCGCACCGTGATCTTCAAGATCTAATTACATTCCGAGACTCCTTACGAGTTTCGTAATTGTTGCAGGACTAATCTTTCCCAGATCTTCTGAGACCAATGCCCCACTACCTAAGCAGCTTATTCTGCATCTTGCCACCGCTGGGCACTCGCACAGACGTTTCTTGTCCCTCCCGACAGAAACGACAGGAGTCCTCTTGTACTACACCGATTTTACTCATGCGATAGTTAAGTCTACAATGGCCCGTAAGTAGCTCAACGTAGCCCAATGTCATTTCTGCTGAGGTTCAAAACAACATCTGCCCTAATGCACTCAGGGTTGATGAGTCTCTTTGACTGTCGCTTGACCACTTCGGCCTTTCAGCCTTTCAGCAGTAGACTTCGTTTCTCTTCCTTGCGTAGAAGACCAAAGTCACCCGCAGAATGGCTCTGTACCTATGAAGGGGGTATCCACGTTCTTTTTAGCCAGATAGTCTACCATTTTAGACAGAAACTATTGAACAAATTAAAATTTTTGTTCAGTTCAATGAGACTTAGTGAACGAACAGAAAGAACTAGTGTCAACGTCTAAACATTTTCTAGCAGAAATTCTAAAGCATGGAAGCTGTGAAAAAATTAAAATTTTAGACAAATTTTATCGGGAACTATTTGACAAGTTAAAGGTTAAAAAACAACATTTTATTAAAATAATAAAATGGGGAATAGAAATAAATTTATCAAAAATCAAATATTAAATTAAAATTATTTAATTATATAAAGAAGCTTATGTAACAAAGATGGTAAACAGAATGATGAATAGTAAACCAATTATGAAGATATTTGCCAAATCTATTATTAAAACATAAGCCGCATAAAAATTAAAAGAAAATCAAACCAAATTTTCGGTTTATTAAATTGATTAATGTAAAAGCTTTTTTTTTAAAGAGCTTCCGGTTTCATTTTTCTTTTATAAATAATTTATTTATTGGTTAAACATAAAAATATACATTAATCAGTTGGGAACCGCCCATTTGACCGCTGAATACAGGCCATATGTGGAGCACCATATACGAGTATGTATGTATGTACTAGAGCATTGCACAAGTATACCTGAAAAGCACGCATCATTTAAAAAAATTTATATTTTATACTTGAAAGTGCTTGTAAGCAAAGTGCAAGTATGCTTGCGCAGCCCTTTAGTATGTATGCAACAAATCATGTATTATTATGGATTATACATGCTTATGTATTAGTGAGTATAATAAATTAATTATAAATGCAAAAGGGAAAATTAAGGCAAATTAGAATTTAATCTCTCTGTGAATATTTTTAGTAAAAATGTCTGCTTAATTTGAGTTTCAGTAAAATAAAAATAAAAAATTATACTTTTGCTTAAGCTACCTACGTTCGTAAAGAAATATTTGTCGAAATAAGCATAATCACTATGTCAGCTACATATCGTTATATGATTTCCCTAAAGCCCTAAGTTACATTTAAAAAGTTTTCAAGGAGAAGCCAATAAAGTCAGTAATAGGAAAAATTAGCAGAACTTTTTGAAGTTTCGTTTATTTAAGCTTCACCTTAAGAATGTTGTTTTTAATTGTTCAACAAGAATTTTGTTTTTTTCATATCATCGACTTTTTTAACTTCCTTTCTAAAAATTTTGTAAATGCAATTTAAGGCTTTAGTAAAATCATGTGACGATATGCATAAATTTATATATTTTGTGAAAATATGCACTTATAGCCTGTTCAGACATAAAAGTTAATGAAGTCAATTAAGTTTTAAATTGTGTGACTGATTTGGGTGTTCACACATATTGAATTAAGTTTATGCAATTAAGCATTTGACAACTGAAAATATTGTGAATTTTTTTTATTTTTTTAAATATGTTTGAGTATTTTTAAAATAAAAAATTAAAAAGAAAATGTTTTGAAGGCAAGCTATTGATTAAAAGAAATTAGTTATTTCAAAAATTATTTTCAAAAACAATTTTATAAAATTTATTTACCGGTAACTTCGGCAGCCATTTCCTTTTTATGACATTTATTTTTAAATTTATTTACGTTTCCTTTTTTTAATACTGAAAGTATCAACTTTTCTCACTTTTGAGTTGATATTTAAGGGCACAACAAAGAGTTGCATTTTGATTTTGACGTCATTAACGTGCAATCAATTTTTAATTGCGCAATTATTTAATGGAAATTTGTATGGTACATTGAGTTCAATAAAGGCGATAATTGCTCAATTAACGTGCATGTCTGAATAACCTATTAGATTATTTTAATTTTTTATTAAAATACCACATACTTGCATTATTAAATAATTTGAATTCATTTTATGTAATGCAAGTCATGTTAGACTATAAAAATATTTGCTAAAACGTAGTGGTTACTCTTACTTCGGAAAATATTTGGGTAATGTGACCGTAGCTTTAGATTTCTTCCCAAATAATGAAACTATTCTAAGGGCCATTATTACAACTTACTTATAAGGTCTCAGTTAGCTCTAATTAGCTTTAGTTAAAGTAGGCGTTAAAGTGATCAATAACTTTTTTCATTATAAAAAGCTCTCAATAACATAAATATTATGATAATTGTTATGTGGCACCACCGCTGTGAATACCGATTACTTTTCGTTGCTTTTAATACGTAATGGCAACGGTATGCCTCAGTTTTTAAATTATTTTTCAAATAACTAAGAAATTCTTTACTTTTACAATTTTATTTTAATATTTGTTATTTTATTGTGTAATTGTATTGTTTTATTTTTGTGTATTATTTAATGTCTATGGCTGCTGAAGTTGCCATAACTAAAATCGAAAATATGGCAACTTTAAATGCTTGAAGTTCATGTTAAAAGTTATGAGCAACAGAAACCTTTTTTTAACTTATCATACACTTTTTAATTAAAGTATGTTTGTAATAACCAAAAAGCATTTATCTGTTCGATAACATTCTACTTTTAGTTATCGTTTAGTTGTAATAACGGCCACAGAATTTTATTCCGTTTTGTCTGACAATTCAATCCCCAAAAAACATTCATAGATTTTTTTTAATCACATAAACAAACTATTTAATTAATTAAAAATGTAATTAATCAATTGGCAAAAAAAAAAACCAAATTTAAATTAATTTATATGATTGATATTTAAAAAATGCTTATTAATTTTAAAACACTGAATTTAAAATAAAAAAAAAATAAAAGAGAGGGAAAAAAAGAGAATAATTTTCAAATGCTAAAAAAAAGTGTTTGATTAAACACTTTAACTTTATGTTTAAAACTTGAAATGTGTCACGGTATTTGCAGTTTTAATTAAATTTTAAGTGATGAAATTTTTATTTTTAAATTTTATAAAATTTTTCTCTATCTAATTTAACATTCTTTTAACGGCAAAACTAAAGCAGACGCTACTCGTTATGGCCGTTTTATGAAAGTCGTACACTAAATTTGCCCATCTGCTTTATAAATAAAATTAATTTTCTATATGTTTTATTTAAAAACTCTATCAAAAATACTGCTCTATGTTTGAAATTAAAAACACACTTTGAGGTTTTGCTGCAGGTGGTTTTTCAGTCCTAATTTTATTTTATTAGTATTTAATGAATATGGACATAACCTACTTATGAAAAAAAAAATTAAAAAAAAAAACAAACAAATTTATAAGTCTTGATGTTCTGTTTGCAAGTGGTATAAGTCGATTTAAAAAAATGAGTTGGCGTTAATTTTAATTTTTTTTTTAAAGTGGACTTATACCACTTTCAAATATAACAGCTAGAATATCGCTTATTTACTTCAAAGTGTTATAACTCAAGAAATTATTTTTTTTAGTAAAATTATCAAAAAAAATTAAAAGCTTCTCTTGGCAGAAAAAAATTTTTGTTAACAAATTTGCAGACTTTAAATGGTTTTCCTGTAAAATCATGTTCTTTGAATTATGACACTATGGAAGTAAATGAGCGTACTAGACTTGTTTAATTAAAATCATCTTTAGCATCATCATCATCATCATAATTATTATTATTTTTTAAACATTTAAATACAAAACACCATTTTCATTTAAATGAGCAATCGCTGACTGCCTAATTTGATTGCCTGTTTTGGTGGTGCTGTTAACAGCTGGGCGTACACTTTTTTTTATTAAATTTTGTTAACTATGCAAAAACTATTTAAATGCTAAATATTATAATAAATTTAAAATACTTTTAATAGATTTAAATTGTTTTTTTTTTTATGCAATTAAACTGGACAAACACAAAAGCAGCAATTAAGCGGTTGGCTGCTTAGCGCTTCTATTTTTTTTTAATTTTTTACTTAGAAAAAGTTACAATTCAAAAGTGAAATCACAAGCAACAAAGTATAAATACTTCTGGTTATAAACATAAATAAAGGGTGGCTCAAATTGAGGTTATGAAATAATAGAAAAATGGGCTTAAGCCCTTAAATTTTTTTTTTCTGAAATATATTTTGACAAAACTTTTTTCATTTATTTTTTATTTTATTTACAGGTTTATTGCGTCATATGTTTTGAAAAAAGCTTTAAGTTACAAAAAATTTAGTGTTGCTCTATTGCAAATATTAACCACTATGAAATTGTTATGGGACTATTGAAAAGCAAAAAGCGGTTTAAATATATAAATTATTTATGGCGGTTTCTATTCTCAAAAAACACTTTGCCTTTAAATTATGTAATATTTTAAACAGATTGCCCAAAACTGTACAAATTAATGCCTTTTTATGGTTTCACTAAAACATAAATAAGTTTCTCAAGCTCCCATAGATTAGTAGGTAGCTCGTTTCCTGCCCAGATCCTGGGTGTTTCTGCAGATAAGCCAAGAAGCTTCGGGGATTTGTGTTGTTTAAAAGAAAAAATATGTAACATTTAACGCAAATGTTTAACGCTTTTAAAGCGATTTGCGACATTTTGGTTACATTTACAGCACTGATAAACAGTTGCGTCTAAAATAAAATAAAAGTAACTTTTGCTTTATGAAGAATATCATCTTTACGAAGAACAAGTTGAATCTCCTATTTCCCATAAAAACAAATTAATTAATTTTATCAATTGTATAAACAAGTAGTTCACACAGTTGTAAATCAGGGCATTATCTCTCCTTCGCTTATAAACTGAGTGCATCTTACATTTTGAGAACGGAACGCAATTTAGATTTTTTTTGACAATATCACGCACTTATTCCTGAAAGGCAGAATATATGCAACACTTTTGTTGTTGGTAAAGAAAACGCCTTTAGTGTTTCTAGACAAGTTGATGGCTTGTGTTATGGAAACCTCATATAAAAATGAGGCTTAATAAGCCCCCTTTGACTTACTCCAGTAGTCGTTCTTTGTGAAATTTTTCTTATAAATTTCAAAAATTTTTCTAGGCAGTTGGAATGCTTGTTAAACAAAAATAACACAAATTTTTTAAAGGCTTAAAGCGGATTTTAAATTACAAAATTGTAAACACAAACAAACACATAATAGAAAATATAAAATTATTAAGAAGGCATGTGCTTGTATCTTTATAGCCTTTAAAAAACAACAACAATTAACATACAAAACTACATGTTTTATAAGATTATTTTTTGTTGCTTTTAGAAAAAAAAAATTTACAAAATTTATAATTAAAAATTAAAAGAAGAAAAAAATAATTTTTTTTAAATCAAACACTAGTAAGCACAAGCAGCAAATATGTGTGCATGAACTTTAGTTTAGTAAAGAAGAAGAAGCAGCAGCAAAACCATTAACTATAAGCTTACATTTAAACAACAACAATTTGGTTTAATTTATAAAACACGTTCTGTTCTTACTCCCCTTTTCTCCCTGCGCTGACTGTAACACGCGCGTGTGAGTGTGTTTTTATTTTAGCATTTTTCAATCAATTTGTATAATTTTTCTAATTTTTGCTATTTTTTATGATTCATTTGTGGGAACACGTTAGCATTACAGGCCTAAAACACATTTTTTGAATTCTAAAATAACGAAATTTATATGAAGCGGATATAAGTTTTCGGGTTTTGCCCATCTAAATAAATTAGCAAAACAATAACAACTTTTTTTTTTGTTTTTGTTTTTGTTTTACTGTTTACAGCCTATAGTTACTTTATAACCGTTAAGGTTTTTACTTTAGTTTTAGAGTGTGAATTTTAATATTGAAATCATGCCACTGATGTTTGTAATTAGCACTCAGTTTAAGCAGCATCACTTTGGCAAACATAAATTCTTTTAAATTTAATTTCTTTGATTTTTTTTCTCTAATCCAGCCGTTCATAATTTATGAAAATACTTGAGAGGCAGCAAAGCTTTGAAGATTTATTAAGATTAGGCGAAGCTAATACATTTCGATGCACTGCAAACATTGTTTTAATGAAATTAATTCATTAAATAAATAAATACAGTTCATTGATTTACTGAAATTATTTCATAAAATTTAGGGTATTTCAAATTCGTGATATCAAGAAAAAAATTTAAAACCCGCACAATTCCAAGTCATAATGATGACATGTCGATGATGAAGTTTATTATTTTTTTATCTTAAAATTATGAATTTTTTAACACCATAATTTACTTATTCGCTAATACGTTTGTAAGCTCATTTTTAATTTATAGTTTTACATAAAGGTTTTTCCATATACGAAAATATTTTAGCACATAAATAAATTTGCACTTTAAAGCTTTTTATAGTTTTGATGGGATATTGATAACTTTATTTTTGTCTAGTTTTTGCTTTCTAATTTAGACAAAATACATATTTCATTGTTTAATCTAATGGAATCTTTCCTTAAATGGAATCAAAATTCTTCAAATCACTTAATTTATTGTTTGAGTGAATTATTTTATTAACGTGCCATATATGAGCCAGACTTAATTTATTAAAAAATTAAAAAAAATTATTATTATTTTAGAGAATTAAAAAAAAACCAATTAAAATTGTAAATTGTAAAATCTAATAAATACACAAACAGCGTTTGTGTTGTGTATTTGAGAATTTTCAACTTAATTTGTCTAATTTTTCCCTTGTCTTGTATTTGTCTGAATTTTTCTTTTGAAACATTAATAAAATTTAAGAATTTTTTGTTATTTAATTCTTGAATTTTAATTGATATTTTTCATGGCAAATAAATTTTAGTATAAAATTTTAATACTGATTTATAAAAAAAAAATTAAACAGAAATAAAATTAAATTTGCTACAACAACAATAATAATAAAATTGTCATGTATTGTATGGTCACATTGCACAAATATTTTTCAAAATAAGCATGACCCCTTAGTGGTTTTAAAAAAAGTGTTTGTAATTTTTTTCAACTCAGTCTCTCCAATGTTTTATTTGATATAAAACAATTTAAATTCGGCTGTGTTAACGAAATATTCATATTTTCACTTTCCACATTCATCTTAAATATCCAAAAAAAAAAAAAAATTAATCTTTATTTGTGCTTAATTCCAGAAAAAAAAATTATATAATTGTAACGGAGGTCGTATTATAAAAATTTATTTATTTATTATTGGAGCGAAATATCAATATAAAAATTTTTTTTAGTAAATTATTCGATTTTATAAATTTATTATTAGTAAATATTATTCAAGCGTAAGATCTTATTTTTCTATTATTTCGACTTTCTGTTGAAGGTCTTCTTCAGGGAAATTTATTATTATAATCAATAAATAATAAATAATAACATATTTCCCTTAAGGAAATCGAAATAATGGAAAATTAAAACAAAAAAAATTTTCATTAAGATCTTAAGCTTGAATAATATTTACTAATAAAAAAAAATTTTTATAATACGACCTCAAGCTTGAAAAACTAGCAGTTTCAATAAAAAAAAAGTTAAATAGACTTAAAATTAAAAATAATTAAAATTACTATTTTATTTAGCTTGAGGTCTTATTTTATAAATTTATTTTAATATCTACATTTAGCTCCAACTTGCGTAGGTAGCTTCTTCAGAATATAAATATAATATAATTAAATAATTTATTAAATTATTTGGAATAATAAAGTTTAACAAAATTTAATCTTTATTTTTTTCTTTTAATTTTTCATGAGAATATCATGGAAAATAATGCATTTTGCACACTAACATAATTTGGAATTAAGCACATATAAAGATTAAATTTTGTTATAATTAAATAATAATATAAGTTGGAGCGAAATATTGATATAAAAATAAATCTATAAAATATTATAAGACCTCAAGCCATTTTAATTAAAAAGAAAAAGATGAAATAAACTTTCAAAGAAATGAAAAATATTGATAAAAAAATAATAATAATTAATTTCTAAAAAAAATCTTTCTAAAAACTTAAATTTTTAAAGCAATAAAATGTCTGCGGGCACTACTCAATTTTTTAAATAATAAAAAAAGAAACTAAATCACAAACTTATATATATCCTTCTTACTTACAGTGAAAGTTATAAAAAATCCTCACCAAAGATGAGCCTTGTAGCTCAACTTAATTTCCCATTCTATTAACATGGAAAAAAATATTTTTTTACTAAAATTGATTTTACACATAGTTAACGCAAGTTTTTACAAAAAACCATTGCATATTCTTAAAGTTGAGTCTTTCAACTTAATAAAAAGGTTTAATTAAGTATGATTATCTTGTCAAGAAAACTAATTAAATTTTTAAATGTGGAGAAACAGCTTCTAATAATTTTTTTTATTACCTCTCAAAATTTTTACCCAAATCAATAGCCAGTGTTGTATTTTTATGGATAATTAGAGGCGAAGAGTTGAAAAAAAAATTATAAATCTTTTGCGAAGCGCCCTAATAATCACTATACAATCGACATGTAGACTTTAAAGGCAAATTTAAAGAAAATTTATATGAAAAATTTTGTTAAAGTTGACTTTAAAGTCTGTGTTAATTTTTTTGGATAAGATGGAAAAATATTTCCTACGATTAGTTTAATTTTTTTTTTTATTAAAACACAATATGATTTCATATTATTTATTTATTATCATGTTATTTGTATTAAGTCATGTTAGACTATATAAATTTGCCGAAAGTATTTTCATTCCAGCAAATATTAGTACAACGTGACCGTAGCTTTAGCTTTTTGCTTAACATGGCTGAAGTTATTAGTATTTTAGTGGTGATTTGTTTTTTAAATAAAATTTTGCCAAATATTTTTTGTTTTTAACTACAAAATTTATGTTTGAATAATTTTTTTTTTCTAATTTTCATTTAAAAAACAATTATATAATAATTAATGAACAATAAAATTTATTAATTTAATGATGAGGTTACATAAAAAAGAAAAATACTTGACTGCTGCTCAAACCAGCTTGCATTTTGGCAAACAATTTAAAAACGTTTTATCAAAAAATCTGTATTTAATTGTTTAAACGTATTCGAGTCATAGAGATCAATTCTAATTTTTTTACTTTCATGAATTTTTGAATAACAAATTTATTTTTAATGTTTAGCCAAGCAATACAGGTTGACATAAATAAATTGCTACAAACGTAAAGTCAATTTAAGGACAAGAAAATTAATGAATAATTTTTAATAGAAAATAGTCAAAATAATTTTCAAAATAATCATAGCAAATGACAGCTTGATTAAAAAAGCAAGAAGGTTTGGTTACACAAGAAAAACAGAAGCTGGGCTCAGATGAGTCCTCTGATAAGGTTTCTTTGTGGGGAAGTGCAGAGAGACAGTAATAGAGATAAAAGTGAAATGAGTCAGTGGTAATTTCAGTAAAATTACTGCTTTTTTTTTTAAGCGGACTTAAACTACTTTCAAATATATCTGTTCAAATACTTTTTTTGACCTAAAAAGCAACCATTTTGTTTTTAATTTCCTTTACAAATATTTTAACTTATTTGAAAATTATTCTTTATGGAGAATATTTTTTTTTTATTATGAAAGTTGTCTGTAATAATTTAATTAATGCAGAATGAAATGAATAGTAAATAGTTTTGATATAAATCATTTTTGTAAAACTTGATTTTATTTTTATTTAAAATTTTTTATAGTTTCAAGTGTAACTCTATCTCTTTAATAATAAAAATAAAATTTAAATAATTTTATTATAAAATCTTGGCATAGAATGAAAGTCTTTGATAATTAGCCATGCATGAATTATAAATATCAGAGAGGGAACTAATCAGTGCTGTTCTATATTATTCGGAATTGAAAAATTCAGCATAATCTGTGGTCCATTTTAGAATTTGCTTGTTGTTTATTTTGCCTGGAAAATTATTTTGATGGAATTAAAAAAATAAGCAGAAAATAATTTAATTCCCCACTTTTTTTTTAAATCCGTGAGAAATACAGAACAGGCATGAATATCAATTTTCTTGTGTTAAAAAAACATTTTTGAAGTTTTTAATCTCTTAAAACTATACTTTTGTTTTCTTTTTTTGTAACTTTTAATATCGACTAGAGTGTGAAAAAAACCATGTGATTTTAATAAATCGTAATAATGTCAGGTTCGTTTTCAATATTAGAACGCGTTATGATTTAATTATTTTTTTTCCACAACATTTTTCTTAAACAAATCAGATTTATAAAATAAATAAAAATTTTGTAAATTAATTATTTGTTTTTTTTTTTAATTTAAAGTTCAATAAAAATTCTGGCAATTTTTTTTTTTTTTTTTAATTTAAATGTAAATTGCTCAACATTGTTATGCTAATTCGTGTAACATTATCATCATCATCAGCACATAAGTGACAAGTTTATTTTTTATTAAATTTTATACAAACTTATGAAATGAAAAATTCAAAAACAATAAAAGTTTAATTTTACTTTTACGTAGTTAAGCTTCTATGACAAAGTGACTTGATAATTATAGGCCATGTTAACTAAATGGCTTTCAATTAATCAATAGCATACATAATTATATCATTAGTTAAAAAAACTATTATAATTAGTAAACGACACTGAGAGAATGTTTTTCATATATCCTTTGAATTTTGTCATCAATATAATGAAAAATATATAATTTTTACAGACAATGATACATTTTCATTAGACTAATGAAATATTTCATTAATTCAATGAATTAATTCATTCACTTATTGAAATGATTTCATTAAATCAATTAAATTAATTCATGCATTTAATGAAATTATTCATTAAATCAATGAAATAATTTCATCCAATTAAAGAAATAATTCATTCATTTAATGAAATGACTTCATTATATAATTCATTCATTTAATGAAGTGACTTCATTTATACAAAGAAATCATTCATTCAATTAATGAAATTATTTCATTAAATCAATGAAAAAAGCTAACAAACCTTAGACAATCACCTAACAAATGCTGTTGCATAGTTTATTATTATTATTATAAAAAAAAACCGCAGCCATTATTTATTATAAGAAGAAATTCTTGTTTTAAGACGAAGATCTCTACCAGTTTTTAAATTAAAGAATTATAAATAGAGCATGATAAATGAATAGCTCGTCATACAATAGATACATTTTTATTATCATATAATAATAAATATTAATGGTACATGATTGTACTGCACAAAAAAAAGGGAGATAAACAATCAATAGAAACTTTATCTCTGTCATTAAACAGTTTTTTTTTTTTTGTTAATGTTTATGTTGTTGTAAATAAGCAAGTATAAATGAGGAAATCAAAGTTATTACCCGAATAAAAGAATACATAATTAAATATAAAAAAAAATTAAGTTATCATTAATTACATAAGGATTTATTTTTAATGAAACTGATGTATAGAATTTTAAACAACAAAATAAATTAGTTTTAACACTGACAATTATTTATTTTTCTTAAGGCTGCTTTTTAATTAAAAAATATATTTTTTTAAGGGACTGGGATAATTTTTTAATCTAATAAAAGGAATACTCCAAAGCTATTATGGTTTACAAGGTGATGTTTATAGGAAACTAGATGTTTTTGCCCGGTTCTTTATTACATAAGAAATTTGTTTACAAATAGAATTTTAATTGTTAAAAAACCCGTGCAAATAAATACAGCCATTCACTAATTTATAAAGTGGCTCATTTTTTTGGTAGCATTATTAGCAGAAGCCCGAACTAAAGTGGTAAATAAAATATTTCAAAGCATAATTTTGGGCTTAAATTGTCGCATAACATAAATATCATTTCCTTGGAATGTTGTTCACTTTCACTGTGATATCAATTATGACTACATTCCCTGCAAATTTTTTTTCTTATTCACTTTTTTGCTTTAAGCTCTTCACTGATCCCGTTTTACCTTTTTTTACTCCCTTAATATTCGAATTTTCAAAAATTCCTTGTTATTCGTCCTACACATTGGGACAGGAACCTGCTTACTAAATTTCAAGTCCATAGCTTTAGCCGTTTGGGCTGGGCGATTATAATAAGTCAGTCAGTCACTCTAAACTGATAATATGAACAAAATAGCAATTTTCTCTTCCAGGGGAATGAAAATTTCACAGGAACCAGAATTTTACTTTTATTCGCTATAGAGGTAATTAAATACGACCACACATCTGTTTTAAAAGTGGCGAGTGAAAATCGTTGAAAAGTGACCGTAAAAATGGGTGTGGCTAGTTCTATATGAACCAAATTTCAAACAAATCCTTAAGAAAACAAAAATTTTTATAACAAACAAATAAATAAAAAATTAATTTTATTTATATTGATGAGCTTTCTTATCAGTTACAAAATTTGCATAGAAAACACAATTTTTAAATACTTTTTATTATTTTTTAGATGACTGTGTGTTTACTATAATTTTTTTTTGATTCAGCTTTAAATTGAATTTAAAAAAAAAAATATTTTTAACTTGATATATTTTAATTAATTTTTATTTATGTATTTATTTATTTTTTTCAACATTTATGAAAATCGAAAAAGAATTCATAAAAATTTATTTTTATTTTATTATCATTTAATTAGTTAAATAAATATAATAAAATCAAAGCATTATCATTAAACGGCAGTAAAATGTTTGTTTTTATTGCTGCAGTTAAGAAAAAAAAAAGATTCTTATCTATCCCATGAAATTAAAATTATTTCAGAACTAATTCATTTCGATTACATATTCATAAACTTTTAAATAATTTGTTTTATTTCATTTAATTATAACACACACACACACACACACACACACAATTTTACGAGCACATTTAAAATTTTTTAAACAAAAAGGAATTTCTGGCTTAAATGTATTAAAATTATTTTAAAGCAATAAAATTAACTATAAAATTTGTAGCTAAATCAAAGGTATTAAATAAAAAAAATTAACTTAAAAACTATTATAATAAATATCTATTGTATTTTAAAAAGCAACAAAAAAAAAAAAAAAAATTAAAATAAATAGTTTGTCATCACTCTAAAAGTAGCATCTGATAAGCGTTTGTCATTGGGTTAAATGAATGTTACTCATTTAAAACAAATTGGGAAATAAAAATATCACTAAATTCATAATGAGACCTAAAACCACAATGAGTCATTAACAAAATTAAACACACACACACAAAGAAAATTAAATAACAAAAAGTAGTAAATGAGGAATCATTCTGGAAACATTCTGTAAGATCAACCAAACCATGTCGTTACACTTAGGGCCATTGTGACAAGTTACCGATAGTTCAAAGTAAAATATCAACAATATCTATAAATCAAATAGCGGATAGTGTGTTCTTAACTATCCACTCAGATTTGATTGCAAAGTTTTACCCGAAAACCGTTTATTCGCCACACAAAATCGTAACTGTAATACAGGGCCTTTATAAATTTACTTCTAAAATTCTTTGAATTTTCTGATTAATTAAATGAAAAATTTGTTATTTTTCAATTATTGTCATCATTAGCATAATGAAATCCTAATGCATTAATTCAATGAAATATTCATTAAATTTAATGAAATAATTTCATTAATATAATGAAAAAATGTACATTGAATCAATGAAAAATTAAAAAAAAATCTATAGGCCACTCTAGATTGATGGGTAGCGTGCTAACCTAATCAGACGATGGTGAAAGCTACCAAAGTTTAATCTTAGAATTAATTTCTAATATTAAAGATTTATTTTTCGTTTTTCTTTCTTTGGCCGTAAATGAATAAAATCTGCTTAAATATTTACTCGTAATTGCAGTTCAGTAGCATAAGATTTTTTTCTTGTTTTTTTTTTTCTTCTCTTGCTGCATAGAAAATTGTTTTGTATATGACGCGTGCTTTTGTCAATCAATTATGGATAGCCTGTTGAAGACTTTAAAATAGATATGCTGTAGTTGGATGAGTGGTTGAGTGAATGAGTAAATTAATGGACACACAGAGCGTATGCAGTCTGTTAGTTGTTTGTTAAATAGCATTTTAACAATTCAAGTAGACAACAACTCCAACATGCCAGCAAATACAATTTCCAAAAAAAAAGGTGGAAATTCTTCAAATCTTTTTCTACTACTGATGCTGATGCTGTTGCTGCATAAGTGTTGAATTTAATAGCAAAATTTGTTATTTTGTTTTTGTGTCGCACATTTCAAACACCTCATCTCACACCGAGTACATGCGTAATTATTTGCTAATGCTAATGCAGAAGTCTACAACTATGAATTTACTTGAAATTAAAAAAAAAAATTCTTTTAAAAAGACAGGCCTTTAAAAAAGTATGAATTAAATAATTTCGAATTTCAAAATATTAAAAAAAAAAATTATTTTATTAAAGGTGTTTTCAAGGCAAACTATCAAGCGCTTAGCCTTATTGCCAGTGAGGTTCTCCTGTAGTTGAATTGATGGCCTTATTACGAGTGTCCTTGTTGTAGTCGAATTTGCGACAAGCTGATATCAAACCTATGGCTGGGGTCTAATATAAAATACATGGCCAGCGTTGCCATACATTGTTGTTTTCGTAACAACAACGATACTCATAATAAAGCTTGTCGACTTGTTTATAAGAATTACACCCATAAAAAGATTGAATATAAATTTCGGATTTTTTTTTTTAATTTGCAAATAATGCTCTGAAATTTAGAAAATAACGACATTAAAAATGTCTTTTTATAAAATGTCTCTTTCCACTTATTAAATTCTTTTATACATTTTTATTTTTTAAAATTGTTGCTAAACTCGTGCGTTTGACTGCTAACTTTGCGAGTGGAAATTAACAAACTAAATAGCAGAACATTGTATAAAAACACATGCACAAAGTATTTGTTTATGTCCACATTACAAGCGTCTACAGCTTTTCGTTCAAAATATTAAAAAAAAAAAAAAAAAAAAAATAATAAAAATTAAATAAAGAAAATTTCAGAAATAAAAAAGTTAACAACAAATCTAACTCAGCACGCAATCTTGTAGTTGATAGTAATCTTGTTGTGTGATGTACGAGTAGTTTATTCGTTACTTTTTTCACTTTTTTTCTTACTTCTAACTTACAAAAATGGCTTGTCTTCAAACTTTAACTAAGCTGGCATTTGTGTGTTTTTCGCTGAAAACTACTTGTTGTTGGTTGGGTTTCGCTTGATGCTACTGTTAGGACTACTTGGGTTTGAGAAACTGCCTCTGCAAGGTATGTACGAGTACCGCTACTTTGTGTTGTTTTATTTTTTAATTATTTTTATTTAATTTTTTTTCTTTATTTTTAATAAATCTCAATGTGACTTTTTTGATTTATAATCATGTAGCCACAGTTAAGTGGAGGTTGTTGCTACAAATGAGCCACATCTTACTTAAGCAATTATTGATTTTACTGATATTTTTTTTTTAATATAAAAAGTTTCATTAATTTTTTTTATAAATTTAATAAGTTTTTCTTAAAGGCAGATAAAATTTTTAATGAAATTTAGAAAAAAAGGTTTTAAAAATGATAAAAAGATGTGTGCCACTGTCGTGCGAATCACAAGTGAACGAGTTTTTGATTCACTAATATGACCGTACGATTAAATCTCCATGCACCCAAGAAAGTTGAATTATAACAATAGAGTAGTGCTACAATCGGTCTACCTTGGTCGCAGTGACCAAGTTTTTAGTTCCTGCTCGTAGTTCTATTGCTAAATTTCCATGTCGGACTCATTCGCTGTTCGAAAAATGTTTCTCTTGTTTCCTTCTTCCGAATCACAACGGCTGACTAGGCCTTAAGGCATTCAATATCGATAGAAATTTCCACTTATTTTGTATTGAAAATTCGATCGATATCGAATGACGTAAATTGCAACCATAACTTTACCCACCACACTGAGAAAACAACTTTGGTTGTGAGAACTAATTTTGCAGCTAGTCAAAATTTCAGTTGCGATAATCGAATTCTTTAATTGAGACGAAATACTTTTTTTAAGAGAACAAAATTTGGTCTATATTATCAAATATTGGTAACGACAACTAAAAAACTTGATTATCACAAATGAATGTTTGGTAGGTAACAAATTTAGTTCTCACAACCGAGCCCTAATCTTAATATATAAAATTCGACTGTACGCATGTTTGACATTGTACTCCTCCTAAACGGTTTGACCGATTTAATTGAATTTCTGTGTATGCCTTTGGATTACGCCTTGGCAGGTTTAGCGTCCCAAGTCGACTACCTGTTTTTACCCGGTGTTGCACGGTTCTTTACTCTATGAGTACGATTTTTTAGCGTAAAATACAAAAATTTTAGTGCAAAAACAACGTTTGGCGGGTCAGCTAGTAAACTCTATAATCAGAGAATATACAAATTGAGGCCATAACCACCCGAACCCTCACAACGAGATTTAATTGCCCGTGGGTGTGACACCTTGCTCAATATTTTTTTTAAATAAAGAGAAAGCTTTCCAGCAAAGCTTAATTTATATTATATATACAAGAATAAATATATCGTTATATGAATTCATGAAAGCCCTAAGTTACATTAAAAAATTTCACAGAAAAAGCAAAAAGAGTCAGAAAGCTTAAGCAACATTTAAAAAAAAGCTTTTCGGTTTAAACTATGGTTAAAAAATTTTTTTTTGTGATTCAGCCAACGTAATCGAAAACTTTCATATAATATTTTCATAAATTTAAATTAAAATAGGAAAACACAAAGAAAAATCTGAAATAAATTTGAAAATCAAAAATAATATTTTTTCTTAAATAAAATATTTTTTCTTAAAAACAATATTATTTTTTTTTAAATATTTTTTTTCTTTAAAAAATATATTTTCTTGAAAATAATTTTTTTTTTCTTTAAAAAATATAATTTTTTTTTTATTTTTTTTTTTCCTAAAAAAATATTTTTTATTTGGTCAGGCTTAATTAAAATACAAGAACTTCAATAAATGCAAGCCATAAGGGTGCTTAACACAAGTACGAGTATATATGTGTGTGTGTGTTCGAGTACGTACTCTCGTGCAAGTAAGTAAAAGGTGATTTTATAAGAACTATCGGAAATTTAAAAAAAAAAACACATAAAATTCAGAAAAATGCATGAAATATTTATTTGGATCGATAGTTGGGTCGATATAATTTAATGTTTGAAGATTATTTCATGCAAATGTTGGCCGCGGCTGCGCCTCAAATGGTCCATCCGCTTAGTCCAATTTTGGCATACTCTTTCCAACATTTCGGCCGGTATCTCACGAATAATGTTGGCAATGTTGGCTTCCAGTGCGTCAATCGAAGCGGGCTTGTCCCTATAGACATTAGCCTTAACATAGCCCCACAAAAAATAGTCTAGAGGCGTTAAATCGCACGATCTGGGCGGAAAATTGACTGGTCCCAAGCGTGAAATAAACTGTTCACCGAACTCGCCTCTCAATTGGTCCATTGTTTCGCGTGCTGTGTGGCATGTGGCACCGTCTTGTTGAAACCACATGTCATGCAAGTCAAGCTCTTCCATTTTGGGCAAAAAAAAGTTTGTTATCATCGCACGGTAGCGCTCACCATTCACAGTAACGTTGTGATTCGCATCATCTTTGAAGAAATACGGCCCAATGATGCCGCCAGCCCATAATCCGCACCAAACGGTTGTTTTTTGTGGGTGCATTGGTAGCTCTTGCAATGCTTCTGGCTGCTCTTCACTCCAAATACGGCAGTTTTGCTTGTTCACGTATCCATTCAACCAGAAATGAGCCTCGTCGCTGAACACAATTCTTCGATAAAAAAGTGGATCTTCATCTAACTTTTCAAGAGCCCATTCACCAAAAATTTGGCGTTGTGGTAGGTCGTTTGGCTTCAATTCTTGCACCAGTTGTATCTTATAAGGCTTCACACCCAAATCCTTCCGCAAAATTTTCCACGTAGTGGAGTAACAGAGGCCCAATTGCTGCGAACGGCGCCGAATCGATAATTCACGGTCATCACCAACACTGGCCGATACGGCTGCGATATTTTCTTCAGTTCGCACTCTACGTAAGCGTGTTGGTGGTTTAATGTCCAACAATGTAAATTTGGTGCGAAATTTTGTTACAATAGCCCGAATAGAAGCCTCAGTAGGTCGATTAAACTGACCATAAAATGGAAGAAGCGCGCGATGAACTTTCTTAACAGAGCACGCATTTTGGTAATAAAATTCAATAATTTGCAAGCGTTGTTCGTTTGTAAGACGATTCATGATTAAATTATAGACCAAACTGAAGATGTTTGACAGTGACACAAGATACAAAACGTGCGTGAGCTGTCAAAACTAGTGTTGCCAAAAAGATAATAGCAAAAAAATCACTCTTTATAAACACAAAGTAGCAATAGTTTACACATGTAGACTACATTTATTGCCAACACTTTGAAATGTTCAAAACAAAACAAGAAAAAAATCAGAAAAAGAGTTAATGGCACGCAATCAGTAAGTACTCGTCGTATTATTCAAACACATCACCATCATCATCATCATCGTCGTCATCATTCTCATGATCATGTTTAGCCACATCAACAACGATGACCTTGACAAATTTTTAAGCACAAATTAAAAACAGAATTCAAATTGTTTGTCCGGCTTGTCATTTTGTACACAATCTCAGAAGCACACATGCACACAAGCACGAATGGAAATACATACTTTGTTTCTGTCATGCACTTCCGTGCAGACTCTTACAATTAAGCAACATTTATCAGCAGCTACAAATCAGTAAGCAGCAGCATGTCAACGCACATGTCAACGTTTTGTTTTGTTTTGTTTTGGTGCGTGTTAAAAACAAATAAAATATTCAGCCAACAATACCTTCATCTCTATAGATCTTTGCCTCAACACAAGTACATAAGTGAGTGACTACTGTGATCTAAATATCTCAAGTAAATACTGAATGGGCTGGATTGTATGTGTAAACACCATTTGTATTACAAAAACAAAATTTAATTGAATATTTTTGACTTTAAAAACACTTTTCTTTTATTTAAACTAAAATTGTTGAAACATTTTTCTGGGCTAACAATTCATTTTTAAACGATTTCAAAATATGTAAAATTTCACTACATAGATTTTTGTTTTTCGGAAAACCCCGCCCCTCTGTTTTGCTTATGCAAATATATTTTTGGGAGCGGCGGTATGCTTGCAACACCCCTTGCATAAAAATCATATTTTTATAAATTGTAAATTATTTTGCGTAAACAAGTCAATATGATTTTTTGTTTTTTGTTTTTATGAATACTGTGTTCAATAGTTGATTTGGTTGCCCATAAAAATATTCAAACTTGATCATAAAATGTCGGCATCCTCTAATAAAAAAAATCTCTTACGCACAAAACAGCCATCACAAAAAGAGAAAACCATAAAAAAGGGGAATAGAGAGAGCAAAAATATAAATAAATAAAAAACCAAACAATATATTAATTAATTAATTAATTAAAAATATTTTGTTAAAATAATAATTTGATTAAAAACAATCATTAATAACATAATTAATGTGTGAAAGATTTCAACAGACAAAAAGCAAATTTGTAAAAAATTAAATTAAAAAAAAATAACAAATTAAATGCGATAAACAAATACGCTTAGCTACGAGTATCCATCCGTCATGCATATTTATAACTTTTTTAAGATAAAAATAAATATTAACAAAAGGCATTCAAAATTTATAAGTTTCACTATTTGCCTGAAAAAAAAAATAAAAACAGTATTTAAACATTCGTTCGGCCTAGTACCTATTACGAATATAACCTGTTCTACAGCAGTCAAAGCTACTCTGCTACATCTATTCCAATACCCTCGCAATATTAAACAAATTGTTTTTTAATTTGTATTTTAATGAAAAAATTCTTTATGTGGGCTTTAATTTATTTTCTTATTTAATTTAAAATTTTGGGAAAAGGATGTACGGATTTGCTAACAAGTTTGTTATAACAAAAGAATCTATTTATTAACAAAAAAAAAAACTTAATACTTAAATTGTGACTCGGATGCTTTGGGTCGCGGTAAATATGGCCTAGTAATTATTATTATCATCATGGGCTATAAACGCACTATAATCCAACATTCCTTACAAATCTGGTAATTACTGTAGGAATAATTATGCTTAGGTCTGTTGAGATAAATATTGCACTGCCACTGAGTCTTGCCAGCACATATTCAAACGTTTCTCTTCCTTCCCAAAAGAATCAACAAGAGACGTTTTGTATCACAACGATTTTACTCATGTGATAGTAAAGTTTACAATGGCCCGTAGAGTTTTATGTGGCCTAGTAATAACAATAAATTCAAATAAATTAAGGATTCTGAAAAAACCTCTAGAGGTTAGTTGCGGCCAAAGTAAAGTGAAAGCACGCCAGTCATTTTCGACTGAAGAAACTACTTACTCAGGTAACCGCATTAACGAATTCGCTTTTTTTAAATTGTCAAAATTTTAAAAGAAAAATTAATTTTTATTTTTTGGTGTATTAAATTTTTTTACTGATGCAGGATTTGTGATTCTAAAAAGTTAATTTTTTAAAATCGACAAAAAAATTCGCTCCCTATCTCTTGAAGTTGCATCAACTGTCACAACATATGTGGTGACCTGCAAGACAGAATTCGTACATTCAGATTTTTATTCCATGTCTTTAATTAATTAATTAACACTAATTACTGGTAATACGATTCTTTTCTGTTGTCCAGTGTAATTTATAACGTTTTCTTTTTAATTCTATTAAAAAAAAAAAAAAAAAAAAAAAAAAAAAAAAAAAAAAAAAAAAAAAAAAAAAAAAAAAAAAAAAAAAAAAACCCGAAACTTGTTATTTTAAGTCGTACAAGAATTTACAAAAACACACGCATTTAGTGTTTAATTATAACAACCAAAGAAACAATATTTGCCTTGATGTCAGGAAAATTGCCCAATTCTGCTAAAACTATAAGAAGCAACAAATAAAAAAAGAATTACGGATTATAAAGCATGTAGCTTTTCAAATCAACATGCTAATGTTTTTCAATTTTTAATCAAAAATTCCAGTTTAAAATCAGAATAAATGATTTTTAGTTATTCAAGAGCAAATTAAGTATCTCTCCTCCACTGCTGTTTATGGGCTCCTGGCATTTGTTTCTAATTAAAAAAATTTTTGGCGCAAAGCAAAACAAATTTGTAGGAATTTAAAAAAAAAATATTCAAAATGTGCGTTCATCATAAGCAAAATTTAAATTCTATTTTGTCGTCATTCGATATGAATATTAATGCTCTGAACTTCACATTTAATGAATTCATACACCGCAACACAACACTGTGCTTGAAATTCATTAACATTTTTTGTTTTTAGTTTTATTTTAGTTTTTTTTTTTTTTTCAAAATTTTTGTTGGCATTTAGTTTTAATTGCTGCTTAAATTTCATGGTAATAACAGTTTCGTTATTTTAATTTTTTGCGTTTTTATTTCAAATCACACTCATCATAGCCAACATCAGCACACATCACAACAATTAAAGTATTAAAATTTATTAGCAATTTTTTTTAGTTTGCAAGAATTAATAAAAAAAAAAAAATAAATAAATTGAAAAGTAATCAAGTGTTTAATTATTTAGTCGAATAAGTATGAAATTAAAATTAAAATTGGCAAATGGAAATAATTTTCAAAAAGGGAAAAAAATAAAGAAAACAAAACAGCAACCCACAACCGGCATGCCGGATTCAAAAGTGCCGACAAAGTAGGATTATCATTTATAAATTTTAATGGCCATCCGAAATATATTCCCACATACATGCACTTAGAGAAAAACATGATATGAAATCTGTAGTGATGATTTGAAAATGACAGAAAAACATTTATTTGATCTTTTTCTTTGTTGAAAAGGCTAGCTTATTAGGCTTGAGTTCGGATTTTTAAAATTTATTTTTACATTCCTATTTCGCTTCAACTCCAACATTTTTTTTTTAAATATATAATTTTAATAATTTGACTAAATTATTAATTTATATTATATACTGAAGAAGCTAATCGCATCTGATGGCCGGACTACCTGAGATATCGGGAGTAGGCTTAGAGGACTTTCTCAGATAATGTCACGGTGTGGATCTAGGTTACTTTACGGGTGGTCCAACCATCTCAATTGTTAGTCACACCTTATCCTCAAATTGTTTGCCCATCTTAAGTTGACATTTCTTTGTTTCAGTATTTGACAAATTCATATTGTTGAAGCCTTTTACGAAAATCAAAATGCATTTCGTTTACGAAGTGCATAATCGACCAAATGTGTCCACAGTCGGGAGAATTGTGGTGCAATTAGATGCAATTTTAGTAAGATACGATTGCGGCTGTCTTATAAAAATTATCGCTAGCTCATTTGTTTAAAAATGTGGACTTATATCACTTTAAAAAATAACAGCTCAATTACTCTTTTGGTGCGGTCTTTTATGCCAACCGGTGAAGAAAATAATTGGCTTCACACAAGCACTAAATCTTGAACAGTAAAATTATGGGCTGTAAAAAAGATCTTTTCGATCGACAATAATGAAAATAATAGGGCTTTTGAAAACACAAGTATTCTTTCTACTCAAAACATCATGATTTGTTCAGAAAATAAAAACCCCAGCCACCACACAACAACTACATAAAACATCGCCCCAATATCTACCATTTCTGTTTTTCACAGTGTATTTATAGAGCAACAAATAGCGGTGGATCAATAGCAAAAATTTTAGCATTAACGACCATGAAATTAAAAGATGATAAAAATTTAATCAAATTACAATGGCCTATTAAAATATCATTTACTGTGTGGATTGCATGAACCGGATTTTGGTTCAGTAACCTTTTTAACACAATTACATATTATTTATTGTACGTTTGGTGGAATATTATTTGCCCTACTAATTTTCGCTGTAGAAAAAAAAATTATTTTAATGATTAAATAGACGGTAGGTACTTAATACCCTTTATGTTGGACTGCTGAAAGAAGAAATTCTTTAACATAATGACTCTTTTTTTCAAGATGTTGCCATGACTCAATTTCTTATTTCACAATTTTAAATCATGAAAGATGATTTGAAACGAAACAGCATAAAGTAATTGATTTGTTAGACAAAATAAATCTCTGGCTAAATTATCACTCACTCAAATAATCCTCCTTTTCAGTTGAACTTTAACTGTTAAACTATCACGTCCCAAAGCATACAAGTAAGCAAAGCAAAAGTGTTGGAAAACTTTTGTTATGGTAATTACGTGTACAAAAAATTTCGTACCAAAAGCTAAAAAGCCAAACAAACAATACACTTGACATTTGTTAAGTACTGCCACTAACAACCCACAATTTGCAAAAAAAAAAAGAAGTTATTGCTTCAGCTTTATGAGACAACAATCAACGCTGGCCACTACCGAAAGTAAACAAACTTAATGCGTACAAATTTTAGTTGATGGACTGGCTGACAGAGCAACAACAAGTAAAACACACTGACTGCAGACTGACTGGCCAAAACTATGGTGTTGATTTTTTGTTTATTTGCCCAAAATACATGTTTGCTGTTTGCAACTGTCATTAATTTAATAAAATTGTCTATTACGGCAAATTGTTAAAAGTGTATTTGCAATAGTTCTTCCAACATTGGATTGACTTGCCACTCAAAGACGCATTATTTTACAGCCATTATCAGCACCAGTTTTGGCCTTAAACAATATTTTTTTTTTATCCAATTTTCATATTTATTTAGTTATGAATTTATGGTTATTTGTAATAAATATTTTAAAGATAGCGATCAAAAGGCGGTAGTTGCCAACACCAATAACAAGAATAAATTAGCATAAATTTACACAATACCCAAAGACATTAACTTGTTTTTTTTTTTTTTTCAGGCAGTTACAATATGGATAAAGTGTGTCTTAAAAAATAAAAGGAAGTTACCAAAAAAAAATCACCAGACGAATTTGAACTTCAAAAACTTATTAAATTCAAATATTAATTTTTAATTTTCACCTATTATTCCTAAATTTGAATTTTAATGAAAGTTTGAAAATAATTTTAATGTCGAACTTTCGACATAAAATTTTAATTTTCGAAATTGAATTGAAATTTTTAATATCACACCAGTAGTGAGATTCAATAACTTTTATTACGAACATTCGTATCGAAAAGACAAGTATAACGAAATTTTATCGAATTCGGTGTTCAATAACTTTAAAATTTTCGAAATTACAAAATTAATTTCATTTTATATAGTTAAGAAATTAAACTGAAAATTTTCATATTAAATTAGAATTATTGAAATTAAATTTAAATTTTCGAAATTAATATTCGAATAATTGTTTTTTTTTTTTTACTTTTCTAAATATTATTTGATGCTTTCGAAATTTAATTCGAAGTTACTGTAATTTATTGACGTTGACGAAATAATTTGTGCTGAGAAATATTTTAAAAATCAAACTTGAAATTTGAATTGTTGGAAACTCTGCAATAATAAAATTTTTATAATTTAGCAGATTTTGCTTAAATACAAAATTTACAAAAAGTTGTGAATAACAATATTAAACTAAAAATTTAAAAATAGAATCGTTTGTATAAAAGGATAATTAAGGAATCAAATCGATTACAAACAGCTAACAACGTTTTTAGTTTAGTGAACAACATGCTTACGTTGCTGTTTCGTTACGTTATTAAAAATATTTGGGTCATGCAGTTTATTTTTCACTAAATTTTTCAAATCAAATTAAAAAATATTATAATGAACTCAGTAATATTTTATATGCTGCACGAATACTTTTTTTTTTGAAAATTAATATTGAATTTTTAAGTTCTTAATTTTAACGAGATATAACGTTTTAACACAAAATGTTAACTTAACCTTTGTCAATCATAATTTATATTAAAAAAAAAAAAATTTTTAAGTTTTTAATTGTATTTTGACTTGTTGTTTCAGTCCAAGAACTCCAACCACTACCGTTTTTGTTTTTTTTTTCTTTCTTAATTAATCATGTGCCGAAAATCACAAAATAAAATCGATTTAGAAAACAGGGGTGTCTATTTGTTTAGAGTTTACATAATTGCATAATTAATGTATCAATAAAATAAATTATGACTGACAGCCACGTGGTTCCTAAACCCATTTAAGGTTTTTTTAATGTTTCGTTTGGTTTCTTTTTTTTTTTTTTTTGCTTTTGTGTTAAGTATGGAATTAAACAAAAAAAATGTAGTAAATCTGTACATACCTGTTTCAAGAAGATTTGTGGTTTAATGCTTGTGTCCACATGAAATGACTTAAGAAGAGCTAAAATTTTGTTTGTGGGATTTTATGCTGGATGAGCACACGGTCAACTGTCAACGAAAATGTACAACTTGATTTCTGGTTGTGCCACGAGTTGTTTTTTTGCTGTGGTTTTCCTTTTTTTTTTTTAATTTATTATTTTGAAAGATTAATTTGTAGTATTGATCTGTGCCTCGTTCCAATTACTTTAGCAATTGATTACAAAAGCAAATTGAGTGCTAAAAAGATACAAAACAGCAGAAAACAATCATTAATATGCCAACTAAATTTGATTATTGTGTCTTTAATTGCAAATGATTGTTGAAAACAACCACAACAACAACACTAAAAGCAACTGCAGTCAGGGTTAAATTAAACAATAACTAAATAGTCCTTTTTTCTGTACTTCTTATTAAGCTTTTCATTAAAATACACCCAGAAAATATTATTTTACAGGCTTAAAAGCTGCAATAAATATCACTTGAATACAAGTACTTGTACATAAATTATTAAAAAAAAAAAAAAACTAAAGTTAACTAAAGACCATCCAAAGAAATATTTGCTAAACACCACAACATCCTTGACTAGGCATTAAATGTATTTTATTTAAAATTTATTAATTTCCTTTACGATGTTTTTTTAAATCAGCACAGTTTTGTTTTTAAGTGCTTGTGATAAGCAAGTTTTTTTCTATGTAAATTTTCATTTGCTCTGACATCAAATCAACATCATATTTTTTTAATAAACATTTTTAAATTTAAATAAAACTGATAGTCGGTCAGCCAGCCTGTCATATTTCTTCTTTTGGTTTGTAAATCAATTAATTAATATAGAAAATTTGCAATCAAAAGACATGAAGCCGAAATTAATTTGTTCAATCAATTTATTTCAGCTTAAAATGTGATTTTCAATAAATTTTTAAGGATTTTTTGTTTGTTTTTATTTTTAGTTTCTTTTACATTAAGTTAACTTAAATAAAATTGCAAAAAAGCAGCAGTGAAAACGTTTTCTAGAAGGCTTCTTGAAGTAGATTGTTTGACTCCAAAGGCCAAAATAATGACACTCGATAGCGTTGGAAATTTCCATACAATTTGTGTTAGAGAATACCAAATTATAATTAAATTGATGTCAACAAGGATAAAAAGTGATGTTGCTTTAATACTGATGTCGATGTTGGCGACGCCAAATGGAATATTTACTAGCATTCAAACAATTCTCACGTTGTTCAATTTGCATTAGCAACAAACAAACAAAAATCTATATAAAAATAAGCCGATGAAAACTGAGATTAAATTAAAAACGAAAAAAAAAGAATTATTGTGATAAACGGCCACAAAATGTTAATTTTTAATAAATTTGCTGTTAAACAAAAAGAAATCTGTATAAACATTTCAATAAAAAAAAAAAAAAAAACAAATGCGCACAGCACACATTAATTTATTTATATAAATATTTATAAAATGAAATTAAAATGACAAAATTTATATGGCAAGTGTGTCTACTAGTTACGTTTTGGTTGTGCAGAATGCAGCAGATAATAAATTTTATAAATTGTGGATGTGTGGCAAGTACAAGTACTACTAGTTTAAGTTGTGGCATCACTTACCGTATACAAAATATTAAAAAAAACACACACACCATTTTGTTTTATGGCAGCTCAACATGAAATTTTAATTTATTTTCTGCCAATATTGTTTTACAGCATTTGCAAATAAATTAAAAACAGAAAAAAAAAACATAAACAAATTTTAAGCAAAAAAAAAAAAAAAAAAAAAATACAACTGAAATAATATAAAGTTTTTTAAAAAAAAAGTGGAAGGGAAATTTTGTATAGTGGCCATACCAGAACAGTGGCGGGAACGGGCCATATCTCAAACTGAAGGTAATGAGCTGAACTTTCGGCATCTTTAACTAATTTTTAAGTGGAATAAATTTTCTTTAACAAAAATATCTTTACACCCCCCTACAAGGCTTTTTAGTACAAAGCTTCTCTTGCAAGAAGTGAAAATTTATTTCACTTAAAAATTAGTTAAAGCTGCAAAGATATGAGTCACTTTACAAAGTAGTGAATGGCTGTGTATATTTGGATAGGTTTGTTAAGGATTAAAATTATATTTTTAGAAGGATTTATATTAAACAACAGTTGGCTTAAGCATTATTATGTTTGATATTTTGTTGAAAAGAAAGAAACTTTAAAAACTATCTACCCAAGTTTATTTAATGGTCAAAACCGAATTGGTTGCCTAAGCAGCAACCAGTTTCCTCTTTGTGGTTTTAGTCAGGGCCCTTAAATTCTGTTTTGATTAAGCCAAACAAAGAAAGCAATTAAAATTAATTACCAAAGAATTGCTTGAAGATTTCATAGTTAAAATAGCGTTTGCATGTATTAGTGCTTAGTGTGAGAATAAAATATGTTTTAACTAAAATGTGTTGTAATTAATTTAATTTAATTGTTCTTTTATTCGGCTACGAGTATTTTTTTTTTTTTTAATTTAGTTTTATTACAGCCTTTTGCTTCACTTTTATAAAAAGAAATAAAGCTGCTTTGGGCTATTTGTGGGCTCTTATTTTGCACAAAAAAGGTCAAAAAAAATTTTTTTTTATTGTGAACTTGAAAAACAAAATAAAAATAATTATAACAATACAAAATGCTGTTGAAATGATAAATAATTTGAAGAGGAGCAAACAAAACAATACAAAAAAAAAACGACTAAATTTCATGTACGAATACACTTGAGCCATTAAATGGCTGGCTAAACTTCTAGTGTTGGCCTTGAGCAGGTGAGAAAAAGGCAGTTGTTGGGTCAAAAGACACATTAAAAAACCGTAATAAAATACCATTAGCATTTTATTGCTAAAATCTTAAACCATAATTTATTAATTTTTCTTTTTTTTATATTTTAATTCGTATTTAAATTTTTTCTTTTTGTTTTGGTAGCTTAACTTAATCTATTCTAATTTTGATGAATGTTATATCACAACGCCGAAAATACGTGTATGCGATGCATGGCAGGTACATTGAATTTATTAAATTTATTAAGTCGTTTTTTTTAAATCAGTTTCATACCGGCTTTTGTTTAATTATATTTTATTTTATTTTATTTAAATGGTTAATTTTAAAAGCCTGATAAGTTCTAAATGTCTTTATTTTTTTTATTTTTTTTTTGAAAACCGTGCTTATGCCCATTTTTGGAAGTGGCATAAGTCCATTTTAAAAATAAATTAATTAGTAGCAGTTTTAGCAAGATATATTGGAAATAAAATCCAAAATGGTGCATCGATTTCAACAAGGTACTCATGAGTCTATATAACTATAGACAAATATGGCCGATTTTCCATATTTTTTATTTTACACTGACTATTTTGTTACAAATCTGAGGTAACTCTTGTTTAAAATCAGTGATCTTCTAAGATGTCATGTAAGGCTTATAAAGCGTTATGCTTGTCTTAATTTAGCCCACTGTTTTGAGAATTTCAATTTGGTTTCGTGTCAGCAGCAAAAATTTTTAAGGCAATTTTATTTTCAAATAAACAGCTGCCTCTCTAAAACATATGTATTTTGCTTTGTATACACAGAAATCAACTTCGGTTGTGAGAACTAAATATGTTTTCAATCAAAAATTCAGCTGTGATAATTAAATTATTTACCAAAATATAGACCAAAATTTAGTTCTTCTAAAAATATTTTGAGCTGCAAGACTGATTTTCTATTGTCGCGATTGAAAAATTCGACAGCTGAATTTTTGATGAGAAACGAATTTAATTCTCACAACCAAAGTTGTTTTCTCAGTGTAGTAAAATAAAGTCACATAATTCTAAACAAACTTTGACCACACCATCAGGCATTTTTTAATGTTTGCCATTTAAATCTAAAATTCAAATTTCGCCACGTGTTCCAAAGAAAAAAAAAAATTTAATCAGCACATAAATTTTTTTTGGTATGAGATCCTTCTTATACAAAACGAGAGCTGAAACTAAGTTTAAAAAAATTTTGTATGAACAAAGATTTTCTACGTAATTTTATTTATAAGTATGTATGTATGTATATATATTTCGGTGTGTTTCTCACAAAGGGCTCTAAAAAAATTTTGTACGGACAAAAATTTTATCCATAACTTTTGTAGTTCAAAGGAACTCGTACAAAGAGAGATTTAGAAGTAAGTATAATAAAAATTTTTGTACGGACAAATATTTTATCTGTAACTTTATCCGAACAAATATTTTTTATATGTAATTCAACGGAACTCTTTAAGAAGAGAGATTTAGAAGTATTAAAAAAATTTTTTATGGACAAAAAGTTTATCTGTAAGTTTGTCCGAACAAAGATTTTTTATATGTAGTTTAAAGGAACTCTTACAAAGAGGGGTTTAGAAGTAAGTAAAAAAAATTGTACATACAAAAGTTTTATCTGTAACTTTGTCCGAACAAATATTTTTTTAAAAAAATGGCTTACGGACAAAAATTTTCTGAGCGTAAACAAGTTTTTATACGTAGTGTAAAGGCTTTGTTACAAAAAGATTCTTGTATTGACAAAAATTTTCTCTGCTACCGAGTGGAGTGGATGAACTAAGTTTACGAATTGCTTTGCAGTGTCACTGACTGACTGAAAACTGTTTAGATATTCTAGTCGTAAAGACGTCGAAGAAGTAAGATAGTCAGTTAATCTCTACAAAAGGTCGTCCCAAAAAAAAAAAAAAAACTCTATTACAGAAAATCTTGCCTTTTGTAAGACATCATATCATGTAATGACCATCAACCTCTTGAATAATTTTTCTATGAAATCTAATTAATCACAAAAAGATATTTTAATAAATAAATTAATGGCGTTAACAATAATCATGCACAGAGATATTTTTGTTTAAAAACTCATAGAGTATGACATTAATTTATCAGTTACTAATTTATTTTGTGGGCAGCCGCCTGAGGCCTATTATGTCTGTAATCAAATTTTAATTAAATTGAGCAGAGGACGGTGTTTTAATAATTTACGATGGCAGCAGATCACGGTTAAAACAAAAAACAAACTTTATTGCTTATAAACAGATAACTAATAAAAATGTATGAAATGCAGAAACAATTCAAATGCATTTACATAATTTCATTTAATAATAAAAATGATAAATTAAATATTAATTAATTAATTTACCATGAATATGAATATACAGAATTTATTTCATAATATTTTGTTATGCATCTTGGTTAATTTGTTGTTGTTGCTGTTAACATTAAGAGAATTTTGCTGGCAGGCAGGCATTTGTAAATTCATCCATAAAATTAAATTTATTATGTAAACCAGTTCAATAAAATTTAATGGCAATTGACAACAAAACATGTCTTTGATTTTTGTTTTTTTTTTTGGTTATTTATTTTTTTTTCAGTTTTTGTTTTGGTTTATTCTGTTTTTGTTTTTGCTAAAAATAATAAAGTTATTAAGTGAACCTTTCGGTGAGCATGATTTTAATGAGGGGATGCCTGCTATTTTTTTTTTATAAAAAAATTATAAATAAATTTATACCAATAACAAATAAAACTATGTTATTAAATTTTTTTTAAAGTATTTGTCTCTCAAGAGGACTGACTGATTGAGCGGATGCCTTAATTTTGTTTGGAGCCATTCATTATTCTTATTATAATTTGATGGCAGGCAGTAGTCATATACAGACGATGACATTGCCTTTCGCATAATAAATCATGTTTTTAATTTTAATATTTCCTTGGACATATTGTTTTGTTAATGACATTTTAACAAAACCGAATTAATTCTTAAAAAAATTATATAATTACTTTTTTTTTTTTTTTTTTTTTTTTTTTTTTTTTTTGTAAAAGTAAAAGGCAAATAGAAGCTCGTTTCGAAAAAATATATAAAATCGCTTAAGTTGACTTAAGTAAAATTTGATTTGTTGTAGCATTTCAACTTAATAATTTTTTATCACAATTAAAAAAGTTGGCAATGAAAACAATACTGAATTGAAATAAATTTATAAGAAAAAGATTTAGGACTTCTAAAGTTGTAGTTCTCCTCTTGCCACAGATCTATTGGTATTGTCATTAAGAGGAATGGAAGTGAAGAACTAGGTAATCACAGATTAAAATTCAACTCTCATCACAGACAACTTTAAATAAAATAACAATTTTTTCATTTTTTAAATGGCTTTTGGATAAGTAAAATTTGTAATAGGTACTTAAGGAAAAAGTAAAGCAATAGAGGTATTTAGTGTTTGATAAAAATAATATCTTGTCTTTTTACTGTTATTATGCCATAACAGAAGCGGCTCACTGACTCTTAGAGATCATGGTTCGATTGAAGCGCTGCTATTTAATCGGGTTTTTAACAAAGTGGCTTCCAGGTTAGCCATAATTTTGACTGACATGCTGATATTTACTTATTATTTTACTAGATGTTTTTCCCCGTTTTTTCCGGCCCGGTCCTTTATTACTGAAGCCGGTATCGTTAGAGAGTATATGCACCAATTGTTAGAGAAATCTGTTTACAAGTAGAATTTTAATTGTTAAAAAACTCATGTACTAGTATTATTAGCAGAGGTTTTTAACTTTAAATTAAGTAAGGGCACACAGCTTTTTCAAATCGAGTGCAAGTCGTTGAAAAGTGGGCGTATAAATGGGCGTAACCGCTTCAAAAATATATGACAATCTTCCTTGGAGTATAGAGACTATATGTACCACAATTCAGACAAATTCGTTGGAAAACAAATATTTTTATAGCGATGAAACACACAGAAAATGAATTTTATTTATAAAGAATATTATTATGGGCTATTATCGCACCGCGACCTCTAAGATCTCTTGTGGAAGCTCAATTCCCAACTAAAACTATACGAACCTTAATTGTTGTGGGATTCATTTTAGCTAAGTCTTTTGCTAACACTTTCTCATTCTCATTCTGCGTCTTACCATTGCTGGAGAATGAAAGAAACGACATTTTGTACCTCGCCGATTTTATTCATGGGGTAGTTGAGTATAAAATGACATTCCGCAAAGGGCTCTGTACCTGAAAGCGATATTCGCTAAAAGGAAAGAGAAGTTTCTAGCAATTCCAAGCCAATCAAAAGGAATAGCTTGTCAATGCTTTTAAAACTGCTTGACTGTGTGAGATAATTTAATTTCACAAGACATTCTTCAGCAGGTAGCTAAGACGTGGATCTCTACTTGAAAAATGAAGGCTGCTACTATTTCTCAAGTGATGAACTAACAATACGTTAGTGCTCACAATACGGCTACACATTGCACTTTGTTGCGCTTTTAAATAATAATTACAATTATCATGCTTTAAAAATTATATAGAAAATATTTCTTTGATTAACTTACACTTAAAAAAAATACACACATACTTGTCTGTCCGTGTGATGTGTCTTTGTGGTGGCTGTTATTGCATTTCTTGTGGTTTTTATTGCTGCCGTGGTGTGGTGGCTCTTGTAATTAAAGCCAAAAGTCACAATTAAGTGTAATAAAAAACAAAAACAAAAAAATCAAAAGCATACACTTAAAATGTTAAAACAAAGTTGAGAAAAGTTAAGGCTGTCACAAACAACAACCAGCAAAATAAAGTTAAATGAAATTGTAGTAAAACTTAAAAGGGCTGTCTTCCCCTCTTGTTTTTTGTCTGTTCCTGTTGTTCTGCATCCAATCAAATTATAATTTATAAAAATTCTGTTTTATTAAAAAACGTTTTTGTTACTCAATCTTGCTTTATGTTATTAAAATATGCAACCTTGAGCGCTCACTTGAGTGTTGAAGTTGAAATTATTAATAATTTTTTTCTAAAACTTTTTTCTTTTCCCTTTTGAAAAAAATATGCTAAAATAAATATTTCTGGTGGTTTAGTTCTATAGAATAAATTTTTGTAAGGAACTCTCTTACAAAAGAAGCAAAATAGGGGTCATGGCGACTGTGTCAAGTCCCCTACTCAAATTTAAATTTGTTTATAAATTTCAATTAATGAATTTTTCCTTTCAAACTCTTAAGCTTTTTTTCTTTTTTTGTCACTTCAAGTGTGATGCAAAAATCGCCAGCAGCCTGATAAACTAAACAAAATCACCTACACTGTGTTAGAGAGTATTAAAAAAGTGTTGTCAAATTGAATTACAACCAACTGCACATGAATACAGCAAAAGATCTTAAACATAATGAATAGTGACCCTCGACAAGGTCGTCTCTACATGAGTACGTGAACAACAATGAATACAAGTAGCATCTCAAACAACACGAATTAAGATGACGATGATGTATTTTGTTATACTCTTAAGAGGGCTTGCTGATGGTTATTGGATTTTTTTTTTTAATTTTAATATGATTTTTGTTTAAGGTTTTTCTTTTGTTTCTGTTGGTTTTCTTCATGCTGTTGCTTATATGGCCATTAGACAAAAGCTTACAAGTGCTTCTAGGTAGTTTATCTTGTTGTTTTGCTTTTGTTTTATTGAGCAATTTGATAAATTTTAAGCAACACATTTTGAAAGCAAAAATACTTTTGTTTGTTACTCTTTAATTTTTTTTACTATTTTTGTTTCCGGATTGTTATTTTTGTTCCTAAATGGAACACTAACAATTTTTTTAAAATTAAATTTAATATTAATATTGCAGTATCAGAGTGTAAAAAATTCCAACATTAATTAAAGCAAAAAACGTGTGTATGTGTGCATCACCGAGGAAGAGAGCTAAATCTCACAAAAAAAACACTAAAGAATAGACTTGGGCATAATCGCTCATTTTAATGAATCGTGTCGATTTTTCAATTCATTTAAAGATAATTTTTCTCGTTCATAGTTCTTTTTTTATTTCGTACTCTGCACGATGAATTGTGGCTTTCGTTTATAGCACCTTTTTTTCATTGTATTTATTACACACCTTACTACCTATAGTGACTTCAATCATTTTTGAAATGATTGCAATTTGGCGAATATAGTCGTTTTATGTTTAAGTCTGCAATAAAATTTTGCCAGTGAACGATGAACGAAATAATTTAAAAAATTTAAGCGTTAGAATCGTTCTATTTCGGAATCGTGCATTTGAACTAGGTCGGACATGAAAGCCACAATTCTGCTAAAGAAAGCACTCACTCGAAAATTTTCTGCACAGAAAATGTCAAAAAGCACTAAAAAATCAAGTTAAAACCACAAAGTTGACAACGCTGGGAAAGGGAGAAAGTAAGAGAGAGATAGAAAGGGAGAGAACAGGAGAGAGGCAGATAGAGAGTGAGAACGAGAGTGAAAGAATGAGAGACAGAGAGTGAAAGAGAGGGAGTGAGAGAGATAGAGAACGGGACTCAGAGAAGAAAGGACGGGAATCAGAGAGACACAGAGAGAGAAAACGAGAGACAAAGAGTGAGAGGTAGACAGAGAGTGAGAGGTAGACAGAGAGTGAGAGAGTAAGAGACAGAGAGAGAAAGAGAAGAGTGAGAAAGAGAGTGAGAGGGAAACAGAGATTGAGAGAAGGAGAGACACAGAGAGAGAGAGAGAGCTAATGGTGGTCTTAAACTTAGTAAAACCAAAGGCTTGGTCAAATTATATTGTCGAATATCAAGGGCGTGAAATCTTGCTTCAACGTTTAAATTTTGCAACATTTGAAATTCTATAATTCGTTATCGAAAAACATGTATCGAAATTTGTAATAAAGACAGTCTATAGCGAGTGTAAAAAAACCATTTGTAAACATGCAAGTATTAAGATTTTCTGCACAAGCAAGTGAGTAAATACGCTTAACTTTTAAACTAAGAAAGGAAAAAGTTCTTATAACTTATGTGCATGAAAAAGCTTGAATTTTAATTTATTTATTATAAAAAAAATTTTAATTATATTGTTTGTTAAAAACTCAATATTAGAAGATAGAAAAAACAGTTTTATTGCTAATTGAAGTGGTTTCTGTGCGTTTTGTGTTTTAGTGAGCCGCAATTTCATATAGAAATGCTTACGATATTGTTCGACTTTCTTTTCATTAGAATCGTCGTGTAAACATTTTTTAGTGAGCCTAAAGTCAGCTGTTTGTCGCGTGAAGTAGAAACGAACGATAGTTTTCTTCATAGGGAGCTTGAATTTTAATTTGTAAATTTTTCTTTTAATTATTATCATTCACTTTCATTAAAAAAAACGAACACACACTATTGTTTTTATTTAAAATGCAAACGATCTGAATGTTTTGTTTAAGCAAACCAAAGACAATTGCAAAAAAAAAAAAAATGCTGAACAAACTATTAGAACAATTCATTTAAAAGCGATTGGCAATGCAACATCTTAATTGTTTACAGAACCGTGCAATTGTTAAATGAACCAAAGTCTAATTGAAATTATATTGTTTATTCATCATGAATCTTTTTAAACAGTGAAACCTAATGAATGGATGCTTGTAATGCATAAAATTAATTTTACTTTTTGTTTGTTTTCAAAACAATACAGTCAGACAGGTATACAGGCACTCAATACAGCCATCCATCAATCGTTTAACAAACCAAGTTAGTCAATGAATAATTATGACTTGGATGCGATACCACAAACTTAACGCATGAATATTTGATTAACTTAATTTTTGTATTTAAAGGGAGGGTGTCTTTAGTTTAGTTACAGTGAAAAAAAAACAAGTCAACAGTCATCAATGATATTCACAAGTTGGTTAATACAGTCATGATGAGTGATGACAGAATCATTTGCAACAATAAAAAAAATTGTTTTTTTTTTGTTTCTTAAAGTGGATTTTACTTGATTAGACGATGTGCTTATGAGTGTGTATATTTTGTTATGACTGTTCAGTTATTGAAACCCAGCAGGGCTATTAAAAAAGCCCAATTTTTCTTTTTCTTTAAATTATTAATTAAACCTTTGAAGCCTTTTATATGTTTTAATATTTTTATTAAAAGCCCAAAACTTAAACCTTCAGATTTAATGAAACCCAGTTGGTGCAAATGCGTTTTTTAATGGTATTTTTGTAAAATTCATTAAAAACAAACAATTTTTCAACATTAAAAATTTTTTTAATTAATTTTTTTCCATTACAATCCAATTAACAACATCAAGTACACGTTTTCTTTGTTGGCAAGTCTAAATATTGTGGGAGAAAAATGTTTATCAATTTAAAGCAAAAACACTTGCTGTTTATTTAATTGTGTTAATTTTTAAAATTTTTGTTTAGGTTGTTTTTCATTAAAAGGTAATTTTTTTTATACACTCGAAATTTGTTAAGCTAAAAAACACATCAAACAAAAAATGATTTTATATAATTTTATTTGATTTATTTTTTCAATTTATAAATTTAATAAGAAAAATATTTGTTTTGCTGTTCAAGCAATATCGAAATTTAATTCTATACAAAAAACAAAACAAAAATAATTATTTACCTCAAACATTTTGTGCAAAAACCAATTAAGGGAGGGTGCATCACATAATTTATTGTCTAATTTTTGTGGTTTCCTTGTTGTGTTATTTCTTTTATTTAGTTAATTAACTAATTTTAGTAAATTTCCTACATTAAACATATTTTTAATAACAAAACAAAACAGCTTTATTAATACAAAATAAATCTGTTAAATTTTTCATGTTTGCTTGTACCGGTAGCTATGGCTTATCATTTAACCTTGATTTTATTAAAAAAATTGTTTTATTACACAAAAGAAAAGTAAACCATAAATAAAGATCTCAGCAATAAAATTCGCGTTTATTGTTTTTTTTTAATATTTTTATAACTTCTTCTAAAGTGAATATGAAATTTACTAGAAAATTTTAATTGAGAACAATAAACTCTAAATAAAGACATTAAAAAATAGAATCATAATGATATGCAAATTAATATTAGAAATAATAAAAGTTAAACAATAAATTAAGAATGAAATAAAGTTAAAGGAAAAGAATTAATTACTAAAAAATAAAAAAATTCGCCAACATAAAAAATATTAATAAAAGAGGGATAGCAGATACACATGAACCATTTCATTTATAAAATGTTGGTTGCGAAATTTTGTTTATTTAGTTCAAAGTCTACTTTGTTAGTTTTTTTCTTTTTTGTGTGCCTGTTGACTCAAATCTCATTTAGTCAATTCATGTAACAATATATAAATTGGGAGTAAAAAATAATGGGTCTAATTATTGATTCTGTTTCGTGATTGCGAAAAGTATTTTTTGTGCAAAATCAAAATTTGCAATTATTGATTCCTTAATATAGATAAGCTTTTACTTTTTTCACTAAAAGCCAACGTAAAGATTAAAAATGTAAGAAAAAAATACAAAATTTCGCAAAAATAAAATGTGTTTTAGCTTAATTTGTTTTATTTTTCTAAAATATTTCCTTTTACTTTTTGAAAATTAATTTTCTTTTTGTTTATTTAAAATTTATTTTTATGTTAAAAAATTCAAGTTTTTTTTTTAGCACAACAGCTGAAAAAATTAACACAATTCATTCACAATAGATAACCTTTTAATTCACAATTAAATGAAACAATTCAAAATAATAAGATAAGTTCAAAGGAATGAATAATAGAAATTTGCATATCGATCGATATTTCTTTACGCTAAATTTTTCTTTCCATGCAGAATCAATAACACAACCAATATAAATCCAAAAAAGTTAAGTCACTATTGAAGTAAATGAGCGATATGTTAGTGGTATGTATGCACAATACACGCAAAGAAAAGATATATCAAGAAATCAGCGTTATATTACAGTTTATAAGAAATCAAATTAAAAAACAAACAAACAAAAATCACACTTTCAGCTACCAGCTGTGGTGAAGGGCTTAACTGACTGACCGGTAACTGCCAGTACGATGATGTTTTTTTAATTATTAAAAATTACTAAAATCAAAGCCAAAAATGTGAAACTAATCACAAGAAAAGATAAAGAAAAATTAAAAATCAATTTAATGTTGAGTGAGTGATTTTTATTTAGGTTACAGTGAATAAAAGACGTTGAAAAATTGCTGACACGCTGTAACACATTAATAAACGACCACAAACAAAGAAAAAAAAATATTTCTATTGCCAATAAAGATTTATTTTGATTTTATTATTTCTTTCAAAAGAAGTTAAAGATGTTGCTGCAACGTTCTCTCTAATCAGAAGAAAATTGATTAACAAAACAACAACAAAAACAAAAAAAACCCACAAAACAAATTTCGCTTTATACCGGATGCATGATTGGGTTTTTTTCTTTTGATCTTTTGATTTATTTCACTATTGTTTGCGATAACTCTCTTTTTATTTATTTTACCTTAAAAAAAAAAAGATTTTTTCTGCTGGTTTATAGCACAGGTCACGACTGGGAATTATGGCCCCCAATATGAATAAAAATATAAAAAAAACAGCAACCAAAATAATCTGTGCCAGACAACTATTTACGTGTCAGAAAGCAAAAAAATTAATATAAAACAAAAACAATTGATTGACCATTGAGCATGTTTGAAATGCTTTTGTTTTTAAATATCTGTTTTTCGCCAAAGCTTTAGAAACCAAAAAAAAAGAAAACACACACAATTCATATGAAATAAGATTTAAAAATACTTTCGATGAATAATAACACTTGAAAACAAGAATGAACAATCTTTTGTTTTGGGATTTCCCTATTTGATCATACAATTTTAAGAAATAAACAAAAATTATAAATTAATTGACTGTAACAAAAATTTCAAGCATCCAATTTATGTCAATAGTCATGTGGGACTTCTAACTCAAAGCTTTCTTTTTTTCTAAAACCAATTTAAAAGCACTTGAAACTATTTTATTTCTTTTCTAATTTTTTTTATTCGTAGGTATGCTTCTTCTCTTTTTACAAAGGCTGCTTTTTCAAGCTTGAGGTCGGATTATAATTATTTATTTTTATATCGATATTTCACTTCTTCGGGAATTAATTAATTTATAATTATGTCTGAAGCAATTTTTTTTAATTAATTTTTTTTTCATTTTTTAATTAAATTTTTTTTTTAAATTTAATTTTTAATTTTGTATAATCTAATGTTTTTTGTTATACTTTTTTATCTCTTTATTTTAAATTTTTGAAACATTTTTTTTTGCTCTATTGATTTAACTCTCATTTAGTCAATTGATATAACAATATGAGTATTCTAATATTTTGCCAGGAATTTAGCGAAACTTGGGAGTAATCAATTGCAGGTCGGAGTAGCTTTAGTGCACTAAATAAATAATTTTTCGATTTTCCTGGAAAATAAATTTAGCCAACCAACATAATCGGAATTAAGCATAAAAAATATACATTTTTGTTAAATTTTTTTTTAATTTAATTTTTTTAGATTTAGTTTTTTAACTGACAAAAATTTAAGTAAAAATAATTAAACCAAAAAAATTAAATTAAACAATATATAAATTTACTTTATTTAGTTAATATTTTTTATTAAAATATTTGTATTTTCAATTTTTTATTTAATTTTTTTTAAGTTTTTTAATTACGGACTTTTTTTAAATTAAATATTTTAGTTTATTTAAATTAATTAAAATTGTTTTGCTTCACTTCTTTCTTTCTTTTTCTTTAGTTTAACTTTTTAAATAAATTTTTTTAGCTTAAGTTTTTAATTTAAATATTTGAAGTTTGTCCTTTTTTTTTGCTTAATGTTTTTAATCTAAATTTTTAATTAATTTTTTTAAACTTAATTTTGAAAATTAAATAAAATAAATTTTTTTAATTTACTTTATACTAATTTAAAATTTTTTATAATTAATTTTTTTTTAAATAAAATTTTGTTTGTGTAATATTTTTACTTTAACTTTTTTTAATTTTTATTTTTACTTAAATTTTATTAATTAATTTTTCTGTTAATGACGTATGCCCTACTTGATACTTGTTGTAAATACTGAAAAGGTATTTACAAATACAAAAACAAGGAACGGGTTGCGTTAAAACATATGTAACTCAGCATATTTATCTTCGCTCACTTTTTTAGCTCAATTTTTTTTTAATTTAATTTTTGAAATTAAATAAAATTTTATTTTTTTATATGTATTTTTTTCAGTTTTTGTTTTTTATTTAATTTTTTTTTTAATAAAATTTTTTATTGTTTAAGTTTTTTAATTAATTTTTCTTCAATTTAATTTTTTCTTAGTTTAATATATTCATTTAATTTTTTATTTTATTTTTTATTAAGTTTTTAATTTTTTTTTTTAATTAATTTTTTTTCAATTAAATTTAATATTATGAATATGTAAATAATATAAAAAAAGTTAGAAAAAACAATTATATTTTTAATTTAATTAAGAAAATTATTATATTGATGAAATTTTTAATTTGATTCCATTAAATAATTTAATGAATATTAAATACCACGAACTAAGTGAACTAAGCTGTCTTATTAGGAGTATTAGATTTATTCTTTTTTAATTTGTTGTCTAGTGTAATTGCCTAAATACGAAGTAAAGATTTCTTTTTAAATTTTCGAAATGTTAACAATTTTATTTGCGATATTAAAAGTCATTAACATGAATTTGAGTTGATGGACAAACATTCCCCAGCATAATTGTAAAAAAATGTATGTATGTGTTTGTGTGTGTGTGTGTGTGTATTTATTTGTTTTAATTAGCAAGATACTGATTAGTATCATTTAAATCTCGGCAAGAGTTTTTATTCTGTTTATGAAACTTTTGCTTAAATTCTAGCAAAAAAAAAAAGAAGATTTAAAATCAAAAGTTATAAAATGTGTTAGTTGGTAATAAAAAGGTGTCATATAGAACGGTCTGCGCTGATTTTATGTGTTTGTTTTTATTTTTGAAGATTAAAAATCACGCTGTTTACAACAGAATTTAAAAATAAATCTCAGCTTGTTATTTATTTTTAATTTATGAACTAGATTTTTATTGATTTTAGCACTTTTGGAAAATCCCACGGTTTTTATAACAAAAAGTATGTTGAAAAAAATTTATTGGTATAAAAAATAATTGGCTTTTCACTTTCTTAAAGTGCAGAAGGTGTCCTTTGAAATATTTTTTTTGATTAATCATATGAAAAATTTACTATTTTCCAAGCAATTACACGTTTCATTAGACTAATGAAATAAATCTATGAATCTAATGAAAGTTTTTCATTAATTGAAAAACAATATATGTATGTGGTGTCATTCAGTTAAGACCGCTCTGGTTGTGTGGATTATTAATAACAAATACGATTGTCACAACCAAAGTTGTGAGTTGAATGAAAGAAAATTTTAGTTTTTTTATTTTCTGTAGCATCAATTTTCAAATTAAATTCTAAGAACTTTTCAATATTTTTTTTGGTTTCTTTGGTATGACAGACTAAAAAAATTAATTATTTAATCAAAAGTTCTTTGATATTAAAGCAGACATTTTATTTTAATTAATAATTTTTATTTATTACACAATAATTGATGATTAATTAAAGTAATTTATACTTTTAAAGGGTTAAATTATTTTTGTCTTTTTTTTTTTAAATTATTATAAAAAATTTTTGTTAAAGCGAATAAAAATTAAAAAAAAAAATTATTTTAATTTAATTAAGTGGGTTGGATTGTCAAAACAAACATTAATAAAGATGTCAGTCATCGTTAATTGTACATTTTAAGTAATTTCGTTTCATTTATTGAAGATTCTTAATAAAACGGAGGTACAAAAGAAGTTAAGGAATCATTAGAAACCAAGAGAAGCTCGAAACTACATGTCATAATCTGCTGTTCTCTTTTCATTACTTAATGTTTAAAATATTAAAAACTATTTAAACCGCAATTGCCACCACATTTCAGTTTGCTAACAAAATTTTTTGTTGAAATACTCGCCTCTCTCGTGATGAATGACATTCATTTTTATTACTTTTTTTTTTAATTATCTTTGGAACTATTTAAAGTATGATTCAGCTAAGTCTACGTTTTTTTTTTATTAATTTTTCCATATTGACTTTTGTTATATCCCACTTATATTAATGAAATTTATGTACTTTTTTTTAGTTATTTGTTGATGTGTTATTTGTTAATGATCTTCAACATTTGAGCAAATAACGCGTTGGTGTTTATTTTTAGATTTCATACCGGGTGTCTTATAAAACAAATACAAAAAAAAATCAACTCGTATTTGATTTGACGTAAGTAAGAAATTTGTTGTAGAATTTTTTAATTATTAAAAAAATTTTTTTTCCCAGTTAATTTACTTTGCAACACACCAGCAGACACTCACACATACATACAAGTAACGTATTACTGAGATATTATTATCACGTTTGCCATACAATTAGCGTTTGGTTAAGCAAATAATGAGTTCATAAAACCATATTGAAGATACATTTTTGAAACAATTTTACAATAAGGCTATACCGGAATTAAATTTTAAATAGGAAATTGTTGTTGTTGTTGTTGTATTAACGAAGCAAAGGGCTTGTTCACTAAAATGCGTACGATGGTTTTTTTTCGCACAAAACAATATAGACAAAATAGTTTTTATTCTCAATAAAAATGCACGAAAGAAGCTGCCGTTGGCATTTACGCAAGCAGGCCCTTAGAATGTAAATTTAAGTTTTTATGAGTAACCGTATGTTGTTGTTATGAAGACCCTTCACAAAAACTATTGTGCAATTATTATCACTGTGGGCTATAATCGCAGAACTAATGTGCAATAAAAATAAGATCAACTAATATTGCCACACTGTTATTAAATTTTATACATTTAAAAAAAATGATTGAAAAATTAATTGAGTTGAATTGAATTGATTGAAAAGCATGATTACAGTCGAAATTGTACAAAATCTCTTATTTAAAGCAAGACTTGTTTTCTCTTAACTTTGTGATTGCGGTTTGAAAACGCCAAAATTAAGCGTTTTACGTTTTTCAGAACATGGACGTAAATCATACAAAACAAAAAAAATTTTTTTTTTAATTTTTATCACTTTCATTTATTGTGAAAGAGACACTCATACAGCTTTCAGTGCCATTGCTCTAAAAATTGATTTTTGTGTTTTTGTTACCGACACTTTAAAATGTGTTTAGCCAATCATGAATTATCCCACTGTGCCTCATTATCATATAACCATTCAGATAATTATAATTATATGATTACTTTGATTGATTACAACAAAATAAATGATTTTGAATTTTTTCTTTCTTAAAAAAAAATTTAATGAATTTTCTGGTATGATGCTGCAACCTGCCTCACCGGTTTGGAGTTTTCTTAACTCATTAATTTATCATATATTTAAGGCGCCAAGTTAGACAGAATTTTTTATTATTGTTACAACACCCATATTTTTAACCTTCACTTTGTATTACGCATTCCGTTAAACCGTTAACACACATTTTTGTTTTTGTGACAGAAACCTGCTTTATTTTTTTTTTAATTCTTTTATTCAGTAATTAAATTAATTAAAAATATTAAAACATAAAGTTACGTTTACTGTAAGAACAATGACAAGATTAATTTTTTATTTGTTAAATAAAAATGAAAAATTGTGAAGTTCGCTTAGAAAACCTTTTCTTTGGCTTACCATTTTATACATTTTGAAAAGTAACAGAAATTTGTTTTATGATAATTTTTTTTTATTTTATTTATTTATTATTAATAAAAAAGTCTTTAATTTGTTATCGAATTTATATCAGAGAAATAGTTTAGCAAATAATAAATAACAGTAAAGACAGTAAACTGATTTTAATTTAAAAAGAAGCTACGCAAGTTGGAGCGAAATATCGATATAAAAATAAATTAATAGAATAAGACCTCAAGCTTAATAAAATAGCAACTTTATTTAGTTTAAAAAAATATTTAAAAAATTGTTTTACTATGGATTAATTACTGTTTTCTCTTGATTGTGAAAATAAATGTTAATAAAAATTGAATAAATTTGTCTGTAAAAATAAAAGATTGTTTTACTAATACAGTTACATCCTGATGGGAAAGCAGCACAAAGTTAAACCAAAATATTGATATAAAAATAAAATAAAAATAAAATTATTTCTAAAAAGACTTGAAGCTTAAAAGGAGGCCTTTACGAAAATAACAAACCCTGCTAAGTATCAAGGCAAAACTCTGCACTAGAGACTTACAAAAAATTATGTTTATAAACATCTAAATCAGCCATAACCTTATATTCAACAACGAAAAAAATTATTATAAAAATTTTTTTTTTTAATAATTTAAAAATTTTCTTAAACAAGCGATTGATGTTTTGTTTTCACAACACAAGAAATCACTAAATTTTTTGAGAACTTTCTTTGTAAAATATCGAGTTGATCGCTTGCGTTAGCTGGTATATAAATTGTTGTAATGGTTTTTAATGCAAAAGAAGCTGTAAATTTCTTTCAGTTTAACGTAAATTCAAGCAACTTATTTTTAATAAAGCTACAAAATTTCACTAGCAAATTGTTCTGATATAAAACAATTTTATGTTTTAAATTAAAAAAAAATAAATAAATAAATATGTGAAAGACACAACATTCAAAAAAAATATTTTGTGCTTTTCGTAAAAATTACTAAGCGATTTGATCGGTTGAGTTATATTCATTTTTTTAAATTAAAAAAAAAAAATATTTTTTTATAACCATAAAAACTTTTTTATATAAAGTTTTTAAATCAACAAATTTTTATTAATATTTTTTGACCTCTTGTTAGTTTGTTGTTGTCTTTAACACTTTTACTAGGCTAAAATCAAAAGACTTAAGCAAAAAACTCTTTTATTCTTTTACTTAGGAAAACTGCAAAAAAATTGTTCAGCGATGTCACAAGAAAACCTAAGCGAAATGAAAGCAAAAGACATTTGTTTGGTTTTGCTTTTAATAGAAATAATAGCTGAAATTGAAATTAGACCTTGTTGATTTGCATATGGAAAAAAATTAGATGAAAAAGATTTTCTTAAATAAATTAATTAAATAAATTTATTTTATTTTAAAAAAATTAAAGAAAATTATATTTGAAAAAATATTGTTACTTACAAAAAAATTTTTTTTAAAGAATTTTTTTTTGAAAAAAAAAAAAAATTTAAATTAAAATTTTTTTTTTAATTTTAAAATTTTTCTTTATTTTTGCTTTTTTTTAGTTTTTTAATTTTTTTTTATTTTTCTATATTTTTAATTTAAAAAAAATTTTTTTTTAATTTAATTTTTTTTTTAATTTAAAAAAAAAATTTTTTTTAATTAAAAAAAAAAAAATTTAAAAAATATTAAAACAAATTTCTTTTTCCTTGAGAAAGAGACACGAAGGAGTGTCGAAATATTGGAATAATTTAATAATAATTAAAATATAAAAAATACCAAAAAAGGCTTGAAAAATATTATTATTTGAGATAAAAAGGTCACAAAAATCAAGATTAAAATTTTAATTGATTTTAAATTTTTTTCAAAATTTTTTTAAACTTTTTTTTTAATTTTTTTTTTTATCAGTTTTGTCTTAGAAATGCAAACTATGAAATCAAACTAAAATTTATTAAATTTTCTAAGTAAAAGAAAGACGGAAAGCTTTTTGTTTAAGTCTCTTGATGTTAACCTGGTAAAGTAGGAAAGGCCACACCGCAGACTTTGCTAAAATATATTTTAAATGTAACCGTCAAGTGTGATAAAGTGAATTAGGGATGGTTTTTTAACAGTCAAACGAACAGTCAACTGCTTGATATTTATGATCAGCATTATCGATTAAATCTTAAATAAGAGCTACCAAATTAATCCAGATTTATTTTGAGATTTAAAAATGTCTACTTTATTTTGGGAATAAAATAAATAAAACTGATTTTAGTAGGAGTTTCAATGAAATTTTTCCCACAACTAAAAATTTTTTTTTTTAAATATTTTAAATTAGTTTTACTAACTAGTATTTTTGTTTTAATAAATCAATTATTTTTTTCCTTATTCTGTTATATTAGAATATTTTGATTTTAAATTCCTAAACAAAACGAATTTGATTTAAAATGTTCAAGTCAAACAAATGTTTTATATTCCACCCCCAATATTAAATTTTTGGGTGTGTATGTATATGTGTGTTAGCAAAAAATATAACAAAAAAGAGCCAGAGAGAACATGATAAATTTTACAATTTTTATAATAAATTATTTTTATTTATAAACCAAAGAGCATCTTCATCTTATTCTCACACAGCACAAAAGCAGAAAACTGAGACGTAAACAGAACCGGCTACTAAAGACTTTAAGTGTGAGAGACTTTTAACTATTTGTTTTACTAAACTTAAAGCTTTAAACGTTAACGTTAAAAATAATGTTGACTTTAGCAGCCAACGTCAACAGAAACTTTTAAAGAAGAAAGCCAACTTAACAAAATTACATTAAAAAAAACACTTGTTTTGCAGACAGGCAGCTGATGCGATGCTGGTTTTACAGTGTCTTGTTAAATTTCAAGCTGTGCAAAAATATGCTTTAGGAACCAACAGAAATGTTAAGCAAAAATTTTTGTAGATGACGATAATAGAGAAGAGAAAACAAAGTAAAGAAAAGAAGAATTTAACATTATAAGTGGATACATGCTGCCCCTGTGTAAAGATTGACGTTCGTGTACCAGCGACAGCGTGTAGCTTCAGCAGCCTAAAAAAAAGGCGGCTGCATATAAAAGGCACGATCTGTGCGCAAATAAACACAATCACAAACAAGTAGTGCGCGCGTACATTAACTTAAGCGTGTTTGTAACTTGAATTTTTAAAAAATTTAAACGAAAATAATAAAATAAATCTCATTTAAAACAAAATAGGTAAAGGAAATAAAAAAAAAATAATTATTTTGAATATTTTAAACCATTTACAAAATAAATTATTTAAAATAAAAGAAACAAAACGCAACAACGTATGTTTAAAAAAAAAATAATTGTGATGGAACAAATTAAAAAAACCACAGAAAAAACAATGTGAACAGTGTGTAAGAAAATTAAAACTCACTAAAAAAGGATTATATATTTGTGAAGTGTGTGTGTGTGTGCAAATAAAACTTTGTTACAGAAAGTAACAATTATTTTGTTTTGAAAAATAAAAATAAAATAAAGTAACAGCTGCTGGGCAGACAAATAAACACAATTTTAGAATTTCTTGTCTCTAATGGATAAATTGCTTTCTATTAAATGTTTGTATATGATTATGGCATTACAAGTTTAACAAAGAAAAATCAATTTTTCGTTTTTTAATGTTTTTTTTTGTATTTGCTGACATTTATTTGTATTTTGGTTTAAGCTGCTTTTAACTGCTGCTGTTTGTTGACAATTTACGACTTTTTGGAAAAATTTGAATTTTTTTTCTTTTAAATCAAACAATAGTTATTTTATGTATGTATGTGCATTCATTGTATTTTAAAATTTATGTTCAGTTTTAAAATTTATTTGAAAACATCACAAATTTATCTTTAATGGCCCTACAAAAGAACCATATGTTTTGCTTCTATTGCTGTAGGATAGTTGGTTGACTGATTGGTGGCCTGGTGTGTCTATGTGTATTTGACATTTTTATGTAAAAATCAATGACAAGAAATATTGCAAAAGAAAAAAGAATTAAAATAAATATTTCTAAGGCATTTAAAATTACATGAAAGCATTATGCAGATTTTTTTTTCAAATGAGCCTTTATTAAGATTTAACAATTTGAGTAAAAAAAATTTTTTTTTATGAAATATATTTCCTGATGATCCTTAAAGTTTGAGAAAATAAGTTAAAAAAAAAATATAATTAAAAAAGTTAAAAATAAAAAAATTAATTTAAAAAGGCAGACTTTTTTTTATAAAATTTTCTTAAATGAGATAAGTTCTCTGACGATCCTTAAAAAAATAAATTTTATTTCTTTTATTTGCATGGTAAATTTGTTAATTTTTTTTTTTTTTTTAATAATTAAAAATATTTTTTTTTTTATAAATTTTGTCAGCACTATTCTGTATTTTATATGGAAAGTATAATAAAAAATTTAGCAAATCACTACTTCTCTGTGACCCATTGCGAATTTTGTAAAATAAATTTTTGCTTTATTTTGGTTAAAAAAAATTGGCAAAATTAAAAAAAAATCCTTATTTATCAATTCCGTTTGGAAAGCAGAATAGTAGAGCGATTCACTATTCAATTTTAAAGAAAAATGTCTGGTATTATTATTTAATATTAATCAACAAGCTTAAGATCTTAAAAAATTGTTTTTATTTAAATTTTCCGATATTTCGACTTTGTTTTGAAAGTCTTCTTTAGGGAAATTTATTTTTATAATAAAATAAAATTTTATATGCCAAAATTATTAAATTTGAAAAATTAAAAAAAAAATTATTTTTATAAATTTCCCTGAAGAAGACTTTCAAAAGAAAGTCGAAATATTGGAAAATAAAAAAATATTTTCATTAAGATCTTAAGCTTGAATAATATTAACTAATAATAAATTCATTATTAATTTTTTTTTTAAATAATATGGCTATTTTGTTAAGCTTGAGGTCTTATTTTTCAAAAATTTATTTTGATATCAATATTTCGCTCCAATTTTTGGAGCTTCTTCAATTTATAATTAATCCTGAAGAAGCTACAAAAATTGGAGCGAAATATCGATATAAAAATAAATTTTTGAAAAATAAGACCTCAAGCTTAACAAAATAGCTATATTAGTTAAAAGAAAAAGGTCAAAAAAAACTAATTAATAAATGTAATAATTTCTATTTGGAATTTAAAAGTTTAACAAAATATTAATCTTTATTTGTGCTTAATTCCAGAAATTGTGTTGGTTTTAAAATTTATTCTTTTACTCATGATATTCTCATGAGTTATTTATTCAGTACAATAAGTACTGAAGGGGAGAGCATACCTATATGGACCATTTCATCAGACGCTACTCCGAATCCTCAGTAGGTTACTCCCAACGTGTCTTGCAAACATTAGAACCTTTATATTGTAAAAGCAATTGACTAAATAAGAATTATTAATCAATAGTTACAAAAAGATTCAAATATTCAAACAAAAAACTCAGTAAGCATTGAACTGAATAAATAAATAAATTTCCCAACCAACATTTTTAATATTGAAAACTATATATTAATAAATTTTTTTTTGTTTGTTAATTTTTACACTTCGATTTGATCACTTGTGCTACAAAAACAGAAACAGATTTTTATCCATGGCAATAAGGATAAGTGCTTAAATCGACTTAAGAAAATTTTGAGTTAATCTACATACATACATCTATTATGGAGTTGATTTGGCGATATTCGTCTGTCCGTGTGGATGTTGAAATCAATTTTCAGAAGTCTCTAGAAGTCCTACAGAAAAGTTTAGTATGTTAATTAGTTGGAAGTTCCTATGCGCAAGTTGCTATTTAAATTCAGTCAAATCAGTTCAGATATGGCTGAGCTATAAGCTCTAAAGTGCAATTACCTTTATTTTGGACCATGTTTCTAAGTGGTTTTTTTTTTTTGCTATTTTGTCTAAAATACAAAACGGAAAAATAAAAACGTGGTATACAGTTTTACCAGAAATGCCCGAAAAAAATCAAAAATTTAGATTTTCTTTTAATTCTGCTTTGTTCTTTTATGCAAATTTTTAAGCTATACATGTGCGTAATGCTTCTGCACACAAACACAAAGCCAGTTAATCGATCTTATACATACCTACATACATGCATGTGTCTTTTAAAAGCCTTATGTGAATTATGAACACAGAAATTTTATTGAAATAGAAGTTTTTGAATTTTGCCGTTAGTTTGAAGTTCTTTATTTAATTTAAAATATTTAAAAAATATTTTCAATATTAAATTAAACTTATTTTGCATTTTTTTAAGTTGATGATCATAGCTCTCAGTGCTCGTTAATACTTTAGTGTTGGAATTTAACTCTGTTAGACTAAATAAATTTTTATTAGATATATTTCTTAGAATTTATTTTTTGTTTCATATTAAAAACTTTATACCACAACGGATTTTTTTGTGAACTAAAATGAATTATTTGTTTCAGAATTAACAAAAAGAAAATTATTTTAAATAATGTTTGCCATTTCTTTAAAAAAAATGTGCAAAATTAAAAATATGAACAGCCGAATTCCTTTTTAATTTTTTTTCATCCATTTAAAATTTCCCAAAATATTTTTTTTAATTATTCAAATTCGCTAAACTTAAAAGCCATTAGCTGGCTATAAATGGTTTGTGCTGTATAATTCAATAGGAAATTAAATTTATGGATTTTTTTTTTCAAAATCTTAAAATCGTTAAATATCGACAGAAATTGAGTAAGAGTTAGTAAGGCGGAGCTGTTTGTGACTTAGTGGTTGATTAGTGAAATTTAATAAAATAAATAAAAAAAGGCAAAAGAAACAAATTAGAAAGCGACCCAAGATGTGAAGTTTAAAGAAAAAAAATTTGCAACAAACTTTTGCACATGTTAAAATAGATTACGCCCACATTGTTTTTTAATTTTAGACAATTTATTGGCCTAATAAGAGTTCATTGTTTTAACAAAATTAAGAAATGGGCTGTTATTTTTGAAAGTGGTATAAGTACACTTTAAGAAAAATTAGATTACAGCTAACTTATACCACTTAAAAAAACAGCTCACAAAAAAAAAGACTTTAAAGAGAAAAATTATCATTTAGAGATTTATTTTTTAATTTTTAAAGTGTTTTACTAGGCATACTGACACATAACACTAACATGCCTTAACAGCTGACATAAATTCCAGAACTAAAAGTTGAATAACAACATCTCACTTCAGGTTTTGCTAATTTAAAATGAAAATACCAACTTGAACTTGTTTAATGAGTTTTAAAATTTTTTTTTAGATTTTTGCTCCCTTTTCTAAATATTTAAAATTCAAGAAACTAAAAAAAAATAATGAACAATAACTTTAGTGTCAGATTATGCTGAAAGCTAGAAATTTTTCTGATGTGTAAAATAAAATTTTTTAATGTATTAACTCTGACTCCGGCGTCGTCTATCTGCCTGTCTGCAATTCAAATTTATGTTAATTAAGGTAAAATAATCAGTTTACTGCCACAAGATTTAACAGGGGAATTGATAATATTTTAGCTTGAATTCTTAATTTAGAATATTTGAAAAGAGAATTCACAAAAATTAAATAAAGTTTATGGAATTTTAAAAGAATAGTTTCAATGTCATTTACTACATTACACCATTTATTACAACACACTTATCAGTTAATTTTTTTTTTTTTTTTTTTTTATAAATAAATTATACCAACTATTTTTTATAGCCGGATTTGATTAGTTAAATGGGTATGCGAGCATTTTCTTTTCATTTTAAAACTAAAAAAAAATCTTTTAAATAAACGTTTGAAAAATGACATTTGGGAGAGAAAAAAAACAAAAAACCTTAATAAAATAAAGTGATTTTGCTTTACAGAGACAAACTCTAAATGAATACACTGTCGCTAAAATACTGTCTACCGTTTATTGACATTTTTATAGCAAAATAAGCAGTCTTAGTCGCTGTTTGATATGATTTAAAGAAAGAAGGAATTAATTATACTTTTTTAAAACAGTTATTAATCTTAAATATCTTTGATTTTCTTAAATTTAATCTAAAATTTTGAAATCAATGCATTCCATATCAAAACTTGACAGTCATACCTAAATTGGCACGGCAAACGTTTTTATGTCAAAAATTCTCATGCCCATACTAATGTACATACCAAACATACCGAAATAGCGCATCAGCAATGCTGAGCAATTGGAAAATCTAATTTTGACAGCGCAGTGAAGTTGGCTGCAAAACAATTGTTTTTTTTTTTTTTTTAACTTTTAACCAGCAACGACATTTTAGCTATTTTTTTAATTTATTAAACAAGATTAATACGCACCGCCAGCTCTTATTTAGGGATGACTCTTTAATGTAAATAGAAGGCTACAAAATGCTTCCCTTAACGCTTTAATTTATGTTAGACCGTTAGTGTTTTTATAATACAAATTTTTTAAATTTCGGTACGAGTTGATAGATTTTACTCTAATTGACTTAACTTTTCTTAATACAAAAAAAATTTTTTTTAATTTAAAACAAACAAATATGTGAATTGTTTTTCTTCTGTAGTAAATGGCAATCAATTAGTTAAATTATTAAAAAAAAGTGTAAATATTTCATAATAAATTATGGATAAATATTAAAAACTAGAACTAGTTTCCAAAAAAAAAAAAAAAAAAAAAAAAAAAAAAAAATTATAAATTAAACGTTTTAAAGCATAAAAAATTATAATTATTGAAATACATAAATTTTAAATATTTTTTTTAAGCTACAATTGACACGTTTAACATTATTTACATAAATAAATATAAAATTCCAGTTTCATTTAAATGAGACACACTCCTTTCTAACGCACTACCCCTTTTCTAAAAGAAAACTATAACTTGTTTTTTGTTTATCTTTAATGAAGTTTTATACTATGACTTGTGTGCTGTTTACAGAAAACGAAAAATAAAATTGTGTAAAATTTTTTTTATGGAAAACAATAAATTTCTAAAATACACCTAACACTCTTTTTACGCGATAGATACGTTTCAAGAAAATTCGTGTAAAAAGAGAATTGGTTTTTCTTTCTAGCTCGTGTTACATCAAATTCGTGATAAAAAAATTCGTGTAAGAAGATAATTTTTGTTCAACAAATTCGTGTAAAAAGAGAATTAGTTGTATTTTTGAGTGCTTTTCATACAAATTTTTTAGACGAATGGATGGGATTGTTCATTTTCTATAAACAGCACATTAAGCACTGAAAGAATCTTGTTCATTAATACCAGATAAAAATTCATTACTTTTCATTAGACTAATGAAATATACAATTAAATTCATTGAACCACTGAAATGCTGAAACTTTTTAAAAATAAATTTGATTTTGAATTAAACATTTTGAAAACTAGATTAGCTTTTCAGTATTTAACGATTTGTTATACAAAAACAACCCATTCAATTTATTTCATGTTAAAAAAAAAAACTTTTTTTTAAAGGTCATTTTCTTTTGTTGACAAACCTAACTTACAACACACAAATTTTACAACGACTGTTTACATATTATTACCTAAACAAATTAAATATTAAAAAAAAAAAAAATACAAAAAGCATCAATAAAATTTCAAAAACGAATATGTTTTGCCATCTTTAGTTTTAGGTTTTGTTGTTTGTATGGCATCATTGTTAAATGGTCGCGTGTCATAACCAAAACAACACATAAACAAACCAACAAAAAACAATTGTAAAATATTTTATATTAAAAAAAATGAAGAAAAAACAAGTAAGACAACAAGTTTATCACAAGAAAATAAAAAATAAAAAATGTTCTTTGTGATGCTTTTAAGCTTATAAAAAGAAAAAGAAAAACAAAATTGTCGTGAGTTGAAATAAAACATTACAGAGTCTACTGTAAAGCTTTCTGCTGATTCCCTCCCAAAATGGAAATTGCAAAACTGTTTTTTTTTAAATCTTCTTGCAGCAAAAATAACAGCAAAAAAAAAAAGAAAGAAAAGAAACACCCAAAAAAGACGGACATTTAGACAGACAAGCACCAGACTAAATTGAGCATCTAAATAAATACTTAAGCAATAGCCGGTCTAAAGCACCACATTAACGGGTATATAACATAATCTGAAACAGCTGTTGCTAACAACACAAACTTCACAGCAAGAAAAAAAACACATTTCGTAAATTCTAAAATTTTTAAGAAAATTAGTTAGCAAATCTTAAGCTAAATCTCTTTATGTATATGTGTGTGTATGTTTGTATGTGTCAAGTATTTCATCAAATTTATTTTATTTAGAAAAGTTTCACAAGTGGTTTTTGATTAGTATATAAAATATGCATTTTAAGCAGGCAACATTAAATAAATTAGAGAAAAAAAAGCAAGAAACTCAAATCAGTCAGCCAACCAACCAACTAAATGAATACTCTGGGTCAATTTTTTCGTTTTTCTCTCAAGTAATTTATAAAAATCTAAGAAAAATTGCCAACTTCCTTCTATGCTTGACACACATACAAACACCCAAACCCATACACACAAAACTATGTACGCATGTAACACCCCAAAAAAATTCTCTTTTAACATGACACATGTTTGTGTAAGCGCAACACGTTGAAGCCTTATAAAATAGCAAAAAATTAAATTTTTTTAAATGAAACGGATAGAGTTGCTTAACAAATTGATGAAGAAACATTTTGGTAGTTATTTACAAAAAACTTATTTTTTTTAATGAAATGACTGCAATTTTTTACTTAAAAAACATGAATTTTGCATTTCTCGTGTAATGTAATTATAAAAATTATAAAATAATGATTAAAGTTTAACAGAAAATTACAATTTAATTGTTATTCAACATATTTTTTTGATTATCCGAATAACTATTTTTATTGAATTAATTATTTTTTCATAAAATGAAAATATATCCTAAATTTGTTGATATAATATCCTAAATTTGTTTTTGTTGTTAATATAATTATGTAAACGAAACTTTCGTACGCATTTAGCTGACCAGGTCCTTACTCTCGTATTCATAAAAAAAGACTTGCTAAACAAATTTCCTAATAGAAAATTTTTCTTTTATTTAACAAAATAAAAATAAACAGAGGCCAAATCACAACAGTCGATATCGAGCAAATATTTTCATACAAAAAAAAAACTAAAGTTTCGAACGCTTTCATTCGATATTGAATGTGACGATTTGGGGTCAGTTTTTTTTTAATTTTTAAAAAAGAGGGTATTTCTCATAGAAATACTCTCTCTCTTTGTATTGCAAACTAAACCAAAATGTTTGAAGCGAATTTTTTTTTTGTTTTCATCATCTTTAAGAAGTTTTAGAGAATTTGTGGGACATACTGAGGAGTATAAACGAAACTAAAGGCAAATTCATCCATTCCTTCCACAGAAAACTTTTGTCTACAAAAAAATAAATTTTTTTTCTTTTTGAATTCACCTAGTTCTGAAAACAAAATTTGTCCGGACAAAATTATTTTTTCTCATATAGTTTTATATTCTTTTTTTAAGAAAAAAAAAAGTTTTTGTCTGGACAAAAAAATTTTTTTGGCGTAATTTGATGTTTTTTTTAAGGAAAAAATAACTTTGACTCAATTCACTCACTCGCACAGAAAAAAAAATTTTGTGTCTGGACAATTTTTTTTTAAGTATGAATGTTGTTATATGTTGCTATTCTTTGAGAAAGAGAGATTACTTAAATTGAATTTACACACTCGTTCCGTAAAAAATTTTTGTCTGAACAAAATATTTTCATTTTTCTTTTGTTTGATAAAGAGAAACGACGTACAGCCAACTCTAAACTTGCCTAAATTTTTTTATTTTAGTCACAACATTTCCTTAGGAACACATTGTAGACAAAATTTTTAAGTGGCAATTATTGAATTAAAATTAGCAAAAACAAAATATTACAAATTGTAAAACTAAAATTCTTTCTATCATCATTCATATGGTAATTAGAAAAAAAAAATTACAAAATGAGTGAATCTTTTAAAGAAAACACTGTTTTAAATTTCTTTAAATACAACCGGATAACTCATGTTCATGCATACTGAAATTATTAATTAAAAGATCATAAAAAAACTATTAACAGTATTTAATGTGATAACAAATAATTCATAACTGTCCATTCATTTTTACTTTGCAACAAAAAAATATTAAAATTCTATATTGACTGCAAAAGGTCTAACAAGTAGTTTTTCTTAAGTCATTTGTCTTCTCCAAAAAAAAAAAAAAAAACTAATACACAATCGCACATACACACTTGCGAGACTTGTATTGAAAAATCACACCAACTACATAATAACGTTATACTATTTACATAGAAGAGAGAAAAAAAAAACGCCAATAACTCAAGTCAACTCAATTAACAACAATTTAACGTTTCAAAAGCTAATGTGTGTGCAGTTCAATTTTATAATTTAAAAACAAATATTTCATTTTTACAACAAAAAAAATGTGTTTTATTACGTAAAAATAAATAGAATAGACACACACATACACAAGTGCAAATGCAAGTTAGTTTTTGTTTGCACACTTTACAAACTTAAAGAAGCCATGATTAATACCAATAAAGTTTATTCTGAGAACTTGTAAAATAAATATGTAGTTGGCTGTCAGAGCGTTATGACTGCCTCATATAGCAGCACAAATATTTAAGTTAAAAATTTAATGTGATTAAGTTGATAATGTCATAATTGCGGCAAGGTGACAAGTCATAAGCAATACTGGGACATTGTAAAGTTCTCATACACACACATACTTCCATACGCACCATGTTAGTTTGCTTACTTAGTTCAGTGAACGAATGAAAATGAATGAATGAATGAGCGGATAAGCACTCACATGCTATACAAACGGTTTGTGAAATTATTGTTTATGTGTTGCTAATGTTTAACGTTTCAAGTATGCCTTGATAAACAATTTATTTACAGTAATTTGTTATGGCAAAATAATTGCTGTAGTGTGATGTCGAAAGCCATATAATTATGAAGTGTTTAGGTGTTTGTTTAGGTTAGGAAGTTTAAGCAAACTGGGCTTATTTGTGGTTAGATGAAAGATTGGCTTGTTCGGAAAATAATTTCGTAAATTTAATTGTATTTTTTCGAAGTCAAATTTCACAAAAACGAAACGAAACAAATATAAACGTTTCATTCAGTAGTTTTTCGTTTCGTTTCTTTTTCCATAAAAAAAAAAAACTCTGGAAAACTACAAATTGAAACGTTTGCATTTATTTCGTTGCGTTTCTCTGCGAACTCTGATCGAAACATAAAATAATTATGCGGCTTAAGTGTGAAGTTAGTTGATTTCGAAAAAATACAATTAAATTCATAAAGGTCATTTCTTTAGGAACTCTAGTTTTGAGAGTTGATATATAGGAAGGCTTTTGTGTTAAAAAATTCAATTAATGCTACGCAGCCATTTTTGGTTCATGACCTTTTAAATATGAAGACCAATTAGAAGGATTTTCTTAAAATTTTACTTTTTACTATAGAAAAGGTAAAAATATTGTTCGAGCCGGAAAGAAACTAACAGGAGAAGATTTCTAGACAGTACTAAAGTGTCAGAACTAATTTGCACGTTCTGGAAGGCCAGTGGAATCTGATAAAGACACAATAAAGGCATTATTAAAAGCAAATCAGCGAATAACAACACGTTAGATCGGTGAGAAGTTAATGTGCTGTGTTTAAAACACAAACGATCAATTCGTTTAAAAAATTTTTATGAAAAACTCTTAATATTCTGAGTATTTACTTTTCATAGAAAACTTCCAGACGAATTGATCGTTTGTGTTATAAAAAAAGCACAGAAATTTATCGAATTAAACTGTTTATGACCACTTGAAAGAAAATTGTCTTCCTTAAAAAAAACCAAATTGCTTTAAGTTAGGGTGGGGTGCTAACCTAACAATCTGGGGTACCCAGGTTGGATTCCTGGCTCAAGGCAGGTGTTTTCTAAAGACCAGCAAAAAAGTTTCACGGATTTGCTTGTCCTTTAGCGACAAGTTCTCTTTATTATTTTGCATGCAGAGGTGTGGTAACTTTAAAACTGAATTGTCAAGCGTGTTAGTTTCAAGAAATACATTCACACACATACACTGAAAGAATGAAAAAAAGCATTTTGTTTGATTTAAAAATTTATATGATTAGATGCATCAAGTTTCCACCATGTTTCCACCAGAATATGGTTGCCTCAATCATATATTTTCTTTGAGTGTCAGCCGTTCAGAGATCTTAAAAATTTCAGACATGACGCTTTAATGGTTTAATTTTTTTTAAATAATTTTCCCAATGTGCTGTTTAGGGGAAACAAGCAACCCAATCGTCTACAAACAATTTTAAAAATTTAGGCTGATATTCAAAATGGTTAATAAAGACAATATCTACTTCAAGTCTTCTTTATTTTTCTTTGAATACAAACCTTAGGGTTTTGCGTACAATTTGTTTAGACGATTGTATTGTTAGTTTATTGTAAATCTTTTTTTGCTTTTCAATTTAATATCTTTTCTTTTCTTTTTTAGTTTATTTTTAGTTAAAATATACACGGATTTATAAAATTGTAAAAATAAAACAGCCAAACACCAAAACTTTCTTCCCTCTCCACAACTTTCATAATCAAATGGGCATTATGTCACGTTGTAGCTGCTTAACATATGGCTTTTTGGCCATTCTACTATGTGCCGTTACGGCAGTTAATTGTTCACAATATTCCTCCAATATGTTCCTCAATGGTGAATATCAAAATGGTTTATTGAGTCGAGTGGATGATGACTACTACAACAGACCAAGTCCGGCTGCAGAAGCATTTATATCACTGATAAGTAAAAGAGCCTCACCGTTTACAGGGCCTCAATATTTACCCTCGCTATTGGAGTGTCGTGGTCGAGGTCAACAATGTGTGCCCAAGGACAAGTGTGTGAATGGTTACTTTACACAACAATTGCCAAAAGTACAGGTAAAAAAACAAATAAAATTATATCAGTGACAATATGGAAAAACCACTTAGGTCTTGTTAAGTTATTTGAGAGACTTACAATTTTTTTTTTTTTTTTTTTATAAAATTTTTGCGATTCTAAGCAACTGTACAGTTTGCATTAACATAACGTTAATTGGAATTGGAACTGAACCTTAATAACAAATTTTTTGTTGATTTTGTTAATTAAGACAGCTGGTCGACTTAAGCGATTTTTGCTTACTGGCACTCTTTTTCCTGCTCTTTTATAATATTTTAATTAAATTAACAAAATATTAATTCAAATACGTAAGCACACACACACAAACTTATTTTAGTATTTTAGTTTTTTCAACATATTTTTAAATTGTTTATAAAAATTACATAATCAGAATTGAAATTTCGTTTCGGTTTTACCCAGATTTATATTTATGAATACACGTCCGTACTTAAAATTGTTTTTATTTTTATTTTTTCTGCGTTTATCAATTCAAAAATTTGTTTGTGAAAACGCTAAAGCAAAAAAAAAAACAACTTGAAAAAAAAAAACAACTTGAAAAAAAAAAACTTGATATAAATTTATTTTTTATGCAGATAAGTTAGCCAATGAGCCAGATTTTTATGAGCGAGTTTGTATGCAGTTTTTTTATTTTCTTTTTTAAAAAAAAATTAGCTTTTGTTAAAAAAAAAAACATTTTAGCTTAACCGTTAATTTCCGGTTTAGTCCTTTTATGTCAAATTTTACTACTTTTTGACGTTTATTACAGCCAAAACAATATATCAGTGTTTTTATTCTTAAATTTTTTTTTTTTTTTTGTGTTTCTACTTAAATTTCGTAACACAAAAATGTTTGTATGTGTAATATTATGTCGCTACTTTATCCTCATGTCTGTTCGTTTGTCGTTTTGTTGGCTCAAACCAAAGCACAGACACGCAAGGTGCTTCCATACCCCCATCTCTCAAACATTAAGTTCATGTTTAATTGCAAAACAGGTTCCTGGGGACAGCCACTAAAAAGTCACTCATTTAAGCGAATTTTGTTAAACAATGGCAGTGACGTTAATTTAACCCTTAAAAGGTAAAAGAAGAAAATTTTAAAGTGCGTTTTCGATTCTTTGCTTTTCAATAATAAACTGCATCTTAATGACATCGAATAATAAAAATTGGCTTGTAAGCCCCACATGGTTTAGCTTTTTACTCAACGACACCAATAACTAAAGTTCTTAATTTAAAACTCGTATGCTGTTCTCAGTATCCAGAGCTCTCAGTTCTCAGAGTTCTCATCATGTAAGTAAAATAGGTGACACTGAAACGACAGCTGAATGTTTTTCTTTTTTTGCATGATTGCAAAGAGAGATTAATATGTTAAAGAAAGATCAACAGGCGTTCATTTCAACCACTAGAAATAGCTTTTGACAAGAGGGCTGTCAGAAGCAATAACAAAATGTATGGGCTTTTTGCAATGTTAGACCAGAACCACACACAGCAATTTTAGTTGCGCAGCTTTTTCTTAATTTTCATTTAAAATTTTCTTTCGACAATTTTAGCATTCTTATTCAGCCATTAATTCAGCTTTAAAGTTACCTGTCACACAAAATTTTTTGTTGGCTGTCAGGAAGGTAAGAGAGCTCTCGCTGAATAAGTAAATTCAAGTCATAAATATTTTTTTAATCTTTTTAAACCCTACAGCCATTAAGGGTTTAATTTGTGCGCATGTGTGTTAACATATGGGTTTATTTTTTATTATTATAATTCTTATCATAAAAAAAATTTTTAGACCGCTTTCCTTGCCTTTAGGGTAAAATTTTTAAAGGCATTGGTGTGACACATGTCACATAAATTGAAACATATAAAACCATTTCAAAACAACAAAATATAATCCAGATTTTAAGGCAACAACAACAAAAACGAAATGAAAAAAAAAACCAAATTTGGCAAAACAAAAATTATTATGCAGTTTCACTTTTCAATAAATCCTCATAAAGATTTATTATTTCAAAAGTCATTAAAATTAAAAACAAAAACAATAACAATTTGTATGCTGAAATTGTTTTATATTTACGAGCAGTATAAAAATGTATATTAAAATTTAATTATGTGATTGAGTGTGTTTAGTTTATTGAACTTGTTTAAATTAAAGCAAAAGAAAAAAAAAATTAAATTTTAAATTAAGGCCTTCTAAGATAGAAAAGAATTAGATGACACAAATCAGAAAAAAACAATCAACTTAGTACTGGGGTATATGGAAATTTCAAAAAAAATTTAAAAATAGTGCAAAGTAACTTCTGAGAATTTGGGCGGTAAATTACAAATCTAGACGACCTTCCGTTTAGAATTATATGTGTCCCATTCCACAATCTCTATAGGTTCGTTGGGAAGTTGCTAAAATCACTTAGAGCAACAGGGTATATGGAAATTTTAAAAAAATTTAAAAATACTTAAAAAGAATTTCGGAATATTTGGGCGGTAGATTACATATTTAGACAGTCTTCCTTTTAAAATGATATGTGTCCCATCCCGCAATCTTCTTGAGAAATCAAAGTATTTATGCATATTTTTCCTAAACACTAAAAATATATTTAGAAATATTTAATGACGTAAGATGTATTTGATAAATATGCCATACTAAGAAACGTAAGGGGTTACGTTAAAACATATTTAACTTAGCATATTTATCTGCACTCAATTTAGGTATTTAGGACTTGCGCTTAAATATTTTTTTTATATTTTTGTGATAATTAATATACTAAAAATACCTAAAATAAAATTGTTCACGAAATATAGAAATTTAATTCTATACAAAAAACAAAAATATAAATTAATTTTATTTACGATTTTTTTTATGTCTTTTTAAAAATTGGGGTTATTGACATTTGTGTAAAATATTTAACACTTTTTGAATATGTGTGTGTGTCTTCTATTTCACTAGCTCACAGAAAAAAGGTGTTAAATTTCGTAAGACAACTAGAACTCAAATAAACAATAAATAACTTTTCCTTTAGTCTCTATAAAGCATAAATTTAATAACAGTATTTGGCACAAAATCAGCTTTAATACTTAGAAGCACAAACAAGTGAGAGCATGGTGGTGCACTCACCTGTACAAACGTCATAGAGGGTAATAAAAGAAAATAACATTTTAAGGAATGAAACAGACAGTTATTATTATTTTTTTTATTATTAAGAGTTAAGTTAAAAGGCATTCTTACAGCTTAATTAAAATGATAATTCCCAAGTGGGTACTGCAAAACTTTACATTAAAGTTTTATTCTATAATAATTTGGCTCAATCAGTGTTGCTATAAACAACAATTTTACAGTTGATTTTGACTTAAATAAAAGAAGTATCTCTTCCTGTATTCGCCATTTATCATCATTTTAACCATTAATTAATTACCTTGTCTCTCGATTTTATTAACAACTTGACCATTTGCAGATTTATTGAATTTTATTATTGACCAATAAATACTTCTAATTAAGAAACCGGATAATAAAAAAAAAAGAAGAAAATTCCATAGGCATTTTAAGAATTTAAATATGATGATGGTTGGCGATGGTTAGAAACAACAACAAAAAAATAATCACCTCAAGTAGCACTCATGTATGGAATTTTTTAATGTCCCTAATTTATATGCTCTCAAGGAGATTTTAAACTAGTGCTGTGCAAAAATTTTAAATTCCAAGATACTTAATAAAACCTTTACAGCCATGTTCACTAAAGAATTTTAGTATAAATATTAGCAAAGAAAAGAAAAGAATATTACAAAAACGTATAAACACATTAATGAATTTTCCAATATCAAACTGGCCATAATCATAGTCAGTAAGAGGTTATTAGGCTGATAATCATTTCTGAATATTATATTAAGAATATTTCATTTGCCAACCTGTATTAAGTCATTCTCAATATGGCTGTTACTCTTCAAGATATTTTCATTATTGTTGTTTTTTATAAATTTTTAAACAAAAAAATATTTCTTTTGGCACAAGTATCAAAATTAATGGATGGTCCATTTCAATAATAATTTTAAAGTACAGCGATTGATATGTCGTATTGATTAATATGTCTAATTAAACTAAAAAAATGTTTTATTTAATTAATTAGTTTTTAATTAATAAATAAAATTTATTTATTCAATTTTATTTTAAATCAATATGAAAATTTGTTAGTCAATTAATTTATTAATTTTTATTAATTTTCCAATTTTTATTAATTTATTTATTTCTATTAATTTTTATTAATTTATTCAATTTTATTAATTTTATTATTTTTTAATTTATAAATTTTTAATAATTTATCAATTTTTATTGATTTCTATTAATTTATTAAATTGTATTATTTTATTAATTTTTATTAATTTATTAACTTTTATTAATTTATTAATTGTTTTTAGTTTTTATTCATTTATTAATTTTTATTAATTTATAAATTTCTTATTTTTATTATTTTTTAATTTTTATTAAATTATTAATTTTTATTAATTCATAAATTTTTTTTTAATTTTAATTAATTTATTAATTTTAATTAATTTATTAAATTTAATTAATTTATTAATTTTTATCAAGTTTTTATTCATTTTTATAAATTTATTAATTGTTATTATTTTTATTAATGAATAAATAACATTCACTCGTAGAGCAAGTGTGTGTATTTAACAAATTAAGAAATACGAGTATTATGATGCAAAAGTTAACAGTCATTATTAAACGTCATGATGACCCAATTAAATGTTAGTGTTAAATTTTTCACCTGATTAATTAATACCTGCCATATGGTTTTTCATTAGTAATTTTAAGCTTATTAACAGCAACATGTGCATGTTGAGCAACATATTCCAGAGCAGCAGCACACTACAATTGCAGTAACAATAGTTTAATTTGCCTTTCACGTACAATTAATAATGAAAACTCACTACTGACCCATAACTATAAATACAAAATATTTTTTGTGGAAAATTTGAAATTTGTGTCATCCTCTTTCACAGCTTAACCAAGCTAAAATTACTTAGTTTTCATGCAACTAATAATTGAATTCTATGCAAATATAAATTATTTGTTAAAATTTTTTCCGCATTATATTTATTAAAATCACACGACCTATAGTTTTTTGTTAAAAAAAATTTGTCAAAAAAGAAACAAAAAGACAACAGCGCTTGCTAGCTGGTTGATTGTTTGGTATTTCATTAGTTGGATATTGTCCAATTCAAAAAGCCACTATTTTGCATCAATTATTTTTTTTTTTTTGACTTTTGCGTTTCTTTTATTAGATATTTTTTGTTCCTATTGTGAAATTTAGTCAAGCTTTAAATAATTTCACAAACTAATGTTAATTTTTATTAAGACACAACAAAAAACAAAACAAAACAAAGTACATTCATACAGATTTCTTTATCACATAATTAAAATGTGTGAATTTTCAAAATTCCATTAGAACAGCAGCAACAACAACAAAATGCAAATAACATGCAAAATCAAATTTTAGCAGACACATTTCCAGCAGCATGTATGTATTTGTTTGATAAACACACATGTAAAACATATAAGGGACTAAGGCGGGAAATAGGGGCGTATGTACTAATGATTCTACTATTAATGAATGATGAATGTTTATTTTCAAAATTGACTAGTCGTTAAATTAAGCAAAAAAAAAAAAATTTTTTTAATTTTTTACACTTAATTATTTTTTAATAAATAGATGTTTTTGGTCGGTCTGGCCCGGTCCAGTTCTTGAATACGTTAGTCGGTATACTTAGACTATAGAGAATATGTAACAATTTTTGGCGAAACCTGTTTATAAATAGAATTTTAATTGTTAAAAAATCCATCCAAATGAATACAGCCATTCACTACTTTATAAAGCGGCTCATGTCTTTATTAGCATTATTAGCAGCGGCTTTCAAAATTTTTAAAACAATGTTGTTTGAAAATTGGACGTAAAAATGACGTGGCTGATCCAAAGGTATACGCCGATCTTTCTTGGACTATAGAGATATTCAGACAAGTCCGTTGGAAAACAAAAATTTTTATAACGACCAAACAAACAAATAAACAGAAAATTTATTTTATTTATATATAATTACGTTATAACACGTCATTTGTTTGTGCTATTAACTGTTTGTTTTCTTTTTTAATTTACACTTGATTTAAAAGTGTTTGTAAGCAAACTCATATTCGACAATTTACAGGAGTTTTATTTATTTTTTTCTTCCTGCTGTTTGGCTTAATGTGGTGTATTTTTTTATAGCCAGTTTTGTAATTTTTTTCATAATAATATTTTTATATGCATGAGATTTTCTTTATTAATCATTGAGTTGTTAAGATTGGCAATTTTTGCCAATATTTGAATAAATTTTTAATAATTTGTTTCAAGTGTTAAAAAAATTTATTTCTGTTTTGGTTTTCTTAGACCGTAAAGAGTAATTAATACCAAAAAAAAAAAGGTTATTAATTGATTTTATGCATCACTTGCTACTGAATGAATACAATAATAAACTGAATTAATTTTGAAAAAAAGTTTATATTGCCATATGTAGAGTCAAATATAAAAGATATTGAATTAAAGACGTTCACTTACACACATGGTTTGCAATAATTTAATTTTTTTTAAATTAAAAATAAATAATTAAAAAATTTTTTAATTTATAAAAAATACTTTTAATGTTTAATTTAATTATTTTTTTAGTTTAAAAAAATATTATTAAAAAAATTAAATTTTTTTTTATAAAAAAATTAAATTTTTTTTATAAAAAAATAATTTTTTTTTTATTTAAAAACAAAATAATTAAATTTTTTTTAATTTAAAAAGAATATTTTTACTGTTTTTTTTTTAATTTAAAGAAAATTTATTTATTTTTTTAGCTTAAAAAAAGTATTATTTTTTATAAAAAAATTATATATTTTTTTTAATTTAAGATATTATTTTGTTTTTAAATTAAAAAAAAAAAATTTTTAATGTTTTTAATTTAAATAAAAATTTACTTATTTTTTTAGCTTAAAAAAATATTATTTTTTATAAACAAAATTAAATATATTCTTTTATTTAAGATATTATTTTGTTTTTAAATAAAAAAAACATTTTTTTTTTAAATAAAAAAAATTTAATTATTCTCAATATAAGAAAATAATTTTATAAATATACATATAAAAAAATATTAGGAAAAAACAAAAATCAATATATATATAATTTTTTTTTATTTAAAAACAAAATAACTTCTTTAATTAAAAAAAAAATATTTAATTTTTTTAAATTTATTTTTGTTTAATTATTTTTAATTAATAATTTTTTTTTTTTTATTTAGAAGAAGCAAAAGTGAAAAGAAATATTTATTTCACTTAGTAGTTCTCTACTTAAGAACTTATGATTTAATTACGACTTAATAGAGATAATTTTTTTAAATTTCTTCAATAGTGCAAGTTAAACCAATTTACAGCAAACTTGTCTTAGCAAAATGCAATGCAGTCTTTTTCAGTTGTTGCTATGTACGAAACCAAATATCATTTAGTTTCATTTCTTATTTGACATTAAAAAATTATTATGCATATCATTATTATGACTCTTAGAAATTTCAATATAATTGTCACAATAAATACAAATCTTGGAAGTTTTCAAATTTCCTGCACTACTAAAATGGATCTAAATATTCCCGCCTTTTTGTTTAATTTTTGTTTTATTTTTATTTTCAATTTCAATTATTTTTAATTTATTGTGTCAAAGTCAAGTTTATACTCGCAACATTCTTGTGTTTTGAATAAACAAAAGCTTATGCAAAATATATTAATTCCTTTTTTTATAATTTTATGTGTACAGACAAGCGCTAATAATTTTTAGTTTTTGTAGTTCTATTTTATTCTATAATTTTATATGGTTTTGTTTTCTGTCTGTCTGCCTGGTTAGACTGTTTTGGCGGTGGTGATGATTAATATTGATTGAAATAAAAATTAAAAAAAAAAAAAAAAACAATCATAGATAAATTTTTTGTTATTTTATTTCTTTATATACCGTGAAATATTTTATGAACGTATAAAATTGTTGAGGCGTCTCAATCTGTAACTCCCACGTTTCAGTTACAATAAATTCATACTATTTGTGGCAAACATTTAATGGAACAGTGTGTGACAACAAACAAAAAAAAAACAAATTGACGTAATTGTGTATCTTTGTTAGGAGTTTAAAAATAAAATTCAAATTTCAGTTGCTTTGAATAAATAGAGAAAAAACGTATATAAGCACTTACCCATTTTAAGTGGAAATGTTGAACAAGAATTATGATTAGTTGGATAGAAGAAGGCTGTAAAAAGGCAAAGAAAAATTAATTAATCTTTGTTCAATTATTAATCGTTTTTGTTTAATTTTAACAAACGATCAGCAAAAAAAAATTGTCTTAATATTATTCATTTGTAAAATATCATATTTAAGATTAAGAATTGTTGGTTTAAGTCATTCAGCATCGCTAATAGCAATGAAAATAATTAAAACTTAAGCTACAAGCCAAAATTAAAAATGCTAAGGCACTTTGATATAAAAATTTAATTTCTACAAGTCAAAAAGAAGTTAATGGAAAGTGATATAGGGCAGACTTCCCTTCTTATATTTATAAAATATGTAGAACACAAATCTTCTTGCAGTCATTTGTCCATATTCTGTATTTGGGTTACGTTTCCTTATTCAGTCACGAAAAGATAAAAAAAAGCTTCAAAAAAAATTCGAAAGATAAAGAAAAAGAAAATATTATTCTGTTTTACTGTAAAACATATGAAACATTAACAGAAAAAAAAAATAAAAATTCATCTCAATAAACTCTAAAGATGAGCTCATTGAAACCATTTGTCATTTAAAATGACGCCAACAAAGGGCCCACACTTGCTATTGTGGGAACCTTAAGCATCTACATTTTAGATTTGGCATCCTTGATTAGGAATCTAACTGTAAGCTTCATAAATCAATTTTGACCATTATGAAGCAAGACTATTTTCATATGAAAATCTAACCAAGTTTTTTTCATTTTACCACAAACCAAAAAATTACTGCCAACCAGCGAATAAATTGCCTTTAATTAATTAAATTTTAAAGCAAAATAAAAGAAAAAAGTTTCCAAATGCATACGAATTTATTTTGCAAAGCCCTTCTTAAGTAATAAAACAAAAGACTGCAGCTACAAACTTTGTTTTGATCTTTAACTAATGTAAAGCAAAAGACTTAAGCCACAAACTTAAAACTCAATTAAGAAAACATTAAAAAAAAAAAAATACAAAAACAAAGCTAAAAAAAACAATTTAATTAATGAATTTTTGTTTGAAAAGTTAAGTTTCGTTAAGTTTAAAAAAACTCCCATTACAATCACAATTGTTTTTTCTAAACAACAATTTAAAAATGTCTTGGTCAATTTTTAAAAAAGCTTTTGAAAATTTTAATTTGAAAAATCTTTTTTTTTTTTGTCATTAAATTAATTACAAAATTCATTTGTTTTTTAACACAGAAAAAAACACAGTATGAAAAAGTAGTACAACAAATTAAAAATATTAAAATATTTCATAACTAAAATTTAAATTAATTACAACTTGTCTATAAATAAATGTATTTTATTAATCAATGACAACATTAAAAAAAAATTTCAAAATCATTTAACAAAAATAATAAAAGAAAACAAAGTGTAACAGATCTTTAACCTGTACTGCAATCCAAAAGTGGCGCGGCTGCCTCAATCATACTAAACGTTTTAATTAATTCGTTTTAATCAAAATCACAGAACACTATTGGTTAATTAGACTTTTTTTTTAATTTTTCCAAGTTGTAAATAATTGAACTTTAGCTTTGTGGCTTCACCATGATTTTTATTTGTTTATTTGTAATTTTTTTTTAATTTTACATTGAATCTCTTTTATAATGTGTTGATGTTTTATAGGAAAATTAAATATTTGAAGGTAAATTGTTTATTTATTGTTTATTCTAGCCGTTGGTTTTGTTTTATTTTATTTTGTTTATTTTTTTTAATATTGTTTGGTGATGTCTTTGGCTTTGTCGTTTTTCTTTGTTTGTTTTTTTTTTTTTTTCTTTTGTTGTGTAAATGTAGCTTTATAAAACATGTTAACAAATTGCTTACAGTTTACCCAACAGTATGTTAATGAAAAAGTTTTTAGAGATATTCGATATAAATAAAAAAAAATTACAGCCCACTTTTTTGCAAACTAAACAGTTTTAATTTGATTGCGACTAAAATATTCAATAAAATAAAAATTTAAATCAATACAAAAAATATTCATTTCTATTATTATTACTAGATGTTTTTGCCCGGTCTCACCCGACCCGCTATCCTTAGCGTATAGAGTGTATGTCCTAAGTTTTAGAGAAACCCATTTACAAATAAAATTTTAATTTTTAAAAAATCTATCCAAATAAATAAAGCCGTTCGCTATTTTGTAAAGTGACTCAAGCCTTAGAAAATGGTAAATAAAATATTTCAAAGCATTATTCCACGCTTAAATTAGGCGTGGTCACATATCGGTATGAACAGTGTATGAGTAAAATATATAGCGACCTTATTTATTTATTATTTTCATTATAAAAATTTTTTTTTTATTTTACTTTTTTTTTTAATTTTAATATTATTATTACTTATTTTACTTTCATTATATTTTTCATTTCCTTTTCTGAATTTTTATTTTAATTTTTTATTGTTATTATGTATTTTTATTTTAATTTTTTATTTTTTATTTTAATTTTTATTTTTATTTTTATTTTTATTTTTTATTTTTTATTTTTTTTTTAATTTCCTTTTTTTAATTTTTTTTTATTTTTAATTTTTTTTATTTTTATTTTTTTTAATTTTTATTTTACATTTTTATTACTTTTTTATTACTTTCTTATTATTAATTTCTTATTATTATTTTTTTTTAATTTTTAACTTAATTTCTTTTTTAACTTTTAACGTAATTTCTTTTTTAATTTTTATTATACATTTTTTTTTGTAAATTATTTATTTTTATTACATCCTTTTTTATATTTTTATTTACTTTTTTGTATTGTTACTTTTTATTTTTATTTTTATTTTTGTATTCACTTTTCATTTACATTTTTTTTTACTTTTTATTTTTATTTTTATTTATATTTTAATTTTTATTTTAAATTTTATTTTAATTTTTAAATTAATTTTCGTTTTAATTGCTATTACTTTTTTATTTTATTTATTTTTATTATTTTTATATTTATATTGAGCTACAATCATAGTCACAAAAAAGTACGCTTTTATTAAGAGCTGACTTTTGTTAATAAGAGTTTCATGAATTTAAAATCGTTTCTAAAAAATACCGATTTTAACTTGACTATGATTATGGCTAATTATTTTTAATTTTTATTCATTTTTTTTTAATATTTCCATGTTTGTTTTATTATTATTTTTTATGGTTATTTTTATGGTTTCATTCGTTATTGTATTAAAAAAATTGCAGTTCACCCAAAAATCCTTTGTAACAGTCTTATTGAGAATATGATTTGTCTTAGTAGGAAATTATTACAGTCAGTGAAAGACAACAAAATTGATTTATTAGCGCAAAGAAAAAAATTTTTCAATTATTTGTTAAAAAAAATTTATATTTTAGGCATTATTTTCTAAAATGAGTTTAACCTTCATAAACTTTGTTCATGTGGCCTCTTTTGGCTTATTTCCTGTTAACAATCGTAAGTAAAAATGTATAAATTTCTTTAAAAATCTCTATTTAATCAAGCTTAACTAACAACTTTTAACATAACAAAAATTCTATTTCTTGGAAATATTTTACGATTTTTGCGTATTTTAAATTCTAGAAAATATTGAGATTTTCTATTTGCGTTTGTGTCTTTTATTATTTTTTGTTCTCTCCTTGTTTGTTTTGTTGGTTTTTATCAAATGATCATTTGTGCTGTTAAAAGTGATGTTTTTTTATGATACAGTGACATATGCCAAAGTTAAAGTCATTTAAACATTTATCGCTGCCAAAATGGCTTACATTAGTGGTATCTTAAATATATAAACACATCGAGAAGATGTTGTGACTGTGACTCTGAACTGTGGCTGTAACTGTAGCTTTTGGCTTAAGCAGTGGCAAAAACTTTGTAAATGGGTGTTGCTCATTTAATAAATTGTGTAGTGTTTTTTTAAGATGTGCTTCTTCGTCTTCTTAGTTATTATTATTCTAAGCAATTGGTGGCATGTTTTATTTTTTTTTTTTTTTTTTTTTTGTTTATTATTCTAAGCCAGAGAGGTCATTATGAATCTTAAATAAATTCTATTATTTTTATTTCGTTTAATGTTTGTTTGTTTGTTTATTTATTGTTTTTATTATTTTTTGGAGGTTTTGCATTTACGGTACGGTAGTAAATTCATGGGTGTTTATTTAAGAACGGTTCAAAAAGTAGAAGGTGTTATAAACGAGTCTTTAAGTATTAACAGCCAACTGCTCAAATAACTAATGACAGCTCATTTATTAGTTAGTGTTTTAATAATAATTTTTGTGAATATTATTTGACTGACTGACTGGCTAACTGACTGTTTATATTTTTATGTATTTATGACGTGAACTTAAGCACATTCACATTCATCTAGTTAACTTTTTGTGCCTTCACATTAAAATCATTTATTTGAATTTAACCTTTTTTTAACTTGTTTTTAATTAATTTACAAAAATGATTGGTTATTATTAAATATTAAATTTAAGTAAGAACACAAACGTACATACAACAGCGGTTAAATCATCCAACAAATTCTAAAGGTGTGCGTAGAAATAAAATGTAATGAGAATACTAAGGCTAACACAAAAAACTACTTTTCTTTTAATTTGATTTTGTGGCATAAGTTTTTATTTTTTTAATCAATTGTTGGCTTCGGTTGGTTGATTTAAGGAGCAGAGTCTGTGACAGTTTCAGTCCAATTACGAATAAAAAAAATTCCCTAGGAGTTTTTTAACTTTTCCCTTTAATCTTAGCTGAAATTCCCTTCAATCAAAAAAAAATTCTGTTGCTTAGGCTAAACTATGCTTAGCGCCTAATGCAAACATTTTCTGTTATTTTGTAAAATAAAAATTCATTTTTCTCTTCAAGTTGAGAAAGAAAAAAATCAAAGCCACTGCCACGCATACCTGATGCAAGTTATTAACTGTTTTATAAAACAAAACTCTCAAATTAAATTTAATAAAAATATTTAAAAATGACCACAACAATTATCTTATAAAATGTCAACTGTTTTCTGTATAAAATATTTTATTATTAAAGAGCGAACCATTAAAAGATGACAGCCGAAAACGAAACGGAACGTTTTTTATTTTGGTTTGGTTGGGTTGTTTTAGTTGTTATTAAATTAAGTTTAATCAGTTTATAAAAATACTTTAATGCAGCCATGATTGATGATGTTTACATTAACATTTTAATCACAAGTCATCAATAATTACGTTATCTGCTGCAACTTCTGCATTTTATTTTGTCAAAATTAAAATGATTTTTTTTTTTTTTAGTTTTGGGGGATTTGTATTTTGTTTTTAGTTATTTTTGTTTTACGTAAGTGCTTAATTAAAAATTTTAAATATTTATTTGTTTTATTATTTTTTTTTTTTGTCGTTAATTTCAACATCTCAAAAATGAATTGCACTTTAGTGTATTATTGTGAATATACAAATTAATGTGAATTTTTATTATAATTTTCTAGAATTGTGCCCCTGAAGATAATGTCTGTTGTACTTATAATCCCCCCACACCGCCTCCAACAACAACAACAACACCAGCCCCAACTACACAAAAACCTTTTATTACCTGTACTAGCAGTATGGCCTGTGTAGCAGCCCGTGATTGTCGCAATGGTGAAATCCTTAGCAATGCTGTTGTTAATTTAGAGGTAAATTTTATTTTTTGTTTGTTTTATGAACGGGTGTATGTAAATTATTGTGTAAATTAATCATCATAATGTGTATGTAATCAATATACAACAACCAAACAACTAAGCAAGCAACATGCTGATATGCATATGCCACATGTGATGCATGTACGCTGCTGTCTGTCTGCATGTTTTAAATTTGAATGTAACGATTCTCATTCACACAACAATAAATGTTGTAAAATCACACACATGCACTCAAACACATTGTTGAAATTTGTTGTATGTAGTTGTTTTTGATTCTTAAGTTACATCAAACAGTAACAACAATAATAAGTGGCCTCTGCAAAACAAAAATAGTGTCATATAACAAAATCAATATTGATATTGTATACTTTAGCTATAGAGTGACAGCTAGAGAGACACGCAATGCGCACTCTCACACATAAATTGAGTGTGCAAGATTAAAAACAAAAGATTTAAGACACGAACTTTAAGCTTTTGATGTCACAACAAAATTGAAACCAAAAACAAAAAACTGTAAAAGAAAAAAGGCTTCATTAAGATGTTGAAACGAAAGTTAAAAGTGTGTAAAAAGGGAAAGAAATAAAAACCAATCAAGAATAAAAATGAACTCACAAATTGCAGCGAATTCAAAAAGAATTTTTTTTAAAAGCTTAACAATTACTTGCAGCAATTGCTGCAAAAAATTTACATTTAGTATTCGTAGTTTTAATATATCGCTCATTTATTGCATTAGTGTCATAACACCAAAAAAAAAAAAATTTTTTTAATAAATTAATTATTTACTTTATATTCTGTAGAAATATCAAACACATACTTTATATGCTCTTTTTTATTTAAAAATTTCCTTGTAAGAATACTAACAAATTACAGACTTTAAATGGTTCTCTTGTAAAATGATGCATTTCAAATTATGACACTATTGAAGCAAATGAGCGATATGTATGCAATTATTTATTAAAAATGAATTTTTTATATGAATCCCCCCCAGTTTTCATATGAGTAATTTCTTTAGTCTTAAAATATATATTGCTGAAAGCAATAGTTTCGCTTTCAGCAGCGAGTTTTATTTTGGTAGCAACTTTTCATTAAATTTCACTTTTATTAAATTTCATACATTTTATAAACAAACACCAAGAAATATTAGAAGAGAAGAAAAGAAAATCAAAAGAACATTTGAAAGTGAAATTAAATTAAAAATTTTGTAAATTTGTTGAAAAATTAATTGAAAAGCATGATTGCAGTCGAAATTTTGTAAAATCTTTTTTTAAAGCAAGACTTGTGGAAAATGTAACAGCATTAAATAACAGTTCGTGAAGCTGCAGTCGTCGGTTTCAGTTATGGGTCTGTTTCATCATTTATATTTTAAAGTTAATCAAAAAATATTCAACAAAAAGATTAAAAATATTTTTAAATTAAAAAAAATAACTAATAAATAAAATAAATTATTTTTTTTTTATTTTTCAAAATTCAATTTTTGCACCCTTTTTAAATTTTTATTGTGGCAAAATTAAGAAATTTTCAGACTAACCTGTTTCTTTCGATAATCTCATCCAGACGACAGTTGATAAATTGTGCTGCGATGTTCGATTCCATTCTTGAAATTGTTGTGTAGTTTAAATAATCAACATTTTTAGCACTGTAGTTTATATTTCCCCGTGTGACGTGACCAAACCACCCTCTTGGCTAGACAGAATTTCAAAATTTTTTTTTTTTTTTTTTTTTTGAACATTTAGTAATACCCGACTCTTACGACATAATCACTTACGAACGCCAAATTTTTCTCATTCACGCACTTTTGTTTTGCTAAAACACTGTACAGAACTGTGACAGAAATTTTGCAGTTTATTTACTACGATTGACTTTATTAATGGCCGACGAACCCGTAAACGTTCCCGCAGAACACATTTTAAATAACATCACGATCACTTAAGGACTAAAACCCATAGACTTTCCTTGACTACTAGTCATCATTACGCACGTTCACATACACTTCAAGATCACGAAACCTAAAAGAAAATAAAAAAAATTAATTATTTTATAACAAGAATGCGCACAGTGTACTTGTACGTTTGGAGAGAGAAAGAAAAAAATTGAAGCTTATACCCATGTTTATACTGTCGACTCGTGATAAGTCAATTTAAAATTTTAATTAAAAATATTGGCCCATAATCATAGTCACACTAAAGTCGGTATCTTTTTAAAAACGATTTTAAATTCATGAAATTCTTATTAACAAAAGTCAGTTCTTAATAAAAGCCTACTTTTTTGTTGTTAAATTAATTAAAGTTTTCTTCAAATTAATTATGGAAATTGTTAAATGAATCACTTAAATACCTAATCAATATGACAACTTTTTAACTCAACTGAAGATATAATAGGCTGCCTTCTAAAACGTCATATATTTAAACACGCAACTTGGCAAACTTTGCCAAAGTATGGCATTCTTAAAGTTAAACAAAATTGCAAATAAACGCATCAAAGCACTGCTTTGATGTTTAGGAAAGCGGCCATACTATTGATTAAATATTTATTTGATTTACTTAAAAATTTAAGCAATGTGACAATTTTTTTTAAATTAAAATTTTAAATTGACTTAAATTTGTTTCTGTGTATCAAGAGTTTACTGTACTACGGATGTGATTAAGTTCTTTCTTATGAAAACTTCAAATTTTTTCATACAAAAAAAAAATATTTTTTTTGTAGTTTTCATACGATGTAAATAGAATGCGTATGTTAAACTGAAGCCTGAATTATCAAATATTTATGTTGCTTTTAGTTAACAAAAACAATGAAAAACCAATTTTATTAAAAAAGGAAAACAAATCGGAAATACATACCAACACAATCATTTTTTAATCGATCACTTAACAAAATAAATATTTTTTTTTTTTAATTTAAAATAATCCACTGGAAAAAATTCGATAAGAAGAAGAAAAATGAACACCTACATATTAAAAAAAAAGGATTACAACACCAACAACAACTCTTTTTTAATAAGACCAAAATAATAATAAAAATTAAACTAAATAAACGTTAAATACCGCATTGAAAATCCACATGCCATAACTAAATTTCTTGCTTGTTGATACGCAAAAAAGCTAAAAACAAACAACAACAACTGCAAGCAAACAAGGCAAATATAAATAAAAACAGAAATATTTTTTTTTTTTTTTTTTTTGTGGAATGAAAATAAAACGTTAATGTAAAAATTCCTTAATTTGCCAGAGTGCGAAGAGGAAAATACCTTAATGTTAGCTAAATTATATACAAATGTCAGTAGGTTTGCTGGCCACTCAGTCAAAAAGTCAGTCAGTTAGGCAGTGAGTTTGTTTGTTGGCTGCTTGGCTGCCTGATTTTTATGTATTTT